>VYZX01019330.1:0-42720 GCA_013401335.1 Brachypteracias leptosomus
AAAGTCCCTGTAGTGCACATTAAGAAGTGTCTCCTTGCAAATGCAAGTAACTCTCTCTCATCAGATTTTTTTCTGATCACACTTTACACTTTGAACTGAATTTTTTGTCTTTGATTCAGAAGGGTTGACCAGGGTTTGTAAATCTGGCTATGCAATAGGCTTGAGATACCAATGCCTCTTGCAGCACACTGGAATTACTTTTTGGCTTTTTTTTTTTTTTCCTCACATACAAAATATTGCAAATTAAAAAAATGGTATTGATGTTTTCTTGGTAGTGAGGTCAATGATGAAGACATTAATCAACAAATGCTCTTGGCTTTGTTTCAGTCCCCCAAATACACTTTTTACATCCTCTAGGTGAGAGTTTGGAAGAAATTCACTGTTTGTATGTCTGTCCACAGCATACTCATGGTCAAAGGCTTACTTTGGTGTTAGCTAATGCAAAATTCTACATGACACTTTTTACCTTTGGTTTTGAGAAGAGGTCTTGGTTTTGTTTGATTTTTTTTCTGCTTGATATGAATTAAACCAAAATAAACCTTGTTAGGGGGCAATGCATTCCCACAGCTTTTTGTACTAGTTTAAATAAATCAGCTTAATACTACTTCCTATTGTGTGCATGTGCAAGTGAGGAGGAAGTAATGTTGATGCAGAGCCATACTCCCCTTGGCGTGTACTTTGCAGCCCCACTCTCCCTGAAGTTACATGGTTTGTGGCTCTCTCAACCCTAATACTAATCCTAATGTCATTTAGCCTGGATGAGGAAGTTGTGGACATTTGGTAAATTCTTACAGAAGCTCCACCAATCCCATAGTTGTCCCTCTTTCCAGCTCCAGTAATAAGTTAAAAGGTGAGCTTAATTCAGAGTTCCCTCAGAAACATTTTGGTTACTGTTAGCAAAAACCTTCAGCTTTACTCAAAACGAGTTGTAGGAATCCTTTTTTGTCTGTAGATTTTGGTCTTGCCACTTGTGACTATTTTTTGTTCAAGTTTTAGCTAACTCAAAAAGTTTAAGTAATTTGAATAGAAATGATTATGCTAATTTTGTTATTAAGCAGTTTTTTCTTCAAAACATTACAAACTCAAATTTAGGAATAGGAATAATAATTGATGTAAAAGAGCTATTATGCAAAATCATGTGCTAAATGTTTTTATCAAAAATCAAAGTTTTAGTTTTTACCAAATATCAAAGTTTGTGAACCACAAAGGATTATAAAAACTATTTGAGAATTTAGTGAAATATGTGATTAAAATTAATTACCAAATAAGTATATGGGCAAAACCATGAAGCCTGGTACTGGACGCTGCTTTTGGAGCAGTTCCTTAGCTTTGGAGGAAGTTAATGAGTAAATCTTTCTTCACAGAAGGAGGGTATGAAAGCAAGCATATCAGAGCTGATTTTATTTGCTGCTGAAACAAAGTTAAAGAGCAAAACTCTGCAACAAAATGAATTCATCTTAGCTTCCTGCCCTAGCTTCATCATCTTTAATTTTTCGTGACTCAGAATGCTTGGGAAAGGTTCTATGCAAAGATTTTTTCATAAAATAAACGCTGTCAATATGGAATATTTTAGGGTTTGTTTTTATGGTCAAATATTTTTGGCACTTTATGTGGCCCATTATTTTGAAAAATATTGAAGACCTGTATTTTCCATTGACTTTGGTACTCTTCTGCAAATACATGTTTGAGAGTGGTTGAGCTTGGAAAATAACAGATTATTAAATTTATGAACTCTTTTCTCAGAAATGGCATTTAGGACCTGTTGTTTTCTTCTTCTACTGTGACATTAATGATGTTCATGGCACAGCAGGACTGTCAAGAGAATTTAAAAATTAAAGGATATGAATCATCATTAAAACAGTGGTAATATTATTTTCCATGACTACTGGCCTGTGCTGTAGCTCTGGATCAGATCTTGCTTTATTACTGAGAACAGAAATTCAGTGGGTTTTGAAAGAAGTTCCCTGATACTCCTTGATGCTTTCTTTGATACCACAAGCCATCTAGCTGTTTAATGCCATTTAATTATTTTGGAGTAATTTAGTAATTGAGAGTAATGGCACAACAACATGAAAACCTCCTCTTTGCATGGGAGATCAGGAACGCTCATTATTTACTGCAGCATATTACAAAACATTTGTAGAGAGGATGGAAGGGTCCAGAAAAGATATTCCTGCATTTCTCTCACATTGACCAAGAGGGAATCATTAGGCCCACTAATTTGTCATCAAGTTTAATAAAACATTCTGAACCTAGTGTTTGAAGGTACTTGAAAACCACTAGCAACATACAAAGCCCCTGATTTTTGCCTTATATTTCATTAAACAGTTATTAATTTGCTTTCCTGAATCACTAGCATATAGTGTTGAAATGCCATCTATTTTGCTTTAGCTTTCTCGTGATCTAAATATTCAATTATGGTTAACTTCAATGAAGTAACTAAATTAAGTTTTTAGCTCTTAATGAAGCATTGAAATAATTTTGGTGGCTAACAAAAATATTTAGTGTTGCTTTTTACTACACAGTTCCGAACATTTGTGTTAAAATATTTCTGGGGGTAATTAAAAGGATGAAGTCAACAATGTTTTGATATGACCAATGAGGTATTCTGTGGAAGCTCTTTTCTATTTAATTGGGCAACCTTCTTCTTTTATCACTTAGATGATTTGAAGGCAATGTTTTTATTCTGTGGAAAAGTAATTTAGTAACTTTTGTTACTAAGTAAATATCTCAATACCCTCTTGTCATGTTGAAGTGCTAGGGCCTGAGAAGTCCCTGAATTGAAGCTGACATATGGATGAGTCCCACAACCGAACAGCACAGTGAACCAGAAAGAAGAGTCCTTTGCTGGGAAACTAGCTGATTGTCTGTGAGAACAGATAAAGGGTGTGCAGGACCGAGGAAGATAAAGGTGCATTCTCCTTGTTCATTCCCAGGTCTGGACAATTCCTGGATGGAATCCAAGGAGGAAGAAAAATAGCAGATATCCCGCTGTTTAAGTTTTTTTCGATGTTGCTGATGCAACCTGAGTTGTTTGTTCAATGATATAAAAGCTGGTCCCACTTGCAGGGAAGTCGAAAGTCATTCTGCGGGTGGAGACACCATGTAGGATTTTTCTTCCCATCATCAAAAGGCTCCTGACTTCTTCCTGCGACTGAAGTTCCCCAGCAACAGCAGGACTAAGGAAGATTTCAGAAGAGACATTGGAAGGAACGGGGGTAATGGATTTGATTGTCTACCCCTTCGGTATAGGTCGTGATCTGGTAACGTATCTCTTTGGTCTTTTCCATATCATGCTGATGCACCTCTCTGGCATTTGCCATGGTGGTGTTCGGGGTATGGTTGATTTCACCATGCATACTTGAGTTTGCCACCTGGCTTCTTTTTCCTTCCTTCATCGAGTTCGTGATGAGGTTCATTTTCCTGTTCATTATATTACCTGCAATCAGCAGGATTATTACCTCTGTTACTGGCTGGGTGGCATCAACTTTTCATTTAGTAGGGACAGATAATAAAGTTTTGATTTTTATTCTACTCATTCTGGCTGTGTTCCTGTTGTTGTTGTATGGGGTAATTGACAAAATACATGTTTCACAAGCTTTTGCCTCTTTTAGTATGTCATGTGCAATGTGATTCATGCTGTAAGACTGCTGTGCAGATGACACAGCTGTGAGGAACAGAAGCAAGTACGGCTGTGATATGCATTTAAATCCTCTGTTGAGTAGAGGATTAATGCCCCTAGCACCATCTGTAGCACCCATGTGTGACCTGTAGGTCTCCTTGCCCCACACCAGGCCCTTGGTTGTGCAGAGACTTCCAGTTTTGGTGTCTTTAGGTTGTCTGTAATTCACCTGGACTTCCAATACTCCTCCTAGGTATCCTGGGACACTGGTTCTCTGCACTATGGATCAGTGCTGCACCTCCAACCTTTCCAGCTGCCCTAGGGAAGCTCTGATATGTGTTCATTGCTCAAGAGTCTCTGGTGTCTGAAGGAAACAGCTGAAGAAAGTTGCAGTGCTTTCTTAAGGAATCATTTTTTCTTTCACTAGTGGTAATAAACTACTTTTATGTCCTATACCAGTTCTCTGATGATAGAATATCTCAAGTTTGAATAGACCATCAAGAATCCCTGATTCCAACTCTCTGCTCCTGGCAGGACTATCTAAAACTGGATCATATGACTAAGAGCATCATCCAGACAATCCTTGAACTCTGAGAGGCAAAAGGAACTCAAGATTGTTCCTCTCATCCTTTTTATCAGAGACATAGATTCTTATCTGAACCAGAGGCTCTTCTGACCTCTGCAGTCAGCTTCCTTCAGCACAACTAGCTGGCCTAGCAGACAGCAGTCTTCAGCAAATGATGCTTTTTCCTCTTCCCCCCACCCCTTCTGCTCTCTGATTGGAGCTTTGTTTCTGTGGGTATGATTTAGATTTTAAAAATAGAACTATTTCTTCCTCTGTTGGGTTTCAGTATTTGTTCTCCAGGCAGAAATTGTTTCATTATCTTGTAGTTAATTCTTAGCTCTCCAAGAGCTAGACTTATTCATGACAGACTGTTTTGTACTCTGTCTCACAGCAGAACTTTATATTTTCAGATCACTCAGGGTTATTCTTTTGCCACATTATACCAGAGTACTTAATCCAAAAGATTTCTTGATTAAAAATTTTCTTAAGACCCCTATCTCTCTGCCAAATGTTCCCATTCTGATGGTATGGGATGTTTTGGTGACATTTCACTGAGTTTAGAATGAAAAAGCTTCTGGGCAGCTCTTTGCTAGAAGACTAATGTTTCGCAAGTACTACAGTGATGTTTCAGGTGGCTTTTCTTGTGGATGGCCAATCTCAGCAATTCATTACTAACTCTATAGTTAGATCCCAGCTAATATCTGAATCGTGCCTGTGTTACTGCAATTAGAGTTTGTTATGATACAAAGTTACATCAGCATAGACCTGCAGTGATAGACTAATATACTCTTAGATATACTTTCCAGTATGAGGCTATTGGCAACAGGAAGAAGATTTGGTTTTGGTTTAGAAGTGCAAATTTGTGCACTGTTTGGATTCTGAAAATGTTTGAACCCATTGGTCCTTCCTTAAGCCACATTGCTATTGAGAAAAGAAAGCTTGATCCTGGTTTTTATCCAGTTTTTTAGAGGAAACCTGCACTGTTGGGAAAGAAAAAAAAAATTAAAATGTATCTTCTCTATATTTTTGATGCAGTGCTTATTACTGTTTTACAGAAGGAATGGCGACTCTGGGTGTTTCAGTTTTCTACTTTGATGGACTGCAGACCTCAAAAGTGGCACCTGTATTTTTCTTGTTGAAAATACTGGACACATGGATGGTGTACTTGGGCCCCTGGATGTGAAGTGAATTCAGGCCTTGTGATCAGGGCAGGAGATACACCAAGCTCTTGGCCACTCTCTGGCTCATGTTGGAAGTGTGCTATGTTGGATAGTGATGTGATCATCAACACCAAAAGCCAGCAGGGCTCAGGGACATCACTGGGATTTTGAAAAACTTTCCCAAATGTCTGGAGCTGGGGTTAGGTTTAATACCCAGCGGTGATTTAGGGCCTGTATTTGGACTTCTAAGCTTCCTGCTGGTTTCTGTCCTGCATGCCCCTGCAGAGGCAGGACAATGCCAGGAGTACCGTGTAAGTTTTACTAAGGCCTTTTGCAAACCAAAGTAAAGTTTTGATTTTACACATGTCCATAGAAAATGCCACTTTTATCCTTTTTTTCCCAGGCTACATACTGACTTAGAGAATTACTAACTTTGTGTTACTATTGCGATCCCATGCAGCTGACAGTGTAAGTCACCCAGTTGTTACACCTGGCTCAGACAGGTTTGTGCGTGAATGTGTGAATAAGATATCTTGGTCAATCTGCAGTTTCATGGTAGAGGTTGTTATTTTTTTCAGTGACTGCTTATTATTTTCTCTGATCTTGTTTTTTGTATGAATCACTGACACTCATTTGCCGCCTAGTTTTCAAAAGTATTTGCCATTTCCATTCAGGTCTTTGGCATTTTTGCATCATATATGTTGCATATAATTTTTTTTGAAGTAATATGGGGATATAGTGAAATTAGAGTATCTCACAAAAACAATCGTTATGCACCCTATATATATATTATAGCCATGGCTTCAATAGGAATAACCTCTTCTATAAAAAAACCTCACAGTACTCTTCCTGCTACTTCACATTCTAACCTTCATAAAAGCAAGCTCTCAGATTTTCTGTTTAAGTTTCATTGTAATATGTTGAAATGGGTATGTCAGCAGCAGCATTTTTCTTTCTAGATTTGAAGTTCAGTAGTTTTCCATACAAATAGCATATTCCTGAGTTAATGGAAAATTCGTGCTGAGCTACTCCATTGCCCAGCTTTACATCTCATTTCTGATGTTTCTGTTGGGTAGCAAAAATGGATGATACTTTCTATTTATCAGTTCTTCTGCGTCTTTCTCTACAAAGCACTAAAGCTAGTAGCCTGCAGGTGGAAGACCTCAAATATTAAAAAGAAAATATGGCTGATTACATTGAAAGCAGGCAAGCCTCCAATCACTCTCCAGAAATGTTGCTTTTAATTGTGACATCTAATTCATTTGATTTATTTGAAGATTTTGAGAAATATTTTTATAACTTTGAGAGGACAGATATGTGAATCATTTACTCATTTAATGTGAGCACAAATGAACAAAGGTATTAGATATTTCAGATCTTAACAGTCCTATTAAGCAAAAAGTGCATGATACAGTCTTATTGTTTTAGATTCAGCATGAAAAAAGCTAGCCAACTTTCAGAGAAAGCTCTGGGAAGTTTGCTGCTTACATTTCCAACTCGGTTGCTCTAGAAACTATACAAAACTGGCAACAGGAAAGAAATATCCTGACTGAAATTAAGACTGTAGGTTTATTTTTACTGTCTTACGACTATGTATTCTTCCTCACCAGAAAAGTTAAGAAAAAGTTTTAGCTAAGCTCTCTACAATTGTCAGCTTTCATCCTTTACCATTTGAAAATTAAAAATGTCATTTAATGACATAGGTACAGTATCTCATTAAAGCTGCATGCTGCAGATGTTTTCTCATGGATAAATATCTTTACAGTAAATTCCTCGATGTCCCAAAATACTGCCTTTTTTTTTTTTTGCTCTCCCCTTAAAAAAAGTCAAATCAATAACACTTTCACCATCTCCCCTGAAGGGAAGCAAATAGATAGAGGTTTTCTGGACAGTAGCCAGAATGCCCTTCATCCCCCAGGTTGTGTTTTGAATTCTGTATATTGTATTTCTTCTTAATTCTTTGATACAGAAAGTTTAGTGAGGATTTTTTCAAAATAACAATTTTGTATTAAAAGTATTTCTATTTTTCTCATCTGTTCAAAAAACAATACTCCTTCATAGTCCATAGCATCCTGTGGGCATGGTTTGTGTCATGGTTTCTTGTTTTTCTTGTGTGTTCTAAGAGGTTTGTTCAGAAGAGCAAGGACTGCCCTGAAAGGTGATAACAAGAGTTTAAATAAGCTCTATAGAATTAAAACGGTAAATTGGAAACATTTCTGGAATGTAGTTTTTTGAGACTATTTTACGCCCTCAATATGGACACTCTGAGCACCTAGAAAGACCATAGGGGATTTTATAAGACTTGTAAAAGTGTAATATGGTTATGCTGGGAAAGCAGATGGTGCAAGTACAGTGTGGGTGGACTCCTCGATAATATCCATCTAAAGCATACAGTTTCAGGTGTCACAAAACTCTAGAGAAAATACAAGGCAGTTTTGCAATGATGCGGGTACATATCTTTGGGCTGCCAGGTAGTGGGTAAATCTACACCTTGTTCCTGTCAAGGCTGTGATGTAGTCAAGGAAAGGTCACTTGAGCCAGAGGTGTGGCAAGTGTACAAACTCCCTAAGCACAGGAGCTCCAGGAAGGGAGGGAGAAGGCATCCTTGTTCTGCAATTTAACATGTGATGGACAGCTTGTTTAGTCTCCCTTCAGTGGAGCTGAAAGGTGTGAGGCAGGTTAACAAAAATATTATGAAGTGGTCACCAGGAAAATATGGGTTTCTTACAAATGTTACATCAACATCCCACTTCACTCTCTCTTTGAAATAACTTTGTCCATTCCAGTCTTTTCAAACATGTTTGCTCATATTGATGCCAAAAAACCACTTCATTTTCAAATAAACTTTAAAAGCAGCAAAACATTTATTTTACTATGTATTTATGAAGGGCATCCGTGCCTTGAGTTACATGAGGTTTTTGTTCTGGAGGTTTTTGTTCTGAAGGTTTCTGTTCTATATGGCTACTTGTCTACTGCAGCCTGGTAGCTGAAATTGGTGTATAATGTAGGCAAAAGAACATTCCGTGAGTCAATTACCATATGAAGGTATTTGTTTATTTTTACCATAATACTAAATATTGTAATAACTAAAAAGATTCTCAAACAAGGATGACTTGCAAACTTTGCATACTTTTTGAAAAGCAAATATCAGAATGCATCAAAATATTGTAGCTTATTTCGATATTTTGTGTGGAGTGTAATAAGCAGAGTAAGAACAAAGCATAACAGCTGTAGGTAAGATGAATTAAAAAAAACCCCAAACAACCTTGAATTCTGTCATACTTAGAATTACCAAACAATCTGTTATCATATTTTTGTCTCAGCCAGCTTCAAGTGTATATCAACTGAAAAACTAGTGCTAAGCAAGGACACTAGCCACCCGCTATTGCTGACAACAATGTGTCTCAACACTAGATCCCAGAAAGAATTCTGTAATTCGTTAGTTCATCTTCCATCTTCAGGTTACAAGCTGGATGCTACTGAGACCATACAGAATTTTTTTCTTAAAGGGTAAAACTTTTGTTTTTGAAGCAGCTGGGGGCCTTTCAGGAAGCAGGCCAATAGTACCCGTTGGCAAGCCCTTTGCACAGAGATTCAACTTTTTCATAGAAAGTCTAGATGAAAGTTTTTGCCAAGTCATTGAGATGGAAAAAAAATCCTTGAGATAGTATTGTCTAGTAACTCTAGGGTACAGAATACTCTGTGTGTGCATTCATTTTTTTAGTGATTGCTCCTCTGATTATTCTCTTGATTTGAAAATGAGGCAAATAGAATTACAAGTTCATGACATACCTCTTTTCTTTTTCCTTTCCTCAACATGTTTCTCAGTACTGCCTTGGGTTATTGGTGGCTTGTCTTTTTAATATACTAAGTTCACTGTAAATCTCACTCTTACTTGAGCTGCGACAGATATAAGTTGGGTGAATCACAATTAACACACCATAAAACTCATGAGCTAAAAATTGCTTCTTCAATATCCTAGCAGAAAATAATGTATGCTTGATGAATATTGTCTGTCCGAGCATTACTGGCTTTGTCAAAATAACAGATAAAAAGCTAATGTGAAATTTTTGTTGAAGCCTATCACTAGAACTTGATAAAGTAGCTTATGATACTCTGACAGTGTAGCCATAAACTAGCTGGATCAATTTCCCAGAGAATATCTAGACAGGCAAAACAAGTCTGCATTGCAGCATCTGGTAGCCTGGAATATATTGGGCAAGTTAGAGCCAAGGGGCATGGCAGCAGCTCTGCTCTAGTTACGTGGGATGCAACTGTTGTATTCAAAGAGTTGTACAGCTCTGCATACCTGAACATAGCGTCAGCTGGGCTGGCCTGCAAGTGATTTGAGGCCATACAGGACTTGGTGACAGATCATATCACCCTTGTCACATCCCAGCGGGATGGTGTGTTGAGCACGGCTTGCTGCAGCATGAAGTTACTTCAAAGCATGTTGCTTCTAGTTTCACATTTTAAAAATATACTCAGTTAAAAATATTTATATCTGTTGATAAGCAAATCAATTTTATGTTTTTCTATGCTTGCTGCTAGTGTTATGCTAAAGTTTTTAGTAGTGCCTGGGAATATGAGTCAAGTTTTTCCATGATGAAAGGTCAAGATACATGTGATTCATCCATCTGATGTGAAATATTAAGTGAAAATGCCTACAGCACACCAGGCAGGAAGAATGTCTCTTGTGCTTAATTCACTGTTGTCTACGTTTAGCCCATAGCTGGGGTTAAACTATAATAGTTACTCCCCCACCCAATCACCACTCCCCAGTGGAGAAGGGGAAAAGGTGAGAGGACCCATGGGTTGAAACTATAAATGGATTTAATGAAGCAGCCAAACTCGTACCAATGCCAATATAAAGTATAAAAAGTTATACTCAGCCCAGTAAAAGTATGGTGGTCACGACAAACAGGAAAGCTGTCCTCAGGAGCAAGAGGAGCCCAAGCAGGAGGCCTCCATCCTCAGCCATCTTCCTTCTTTACACTGATCATGACATTTATGGCCTGGATACACCTGTAGCCATCTCAGGTCAGCTCTCCTGGCTGACTCCAAACTCCTAACGGCCTGCAGACAATGGCTGGCCTAGGATTCTGTCCCAGCAAAATAATTGGGAATAATTCATTAACCAACATTTCTGATTTGTGTCAGTCAAAACTAAGCTTCTGTCTGGAATTGTTTCCCACTTTATGGCCCTTCTATTTCATTTGTGAATGTACACTGGATTTGATCTTAGAACAGCTTTATGCATACTGTTCTGTTTGATGCAACCGAGCACCAGTAGTATTCTAATGAATGACATCACTTGTAAAATGATGTTGATCCTGGAAGTTATTGCAAGTGGTAAGAATATGAACTGCCACTGAAATATCTGAATTCTGGGGCCAGTTTTAAATCTCTGACGCCTTTAATGGAGAATATTAGAAACTAAAACTGGATGTATCTATTTATATGCCTATTTTTGTGACAGTCCTTTCTTTGCCTATTTGTTTGACTTTCTTTGATGGGAAATGATGAAATTGCACTGGTAAACTGGACTTAGGACTTTTTTCTATGTCACACTACTCTAACTAAAAGACTTGGCTCAGATGAAAACCTATAATCTAGGGTTTCTCAGCAAAATACTGTATAAATGTCTGTTTAGCAGCCTCCTCAAGAATGGCATTGGCTGCTTTGTAGTATCGCTGTTGAATGGCACCGTGCTTTTCATTTTGTCTGACAAAGTTACTACAGAGAAAGATTGGCACATCTTTGTTTCATCCTCCAAAAGAGTATCTACTTGTTTCACTGGTGTCATGACACTAGTACAGGAGCTTAGGGTGTGACATTTTCCCCTTAAACTGGTAAACACATTTATTGAACATGATCGTACGTGAGGACGCATTCAGAAAGCAGGAACAGCGCCTGAACTCCTGAACTACTCTTTCCCTGTTGGATAACATTACTTCTCAGGGCAGATATAATTAGCGCTAGGATGTTTGAATCAATTTCAGGTAATCTCCAGCCAGAGGCTTGGCTGTGTTTCTATTCAGCACTGTGTATTTTACTTAGAGCTTTACTGTGCCTTGTAAATATAATTGTATACTGACTAAAAAATGCAATTTCATGCAGATTTCTTTGGGTGAAAAGTTGTCTCTAACCTCCCAAGTAATTTTTCTTTTGCAAGTTCACTGAAATATTTCTATAATGTTTGGTTTGGTGAATGGGATTCATGTGGGTAATTGGATGTCACTAAATAAGAGATGTATCCAGAGTCCTAATCTTCCCTTGTATTCAGTTATGATACAAACTGGAACAATATAACAGGAGAGACAAGGAGACATTAATTCTCTGTAGGCTACAGTTTGGGGCAAGCTGTTGGGAGACAAACAGCCAAAGTTCACATTTCAGGACAGACAGGTTGAGCTGTGATTCCTGGTAACATTTGTGGACAAGGTATGGAAATGATAGGAGGCTGAGAGACTGAGAAAAGAAGCATAGGGAGACTATGTAATTTTTTTTCACTTAAAAAAAGTCTGCGAATGGAAATGGTCTTTTTTGGATAAAAATAGGTACTCTGTTGGTACTTTTCATTTCTTTTTTCATCAGTTTGTCACTGATGACTGATGGAGTTCTGAACAAGTGTGGTTTTGGTTTAGGTTTAGAAACCTATACAAGGGTTGCTCTAAGGTACTGTCTTAAATTAGCTGGGCATGTTCTGATTTCATGCATTAACATTTGACAAAAATCAAACATCTTCAAAGAAAAGAATTCAATCCATTATGAAGTATTACTGAAATATTTGAAGTTGGACTAGAGAAAATAACTCCTTTATGCTGCACTTTTGAAAACATAGTACCTTCCAAATAAACTAATATTCAGGTAACATCAGGATCTAATTTCTTTCTGTCCCCCAGCCTCATCTCCCCATCTATCCTATCTGTTTAGCCTCTATCATTGCAGATATGAATGTTTTCCAAACACTGAACATGCCAGAATTTCTGCTTCTGTTTTAGGGTGAAAGTCTATGTGCACAACATCTACAAATTAGAGCTGGCAACAGGAGAGAATGAATTAAAATGTAAATTTGGCTATGGCTGATATAAATATAAATCAAAGTGTAGATCATATACTCATCAGGGGTAGTTGTATATTAAAAAAGTTCATACAATTCTGTTAATAAATGAAAACAATTTTTTTAAAATCAAACTAGCTTTTATTACATCCAGAAAGAAAAATGGTACAAAAATATTTTAAAAAAATTTTTATGATAATTGTGATTTTAATTTTAATTCAAGTTCTTACCAGTTCTGTAATTATTTCTAATTGTTTCAAACTCACAGAGGTTAAACTATAAAGTGTACTCCCAGGGAATCAACAAACTGCCAGAAGATCAAAATAAGCACATACGAAAAAAGTCTGTTTCCCAGATAATATGCATTAGTCTTATAATGATTTAATGCAAATAAGTATTGCACACATACTTATGCAACCAACTGATCATTCACACATGCAGAAATCCAGTTTAATGAATATATAAACAAAGGAGAGAAATGCAGATTGTGTTTTCCTGTTTGTTTAAGTTACTGTCTATCTGTTTCATAAACATTGAATCCAAACTACCTGGGGCTTAAGGTAAAAGGGCAGTTGCTGGGCTTGGTTCCATGGCTAAATTTACCAGATGGCTTTTTAGGGTCATGCATATTTCTCAGCATTAATTCAATGAAAAAGACAGTGTAACCTCTACAATTTTTTTTTAATGAAATGTAAAATAAAGCAAGCATAGTTGTCAACTCTAATTTCTGCTCTGGATTAATTAAATTTGCAAATTATCAGAAATCCTACAGCCTATTTTTTGGGTTCAGCTGGAAGTGGTGTCAAGCATGACAATATCTTCACAATGCACAGTAAGAATAGGTCACTCACAAGATGGCCTATCTGAACAGTTTGGTTTGCAGGGTCTTTACTACAGGTTTTGCTCTTTCTTCTAGTCTAGTATGTCTGTTATAATTATTTCTTCTTATTCCTATGGGAAACTTATCAAGGTTCAGTCTTTTCAATTCTGTTTTCTCTTTTTCAAGTTCAGCACGAGATCAGTTCCTGCCCCTCCTCCATTTTATTTCAGGGCATCTTTCTACCCTACTTGGACAATTCAGGTTTTGTCAGCCTTCTTGACAACCACGAACTGAGATATTCCTACACTTTTCAATCTTCTAACAGGTTTTATTTCTTCTCACCCCCAACAATTCATTAACTTTTAATTTTTTTGAGTGTAAGTGCTATTTCTCCCTTTTTTACCTTGCCTTGAATGAACTTGGGTTTGTTCCCACAAGTCAAAAGGCTTTTTTGCATACACGGGGGGTGGAACCAGGGGCTTTAGTGGGTTACTGTCTTAGTTGCACATCCCTGCCAGGCACTAACATTTTTTTGTCTCTGTCGGTTCTCCTAGAATAATTCTTAAGGAAGTGACAACAGTTTTTTCATCTCCAGATCTCATGACTCCAGAACTTTCTAGTTTCAAAGACTGACCTTTGAATAGCACTTGGAAAGGCATAGTGACACTCGGATTCAGTGCCTAGGGATTTTGCAAAGTCATGTTAAAACCAGTTCAAAGTAAATAATGTGAAGGCCCATTCAAATAGTGCTGATATATTTCTAATTTGCGTTTGTGTGAGCAATAGTAGGAAGGTACTTTGTTATGTAGATGTTGCCTGTGTCTGTACCTGAAATGGATTTACAAGAAAGTTTTACTAGATTTGTGAGAGGGTTTCAGATTCTCAAAATTGTGTGGTTGTTTTTAATCTTACAGTTGGGTGACAACTTCCTACTAATATGTCCTGTTGACCTAAGCAATAGCAAAAATTGTATTCCGAAGACTGCACATTGAGGAAACATACAGAAACACAGATAGCTGGATGATGGTTTGAGCTACGGGAGCTATGTGATTCTTAAGATTGTTAGGATGTTTCATGGCTTAGATGGCTGCTCTGCACCAAAAAGTGGATCGCACTGCCTTCATCAATGCTGTAGTGACACTTTAAAATGATGACAGTGGCCCTAAGTTGGAAGCAGACTTGCTGCTTGCCTCCTTATGACTTATGGAAGAGCCAGGTGGTCTGCTTATACATTAGAAGTTTTGAGGTTGTTTCCTCAAAATCTTTAATAGTTGAAGAGACACTTTAAGTAACAACTTCTAAGACTTGTCCTCCTGAGGGCTTGAGGAGGCCAGCAGCTTTGCAAGTGTGAGATGAAGCAGTTGAAGAGAATATAACAAAAATGTAGGAGATAGCAAGGCAATTTCAGGTATCTGTACAGCAAAGCAAAACTTTCTGTTGCATGAAGCTAATCTAGCTGCAAATCTCATAGGAGCTCCACGGTGAGGAATCTCCCACCTACCATATTAATAATTTGGCAACTTTCAAGGAAAATCCATATATGAGGTTGGAGATGAGGGTTGCTGTGTGCTTTAGCTATTATGTGCATATCTCAGGCCCACTTGTGCTTCTGGATCAGGGGAACTGCACTGTTATTGATGAAGTCATATATAATTCACTATTTGGCAGAGACTGAGAATTAAGCTTAAGGGTAGCTGCTGTGACTTTCCATTTGCAGGTTTTGCAGACTGTTACAATACAGCCAGGTAAAAAAAAGCCTGTCCAGATAGAGCTGAGTGAGATCTGCAGGAATTTTTCAATATTGCTCTGAAATTCTTACTAATTCTACTCTGAATTTTTACTAATTCTTTTGTATGTATATAATATTTTGCATGTAATTTCACTGCCATGGGAAAGAGTATGGCCCAACATTATTCTAGTTGTATACTTTGCATTCCTGTGTAAACAGATTGCTACTGATAATAAAGGTTTCATTTGATTAAGACTACTTTTAAACAATATGGGATAATGTCACTATTTTTTAAGAATCAATCTGAGACACGTTTTTCCAGTTCTACAGTTTCTCAAAGCTTCTCTGTTAAAGCGGAAAGCTATTTTTTGCACAGATCAGAGGATATTATGAAAAAAGTTGATGATTATTCATTTAAAGTGGGAGCAGTGTTGTGACTCACCCTTTTTATGGGCATCATTCCCTACATTCATAATGGATTTTGAAAATTGGAACAGGTTTCTGCCAACAAATGAAATATTAATGAAATGTAGTGTTGCATAATATAGTTTTTGCATACTGTAATTTGTCCCAGAAAATGAAGTGACCACCTCCTAAAAATAAACTTGAGGAAATGTTTTCTTGTCTTAGTTTGCTGTGAGCTGAAAGGTGTTTGGGTGAGGGCTTGAATATGTGTGCAGTAGCATATTTATTATTTACAGAGCTTCTGCAGTTTTGATGTATAAAATTAAAGTCCTGAAGGAGTTATATTATATATATGAAATACATATTATATATGGTTTAACACCAGGGCTATTGCATTAATTGTAATCAGTTTGTCATACTTCTGAGTATGAAAGTTTCAGATTTATTAACAAGCGTACAGGACACAAGCAAGGAAGGAAGTGAGAATGCTGAGGAGAGTGGTAACTCAGGAGTTAATCAGCACACATAAGTAAACATTTTCTGACAAATTACCTGGAAATTTTCTCCCAGATAGCACAGAGAGATGCTTGACTGGTCTACAAAGTTGTTAATCAATCAAATGCTCCTGACCTACCAGGTGACAGTGCAAACCTTTTGTTCCCTTTCTTATGCTTCTCCCACCTAAGGTTGTAAGTCAAGATTCAGATCAAGGCCTTTAGCAACTTGAGGAAAGCAACTGGATTTTCTACAATTAAAGGGAGGGTAATAAATAATAATAAAGCCTATTAATTCTCTTTTCTATTAGTGGCAATGTCAGACAAACCTGCTTAGAGATTCTTGAGAAATGTTACATGGATGATTTATTGTTTGTGTAGTTTTAGATGTTAAGTGTAATTTTGAAATGTGGTACCTCTATAGATTCACCAAATGATAGAGTAGAATAGCAGATGAATTACAGCACCATAAATGGGCAATTTCAGCATGTCTCTTCAGCTGATTTCTCAGCCTTTTCAGTTGGTGCTGGCTGCATTGGGTGGATATGAACATCATTTGCTGCAAAGGCTGACAGGATACTTTGTGATAAGTGTTGAAATTAAATACCTTTATTTGGTGATGTTTTTGAAGAATAGTTTTCATTTGGTTCCTCTTCTCCTGCCTACTTGCTGTTTGACTTTGGCATATGACTACTTGTAAAAATTAATAGTAATAAATTCATTTGCCTACTCTACATCACAGGCGCAAAGAATAGTTATGGTTTTATAAATATTTTTAAATAGTAGAGATTCATTTTAATAGTGTATGAGGAGAAATGTTTACACTGTATAGAAGAGTAGGCTAGTAAAGAATGAACTCTAAACTGTCCTCTTTTTTATAGATTTAACATTCCTATTGGTTTAAAAATGCAAAATACTTCTTGCTGAAAGAAGACTCTTCCTCAAGCTCTTTTTAAAAGCAGTGCTGTTCCCAACCTCAGCTGCAATTGCTTCTGAGAGAAGACTCAGCTACTTTTTTGTTCTACTTGAAATTCACTGTGCAAAACTGTAATGTGATTGAGCAATGAGTTGTAGAGCTCCTACAGACAGGGTGCAGGCCCCAGGTAGCAGGATGACTCAACTTTCCATCCCTCCAGTCTGGAATTCAGATGTATTTGCCTTATGTTTTACTAAGAAATAATCTGCTACATTCTAGACAAATACACTTTCCTAACACTTACTTACTGTATGTTTTATTTAAAGCTTTAAGATACAGTTATATATCATTGTGATTTGCCTAGATCTACACTGTGATTGTGCTTTGGTAATCATTTTTAAATTATGGAATGCAAAGCATTTGAGAAAGAACATGGAGAAATAATTTAAAGGCTGACTTTTTAAAAGAAGAGCTATTATACAGGTTAGTCACAACCATGAGTCACTGGAGTTGAGTCACACTTACTTTTTGGCGGCTGTTGATTATCTGGTTTTCCTGTTTCTCCATGCAGCTATAAGTAATGCTGTATTAGCAGTTATTACTGCTTTGGAGAATGACTTTTCCCTACTCTGCGTGATGCTCTGTCTGAATACCTTTTTGCAGTGTACCGTGCCATTATTTGGCCCATCCTTTCAAAACACTTGAGTGGCTGGTTGCATAAAACAAGCAATCAAATATGTGCCAAGTGTTGAGTTGCAGAGAGAGACAAACAAGTAAGGGACCTCACTGTCAATCCATAATTTGCACCATTTCTGTGAGGGTTAATAGGAGATATTAATACTCCTCCTGGTTTACATTGATCATTTTGCCACCTACAGTGGCAGAGACGGGAGCTTTATGGGTAGTTATACAAAATGGAGATGATCTGTGAGGCACAGGAGAAACAAGGAGGAGGGACACAAATATGTTCTGGGATGGTAACTGAGTTGATGGCATAATAACAGTTGAAGCTGAATTTGGGTGTGTTGGGGGTTTTTTTCTTCTGTATTTGTGGTGAGCATGCATCAACACAGCTGTAGTGTTAGGCATAATCCCAGAGCCTTTACAACCATCATTCTAGACACAAAATTAGCATAGTATGTATTGGCCAAATGTTTTCAGCTTAGTGGCTACATAAAATTAGTCTGAAACTGTGTAGGTGCTTAAATGTCAGTTTGGAAGCCTGGATTTGGGTTAGAAAATGTAGCCTGCAGTTCCTCAAGCATCAACAAAGAGAGGGAAGTTGCTGTAGCTCTGAATATTCCTTGAATATGCCTACATTTAGACTACAATATTCATTCCTCTTTTTTAATAGGTACTGTCAGCATTTTTGCCAATATACAGACAAGGCGTTGTTTCCTTGAAATCTTCATGGGGGAAAAAAGAAAAAGATATTCAAGGATTAATAATTATTTTTCACTGTCTCTGCTTCTGAGAATTTTTCTAAAGACTCAAATTCTCTCCAAAAAGTAATTTTCACTGCCCTTTTGTAAAAAAATGATTGCAATAGTTATCAAAATGGTAAAGATGTTTCCTGAATAAATGTCTTTCCCATGTGCTTCTGCTTCCTTTCAGCAGATCTATACAGGAAATACTTGAGTCACAAATAGTTTTCATTGGGACCAAATTTATGTGAGAAGAGGGCATTTGTTCAGTGTCATCAGTTGTTGTAAAGTTGCGCAAGGTCATCCCAGAGAAAATTCTTGCTTTCAAATTCTTTTTGAGCTTAAAAGCTGTTGCTAACCTGGGATGACTACACATTAAAACAAATAACCAACTGAGAAAGAGAACACAAAATGCATTTATATCTGACGGACTGACTGCTGTCCTCTGTGTGCTACAGCAGTTTACTGAAATAATTCTGGAGACCTCCATGAGACATTCCAAGTCAGAATGAAAAGACAGCTCTTTTGCAAAGTCTCATGAAGTGAGATTTGTCCAGATCCTTGGAAGATGACCTCCTCTTAGGATTTGGAAAGAGCTGCAAAGCTTGGTCACATGAAAATCATGAGATGTAAGGATCCTTCTGGGTGTGCGCCAGGTATGGTAGATCCTGTGGTCTGGTGTCCTGGTTCGGCCAGGGTAGGGCTAATTTTCACCAGGAGTTGCTATTTGGTACCATGCTGACGTCATGTCCGGTACACCAGGCGCGGGCAGAGCAGTCCTGGCTTTTGTCTCACCCAGGATGCCTCGCTCTGTGTCTGTAGCTGTATCCCCGCGGTCTGTATCTTTATACCTCTTGTTTTTGTACATTGTTATCCCTGGTGCTGTTACTGTTGTTGTGATTATTTGTTGTGATTTTTGCTTTTGCATCGTTGTATTAAATTCTCCTTATCTCGACCCGCAGGGTTTGTATTTTGCTAACTCTCCTGTTCCCGTCCGGGGGGTGGGGGGACAGCGGCCACGTGGTGCCCATTCCCAGCAGGGTTTAAACCACCACTTCTGGATATGTCAGAACTCAGATGTTGTTATTTAAGGCAAGAAAGTCCGTTACCTAAGAAATGAAGATGTCCCAGTCGCCATGGTACAGGGCATGTCTGTAGACATGGTTGAGCTTGCTGTTCTCCCAGGTTATTTTTTGCACTGCCAGGGAACCAAGCCAGCTCACAAGATAAAAGCACACACACTTAAGCAATGCAGAGTGCAGCAGGAGAATAAAAATGCAAGAGTACAGATGGTGTGTGGTTATGTGGATATTTCCTCAGCTTTGTAAAGAGATTAAGTCTTGTGTTCCCTGTGTTTCAGTGCCTGCCACAGGTTTATCTCTTCCCCAAACAACACTATACGAAAGAAAACACTTTTCAGTAGTAAGAAGGTAAATTTTAATGTGTGTATAAGACACCTCTGCACCATTTACTTATATTTTCTATAGGGTTCTGGGTTTATGCAATGAAGCCAGATATTATGTAACAGGTTTGTATTATTTAATTTCTGTAGAATGTGGTGCCCTGTCTGGGCTGTTTTACTGTGTTGAAAGACATAAACTGCTGAGAGTGTATGTTTGGCTGTGATAGAATTTTCTCTGTCTTTCTGTCAATCAAAAAGAAAAAATAAATGTCTTGCTTATTGAAAAACAAAACAAAACAAAATGTGTTGAGAGTTAAATTTCAGAAGAACAGACTTGTATCTGTGCTGAGGAATGATGCATTGTCTTTCTGGTAGGTTAAAATAGTAGGTGGTAGGACTACTCACTGCTCACTGCTCAGGAGCCTGGATAGAAAGAGAAGCCAAATAGAGAAAGACTACTTGCTATGAGAAGAAATTAAAACAGAAAGGTAGAAGCTGGGCAGAAGTTGACCACTGACTGTGGCTGCTAATATTCAGAGGCTTATTCATGGCATTTCAGTGAAATATAAGTGCAAGGGAATATGCTATAACTGATGAGACTTTTCTGAGGTCAATGGGTCATGATATTGGAAAAGTTAATGGTCTGAATCAGTGGTTTCCAAATGCCATTGACTATGCATTATAGTGAACAGAAATTCAGACAAACAACTTGGAAAAAAAAAAAGGTGGGAGTCATTACCATGCTTTTTTTGTGGTGGAAATGAAAATGAGCAACTGGAGCTTCATAAACCCCCACAAAAATAGATGAGCTAATGCCCAGAAGTAGAGAGACCTTTTCCTAGCTGCCCATTGCAACCATGTTTTACGTTGTGATTGTTTGCTTATGTTTGTATTTATTTTGGATTTCTTTTGTGCCTTCCTGTTATATCACCCAATATCAGCTTCATTTCCTTTGCTCACCACATCCTTTTCTGTCTTTTCTCTCTTCCTGTCCCAAATCGTTTGCCACATGAAGAGTTTTTCCTCTCTATGAGGGGTAAGATGGATGGAAACAAATACTAGGCTGAATTGACAGCCAGAATTAAGTTAACTTAATGCAGTTCTTGGTAGGTTTTTACTCAGAGGGGGCTCCAGAGGGGCCTGTGAGAAGGTGGATCTGTCTTGGTTTTATATTTATGTGATGTATGCAGCAAGTTCAAAAAAGGACATGTAAATAAACCTATGATATCAATTTTGACTTAATAACATTGACTTCTCTTCTGACCCTACTAGCCCCTGAAATTAAAAAATACTAACAAGATTCATACATATAAAGGTATCAGCTTCAGTGATTGGGATTAAAAAGATCCCTGTGAGATTCTGTGTGTACAGTTGTATCTGATGTGTGCAAATGCAGAGTCTGTTTTTTTCATGACTTAAGCAATATTATATTTAGTTTTTGAGGTTTCAAATGTGCAGATGACACAGTGTAAAGCTAAATTAATTCCTAAACATCCATGTGTTACTGCCTGTATTTTTTTCTGCTTCCTAATGAGAATCATAGAACCATAGAACGGTTTAGGTTGGAAGGGACCTTAAAGATCATCTAGTTCCAACCCTTTGCCACGGGAAGAAGTAGTTCTGGTTCAAGCATCTTAAGTTACAGTTTATACTTTTGTAACTGCATTTATTATTCTTTCTGAATTTTAGTAATCATTCTTGGTGTCACGCAAAGAGTAGTGCTTATTCAGAATTTTCTGAATATGACAAATTCATAAATAGAAAATAGTTTGTGTTCAAATTAAATGGTGTATAATGGTATAGTTTTATATTTCATACCTCTGATTAGTTTATGTGTTAATACTTCATAATCTGTCTGCACCAGTTAGATTTCTCTGCAGTGGAAAATAGACAGTAGGAAGCATGCTATGAAAAAGAAATACTCAAAGACTCAAAGGACTTTGTGCCCCGAAAGTATTCAGGCACATCAGATCAAAGGGATCAGCCCTGCTGGGCTATATACATTGTGGGAAAAATCCTTGGGTGGTGTAAACTGGCACAAATTTGCATGGACTCCCAATATAGCTGCCCAGCCCTTTGCAAACAGCCTGTTGGTGTTTGTAGTCAGAGCCTAGATATACACACACAGACGTTTTGTAAACTAGACAGAGGCTTCGAGTGTATTCAGTGTGAATCTGTTTTAATGTTACCTGTACTGTCCCTCAGACGTTAGTAGGACTTATTAGTGGTTGTCACATGGTGCACAGAACATGCTTGGCGACAAGGCCAGGTGCCCTTTGAAGATGCATAATTGCTAATATTGAAGCTCTTTGATAATGCTAATTAAAGAAGTATTGTCTGTATGTCACTGAGGATGAGCTCTGACATTAGGTAGCAATTGCTGTGAGTTGGTTTTGTTACATGATTTCTACATTGGTAGTGGTTTTGATTCATATCATTCTGGCTTCTGTGCTGGTGGGAACATGAAGCTACAGGTGAAGCAAGGTAGTACGTACTACTCTGCTAGTAAAAAGGAGGCTAGTGAGCAATATCTGCGAAGTACCTCATAAGTATACTGCTACAGACAAATGTGGAAAAAGGCAGATATCAAAGCTTTATGGTTCTGTGAATAGAAGTTTAGAAGAAAACAGGTTTTTTTGCATAGATATGTGTGTGTGTATGGGCACACAGGTTATATGATGAGATTCCCAGGTGATGAGGAAGAGCTCTGCAAAAGCAAATCTGAGGAAAAAAGAATCTGCTTTCTTGTTTATTTTTTGTTTTCAGAAAACAAGTAGACTACCCAGCACAAGCAGCTTTGCCCTCGATGGCAACAGTCATCTCCCCAAGAAACAGCCAAGAACACGAGGGTTCCTTCATACATATCTCACATATGTATTTCTCATGTCTGGGCTTAACAAGAACCAAATTGACTCCACTCATCTACAGGCCCAACAGAAAAGAGCATTCATGTTTTTTGAATGTATAAGCAGCTCTTTGCTAGGTTTTCCCTTTAGTTTCATAGACTTAACTTTTTGAGAATGTGATTTAGCTCAATTGCATCATTCCTACGCTATTAGATAGCTTGAACAAAAAAGAGGGAACACTGTTATTAAGAGCCACCACCACCAAAACAAACAAAAAACCAAAAAAAAGCCTAATTGCTGCCATTATCTAAACACATTCTCCAGACATGCGCTGCTCCAGGGAAGAAGTATTATTTTTTACAAAGTCTTTGTCTTTATTTGCCTCTCTTCTACTATCACAAGCAAAAGGAACAGGGTGAGCTTGCAGGCACATCAGGCAGATAAATTTATTCAGAGAAGTCGTTCTTGCAACTACGATGTTTTCTTAAGTAAGTAGTGGTAAAAATCAAGGCTTCTTAAATAAGAATGTTTGCTTTTAGATGTAGTGATCTGTTGAAGCTTTCTGGGCACCTCAGCAGAATAAGATGGGGGGGGGAGAGGGGACGGACAACTATTTTTCCCCATCTTGCAATGGTCAGAGGAAAAACTGGTTTTGAATTAGCGCTGTGTTGAGCCTAGCCTGACTTCGGTGTACACCTGCTGGAAATAGTTTTGCCATCTGTGGAAGTATTAAATTATCTGCAGTGGATGATTGCAGTCAGGCAAATTTAAGTGCCTATATTGGCTTAGTCACTAGCACCAGTTTGACTGGTACAATTAGGTTTATCACGCAGCCTAGTACATGCTGGATAATGAGATTTTCAGCAGAGCTGATGGGACTTCATAAAGCAGCTTGTTCTTTAATAACAAAATCAGAGGCACAGTTCTGTATTTCCAGCTTGGCTCATTTCCTCAAGTCAACAGACCTATATAAGTAGGATTTTACTAATTAACCAGGACACCTGCAGTTGTGTAGCCTTCCTGCAACGAGCTTAGTGAGGGCTCCCTGCCGCAGTGATTACTTGTGTTCTTGGGAAGTTTCCCCATTGGCAGAGTTTGTGCACCTGAGCTGCATAATTGTCACCCAAGTAATGGGACTGAAGTGGTTCACAAATAAGAATTTCTAATCTACACAAAACTCTGCAGTTCCATGATATTTTTCCCTTTAAAAGCCTTTTAAGCTACAGGGTAGACATACCTCCCCCCATGCAAACTATGGGAGTGTACATGGGATTCATGGGCCCACTGCTTAGAAGGCTTGAATAAAGAAATATGTGTAGTTTGCTCACTGAAATATCTTCAGAAAATATGACCCTGAAGGTCTGTGCATCTGCACAAAGCTTTATCTGACCCAACATATATATGACTCATGGAATTGCCCTGGATTGGATAATGACAACTGACTCAGTTCAAGTCTCTTCCTGCATGAGCTTGTCTGTGCATTTTAAGACATACAGCCAGATCAGCTGAATTTTTTTCCCCCCAGGTCCATTCACTCAGATGATGCGCTAATTAGGTTACTGAGAAAATCAAGGCTATAGAAACTGAATTGAGTGCTCACCAACTCGCTCCTACATGTAATTGCTATATTTTAGTTTAATTTGTCTTAAGATATCTTCTGATGTCTCCAAGAAGGTTACCCATAAAAAGGCAGACTGCACGTCAAGAAAGCAAGTCAGTGAACACATGAATAGTTTGAGCTGCAGAGTGTAGCATTCAGTATTTATCATTACAGGAAAGAGGCACGTGACTTCTCTCTCACATGGCAGCTCCTTGGTTTATGCCTTACTGACTGGAAAATAGCAAATGTATCTTGCAGGATCACTTTTAAAGAAAGGACAAGGCACTGGAACAATCCATGGTGCTAATATTTTGCTGCAGAATGATCTCTGCCCTTATCCTATCAGAAAGCCCCGTGTGCTGAAAGAGAATGGACTTGCTGAAGGCAGAGATAAGTTACTGCACAGACCCTCAGTTTGTTTTCAGATTAAATGAAATTGTTCTAAGTGTGACCTTGGAAGTAGCAGTGTGGCCTGACAAGCAAGCATATTTAATCTGCTCCTTGGTGGAGTTGAATGTATTTTGTCCATAAAAGCATGTGCTGTTGTATGGGTATAGGTAGGAGTGAGTTTGTTGGTACAGTTTGAGAGGGAGATGAAGGACTGTTGGAGCACTTCAGGGTATTGCTACTTGGCAGGAACCCATGAACTCCAAGGCAAACAAATTTGCTCAATATTTTTATGAGTCTCTGAGCTGATCTGGTTCTGGCAGGGACAACTTTACTTCATCCAGAGAGGCAGCAGGGGGAGATCATTCCAATTTTCCCTTTATTTGAGTAGTGGAACATGAGTAACTTCTTCCCAGAACTGGAGGAAGTTGCCTTGAGCTCCTTGTCACGCATAGAGTGTCCTGCTGCATCTCTTGCATTCCTTCACAGTGTCAGTGCAGTTCCCTTGTATGGTCTAACCATAGTGCAAAATGTAATTGCCTCTGATGCAGCAATTTCAGCACAGACTCTCTGGAATAACAAATAATAGTAAATAAAATAGTCTTGCAATAAATGCTAATCACACCCTATAGGATTGCACTGAATTTGTCATTAGATAGTAGATATTAAATGCAGAAATACTAACTTTCCCAGAACTGTGGAGAGTTGAGAGTTCCTTGTAAATACGTAATCCTCCCTCTAAATATACAGTTTATTCCCTAATACAAGTTCTTCATTGTTCTGTAGTTAAGGCTGAAAGGCCTCATCATTTACATGAGTCAGAAATGCCCTTAAGAGAGCACAGCCATTTACTGAGATGAGCAAACTCTAGAAATTGAGGCAAAGCTGTTGTTCTGAAACCAAGATGCCACAAAGTCTGCAGGGTTGTGTGTGTATTTGTGACCATTTAGACAACTGTAGCTTGGCGAGCTTCACTATTCCTCCTTTTTGATCTTGATTGTTGCACTCGCCTGCTTTCCTGCAGCCAGAACTATTCTACCCACTTTTGTCTCACTACCTCTTTCTTCTCTTACAGTCTTCTGCAAGGAGACCATACTGTCTTTGTTATAAAGCATTTGCTGCCTAACACATGTCTATAGTGCCAGCTAATGCTGTTTTGAGTTTATGAACGTACTGTTTATATTGAGCATGTGTCTCTATTATGTGCAAAACTGAGCTGGAGGCTAAATTATTCCTGTTTGAATCTTCCTCCTGGCCTAGCAGTAATTCTCCTGATGATACAAATCAAATAAAAAAAGGAATTTCTATACCAATCTATTTGTCATCTGTAAATAGGCAATATACTAGTCAGATTTTCAGAAGTGAACAGCAACTTATTTCTGAATACTGTTATCTCCAAAATACATGTAGATGTTTCCTTTGAGTCCTCCAACATTTTTGTTGTTGGCTGAGAGCTGGCAGGTGATATTTATGTTGGCTTGATCAACATTTTGCAAAAGAGGGTAAGAATAAAACTGGCTATAAAATAGGGAGCTTTTTAACAGATAAAGTGTTTTTCCATAGATATGATATTACAAAAATATTAATCACTTAAACTGCTCAGCATAAATAAGAAAAAATTGATTTAAAAGCCTTTACTTTCAGAATTTCAAAAAGATATATTTTAATGACTTAAAAATAGAAAGCCCTTAAAATATATCTACTATTCAGTAGTGAAGTCTAAAGCTTACTCCACACACAGGTGTAGCAATATTTTCATTGGGACTTCAGGATGATGAGGGACCCTGACCTGGCACTGAGAATTTCAGTATGTTGAAGAGTGACGGTTTATAACATTAGAGGCCTAATTGACTCTAACATCATTACAGAAAATAAGGAGGTCACAGCAGTATTATGTTTTCCCTGCACCTGAGAAACAGAGATGCAGATTCAAGCATTTCTCCCTTGTAAGGCAGGGTAAGGCCAGGGGCTCTTTGCCTGCTCTGGTCTCACCCAGAGCATGTGGGTAGGTGTTCCAGGTTCGAGAGGATACTCTGGGCACAAACACACTCAGGGCACAATACTTAGTGAGAAAACAGTGAGATTTATTGTTCAGTGATAACCTTGTGAAAGCGATAGTTAGTACGGTGTATTCCCCTTTAAGCAAAGTCTGCTCTGTGCCAGGTGGCAGACAGAGTGTATCCCTTTAAGAGCAGCCTGCTCAGTAGCAGGCTGTGCATAAAGCTGTGCTAGTGAGGTGTGCCATGCGTTCCCCATTAGTAGAATCTTACCAACTCCATTCCTGGTGAAAGACCGCCAAAGCAGAGAGTAAATAGGATGGTCCAGATCATTGCAGAGAAAGAAGGAGATGAGGGATCATAAGGAGTGAGCCAAGTCATCCCTTGTATAACATGGTGCTCTCTCTCCGTTGCCTCCCCCAGCTGCTCCATCTGGGCCTGGAGTCGGACCTTTATACTCTCAGCAGATTCTGGAAAAAAAACCTGGCAAAACATCATCTCACCCGTGGCCAGCATGTGAGACGATGTTCGCAGTTGCATGATCTGCTTAACAGCAGCTACCAGACTCCTACATGTGTTGTTCACAGCAACCTGTCTTCTCAGGGTTAAATCTGGAGTGTAACTCTCTCCCAAGGCCACATTCTCATGGTAAAGTCCAGCTTGTAATTTTCTATCCCTCACACAGTAAAGAAAAGGGGGTCAGCAGATAGGCCCAAGCCAACAGCATTGATGAAATAAGCTTTTGCCCTTTTGCTTCCTTCTAGGAAGTAAAGAAGTAACATCATTGTGAGTCTACTGTAGGTCCTCTCTGGGATTCCAGCAGGATTGGGATGGCTTCATCTGTCTGATTGGGAGAATAGCTTGGAAATAGGATCCTGGGTTTAGTTGACCTTTAATTTCATGTATTTATTAACACTATTCTGTTTTACATAAAATTTGCTTCTTGTTGAATGATTTCACAAGCTTACAAGAAATGACTGTCCAATGCTGGTCTAGCACCATGTTTAAAATAGATGGGAATCTGTGAGTGACCTGAAATAAATGTAAAGTGCTTGCTAGAAGAGATTTAGCAATGGTTGTATAGTGCTGAAGTTCAGGCAAACAATAGAAAAGTAATGACATTTTAAACTTGGTCACAGTTCAAAGCATCCCTGTTTTACAGACTGATCTTCAGTCATATTCTACTACTAGTAATAACAACTGAGCTCTGCAGCGTGTTTGCAGAGGGCATGAATTAGCAGAGAATTTGACCTTAACTTTTGAAATGGAAAAGTCATGTTTGCAAGAGCGTTCTGTGTTCACTCTCTTTCTTGTGTGGGTGCATGTAGGAGAGTGGGGATAAATACTCAGGCTCTCTTTAAGCTCTACTCTAACCAAGCTGTTATGCTTATTAATGTGCTTTTGTGGGGGGAAAAAAAAAAGGATTCCTCCATTTCACACTTGAAATGCTAGCTGCAAACTTTGTCTAACCATTAAAAATCAAGAGCCAAATATTTAAGCATTCTGAGATATATTTATTAAAAACAATATCAGATTTTTCTAATGGCCCTCTACTTTTTGAGTATGTAAATTGAGGTTTTGATTGCCACAACATCTAGAAGTGTACCTTTTGTTTCGGTGCTCTCCTGTAAATAGTAAAACAATAAAGAAATTTATGTTTGTATGGTCAGATGCAAGAAACTGGAAACAGGAGGAGAAAAAATTGGAAATTTTAGGTCTAAGGCAAGAATTATATGCTAGCCATTAAATCTAGCTTTTCTGTTCACCCTTCCTTCGCAAGACCTGCTACTGTGTAGGGCAGAATTCCCAACAGACTGGCTGTGATATTCTATAATTTGTTCCATTATATAAAATAAGATACATATATATATATATAAACATAGGAAAGAAAAGAGCAGAGTGTCAGGTAGGAAGACTGGGAAGAGCTATAGATAAGATACACTGTTAGTGAAAGATGGGAAATTTTCTTGGCTGTGGCTCCTGGCTGCTGCTGCCTGGGAAATGTGTGTGAACATCACGCAGCAGCACAAGCTGCTGTGGGAAAGAGGATGCCACACTGCTCCGTATCCCTGCTCTGTATCCCTGCTCTGCATCCCTGCTCTGTATCTCTTATCCCTGTTCTGTATCCCTGCTCTGCATCCCTGCTCCTCATTCCTGCTCTGCTTGGTGCAGTCGTCTGCGAAGAGGGGCCATTGTCACAAACAGGAGTGCTCAAAAGACGCAGTTGTCTGCATTGCCTTCTCCTTTCCCACCCAAACAAAAAACCAATCCCAACTCTGGTATGTAGCAGTGAGATTTTTTAATTTTTTAAATTTTTTTTTTCTGCTGATATAAGATTTTAGGATGATCAAACAGTGTATTTACTGGATTTGAGAGGTGGTGTTTGAGGGGGAATGCCAACGCTGCCTCAAAAGCAGCAGTTTACAGTATCCTGAGCTGACCTTTACTGAACATATTACAGCAGGTCTGGAACGTTTTGTTGCAGGAGCACAGCAGCCTATTCCTTTCACAGGAATGGTTTCATCTATTGCTTGCTGCTAGCTTAATGACCTTTTGCTACTTGAACTGTCCTTTCTGCCAGATTATTTTTTCAGATTTCCCTGGGCTTTGGCCATGAGCTGTTTTAGAGACCACTAAACAAGAAAAATCCTCCAGAGATCCTAGCTGAGCAGCCCTATTTAAGTAATAAAAACAACTGTGTTTGATGAGCCAATTACACAGAGCAAGCATTTAAAGGACAGAATATCAAATACTTGTCTGTAAACCTAAGCCTTTATTACTGATACTGTTACAGTTATTAAAAAACATGATCCCTTTCTGAGCCTCACAGACTACCTGCATGCCTGTATTAATTCAGAGTGCTGCTGGATGTGCTTTGTGAGTGTTGTAGGACTAATCTCTATGGTTCTTTGCTTATGAGCATGTGCAGAGCAGCCGAAGGTACAGTCGTGCTAACACACAGAGACTTGCCTTGCAATGCCATGTTTGAGCATGTGTTCCTACAACTGAGGAGGATACAGGGAGCCTGCCTGCCTTGCTGACTTATCTGATGTTTTCTTGTTTTTGTTTTAACATTCAGGATAATTCCTTCAACGCCACAGCTTTGGCAGAGTAAGTTAACACTTTAAAGATGTCCTTATTTTTAAATCAGAATGATGAGTTTAGTTACTGTGGAGAATGATTATTACGTACAATTATAGGTAGTATGTGAGAAGTCAGGTATCTGTCATGTATTTTGAATTAGTTTTCTGTAGAAAATTGACTGTATGGAAAGGATTACCTTTCTGGGAGAATATATGTTTGATACACATCACACATGTTTAAATGCATGATTTCCAGTGTAGGATAAATCTCTCATGAAAATATTGCTTGTTTCTGGTATTGACATCTTGACAAACATAAATACGTCAGTTTTCTAAGAACACAAGGTCTGCACTTCAAAGCATTGTTAGTAAAAAAAAAAAAAAGTAAATATTTTGAAAAAAATAACTATATGTTATTTAGACAGGTCAAGTACCAAATACGTAATTTCTTTATAATCAATTCCATAGACTCATTAGAAGGTCTTTCATATGTATCACGATCATAAGGATATATGTGTTGATTTCATTGTTGTTGTTATTTTACAGAGACAACAGAACATGACAAGGGATAATATTAGCAAGTTAGAAAGGCAAAGGCTTTAGGAACTATTACAAATTAAATGGCCTTTTCTTTATTTCAGTCTAAACCACTTCAGTTTTGGTGTTCTCTAAATTATTATTCTGCCTGCTTTTGATCTTTTCAAAAGCTTTTAGGGAAGATTCTTCAGCAGTATTGTGCCAGGCAGTTTCTTAGGAAGGAAAAGATTTATAGATTTGTGTGTGTTTAGGTGAGTTTTACACTGCTAAAATGATCATAATTTAAAATCCCGTGGCTGGATAGTGAGCTGTTTGCCTAAGCATTGTGGAGACAGGATGCATTTTGAAAGCAGGCCAAGTTGGAATCTTCTGAGCCATCCATAAGTGTTATCAAAATCACTACAGGAAAAGTAACATTTCATAAGGATCTAAAAACTTTCCCTCTGTTACATTGCTTTGTTTTATTTACTTACATTGCCTTGCTTTATTTAATATTCTAACTTAGTTATGTATTTTGTATGATTGTGGCAGATGTGGAAAGATTTAACAGAAGCTAGTAAATTAGGTAATTTTTAATTATTTTTCCTGTATTCCTATTAGCTAAGTGATGAACTATGGTCTGTAAAATTCTGGGATGCTCCCCCTTCACAGGAGAATACTCAGAATATAGAGAGTACATTTTTTATGTATTTTTTTTTCTTTCCCTTTTGCTGTCCCTAAGTGCATCCATTGTTTCCTGTAGAGATTGCCCTGGAGTGGCCCTGGGACATGAAGGTGGTGGCCTTTCCCTACGGTGTGACCATTAAGGAGAGGGAGAGGGTTGCAGAGGAGCTGTGCTGTGCCGAGCTGGGAGGCAGCAGCACGGCAGAGCTGAGGCTGGGCAAGGTGTTGCCTGAAGGGTGAATCTCCCTCATTTAAGCTGCTGTTGGTTCAGTTTCAGGGGTTTTAATCTTTAATCTTTTCAAACATAGAAGTAGAAACCTGCTTTTAGAAAGCAAAGCAAGTGAATGACATCTGAAAAGCGCTGTCCAAATGAACAAACTTGATTTCCAGAACTGATTTCCCTGAATCATGTTCAGAGCCTCCCCCTAAGGCCTGTTTTTGAGAACTGCAGAGGATACACAATTCTTCGTGATTTCAGCACTGTTTTTTTGTGCTGGCCACATCTGAAAATAGGTTACTTTTATTTAGCAGAATAAAGAGAGAGCTTGCCATGCAAGTTTAGACATCCTCATTTGACAATTTCTGTCTTTATTTGTGGCAATGGCAAAACCAGGACTTCCTGAGTGATATAAAATCAGTGATATAACACTTTTAGGAACATCTCTCCAAACAAGGCAAGTGCCTGGAGCTGCTGAGCTTCCATCAGGCCATGCATGCAGCCTGCTTTAGGACTTGTTCATGTGAAGATCTTACAGGTCAAGTCAGCAAGAAAGCAGTTTTCAAGTTGTACTGAAATGGTTTCTATGGAAAGGTGAAAATGGAAGAAAGCTAAAAAAAATCTCATTCCATTAAACCAGAGATCCTTGGAAGAAGCATAAAGAGGCAGGAGTAGAAAGAGTCAGAGCAGCAGTCCATCTAGACTGGAATCCCATCTCTGACCTGAATCTGGCCCATGCTATAAGATCAGTAATGGATGTACTTCTAAGAAACATAGCCATCAATCAGTAGTTAGGTTGGACGCTGAAGGAAAAGGATTCAAATTGCTGGTTTTGTTAAAAGATATACTTCCTGCCCAAAGTAAGCTTCAACCCTTATGGATTTATGACGAAGCTGTTCTGGTGTATTCTCTATTGTTTTAGGAACTGTTGCAGTTTTTGGGTTGGTGGGAACCCTTTCTACTACATGGCCACAAGCTATCACAAAACTTACTGAACTCTTGAATATACCTTTATCTGTTAAATATAGCTAAAGTTGGGCAACAAGATTTACAAGCTACTGGTGAGAGGAGAGGAGTGTGTGCATGTCTGTGTTCATATGGTAGGACAGGTGACATGAACGCATAAGCTATATTTCTCAAAGAAGCCAAGGTAAAAATACTCTGGGCTTTAATAATGGATATTTGCATTACATCATGGATTAGTCTTTTTAAAGTTCCTGCTATGGTCTTAGCCTCAGACACTGTCTTGTGTGAGTAAGCTTTCTTGGTTAGTATTTCTTCTTACAAAGAGAAAAATTTTCTGCTAACAATTTCAGAGTGTGTTGCTTCTGGACTTCCTTGCAACCTCTTTATTGCATGATGGACACAGTCTGCTCTGATTCATTATTGCTTATCTTTCCTATCTACTGCTATCTGGTTATTCATATACATTTTGTCATGCTCACTGATGTTGTTTATAAGTTCTGTCTTGTTTTATTAATTTAGCAGTTGTGGGATGCTAAGTTAGGATCTCTACTTCTCAAGATCACCTTATTTCAGTCAGCTCAGGGAAAGCCACCCCCAGGGCACATCCCCAAGTTAAGGAGTATGCACACAAGTAAGCACACATAGACTAGGCTGATGAATCTGTGCTCAGCGACCCATCATTCCTCCAGAGAGCATTCCCAGTTGCCAAAATGGTCTTTCAGGACTAAAGGTTGCCAAGTGTGGCAACTGGTGAGAGGATGGGGTAAGTGAAGCTGGTAGCAGAGCTGCTTCCTCCTACTTGTTCTTCCTGTGGCCCACACAGGAGGGAGAGTTTGTCCCTTTATGTGGCCCCTGGCCTTTGTTGACTGTGGCTTGGCTCCTGGTGCACAGTGCACCTGGTGGCATCTTACCCTACTCTTGTGTCTGTGCTAGTAGCTCAGTCCATCCAGATTTGACTTTGGTGCTGTCCCTTCACAGTGTATTTCCTTGCTATGTTTTTCTCACTCTAAAATTTTCCATCATGTTTTCCACCCAGGTTCCTGGTTCCTTTCATACTGGGCTTCCTTCTTCATACCCTCAGTATGTCCTATCCTCACACCTTTCTGATGTTAGACACCCAGCGATTGGTGATAGACCAGAGAGGAAGGTGTGACTGGCACCTGGAGGCAAAGGCAACTAGATTTCTACAGTGAATTTATCAAGTTGTACACCATCCTCCACCTGTCACCCTGCTTTGCCTTGTGGGGAGGACTGTACCCACTGCAAGAATACTGTGTGATTAGGGAGGATCTGCAACTGAAGTTGTGTTGTTCCAGTTGCGAGCAGCAAAGGCTTTCATCCATATGCTGATGTATTCTGGAAGCGTAAACACTTGAGAGTCCCTTGAAATATTTTCTGCTGCAGTCTGGTTTTTGATAAAGATGCTAGCAGAAGATTGGTGGGAAAGAGGAATAGATGAAAAGCCTTGCCATCAAATTGCAATGCAGAGCTATGAATTTATCACTTAATATGATCTGCCCTAAGCGGGACAGTTCTGAAAATTTAACAAGTCAGGGGAAGTACAAGCGGCTTCCCCATAATGAAGAGATTCCTTTGCCAGCAAACTACAAGTGACCCAGGCCTGCTTAGTGTCTGTGCCCTGTGAGTACAAACAGAAGGACCCCGACTTTTCCCTAGAAATAATACCTAGCAAGCATGTATGCATATTTGTTAGGAGTGTACATATATATATGTATGTTTATTTCAAAGAAGACTGATTACAGGCTTTGCAGTTAGGTCATTGCACCAAGTTAAGTCACGCTGCACAATTGAGTGTTCAACACTGCGGGATCGGCGTATTTATCCAGATTTCTCTCCTGATTGAGCAGCCTTATGACAATTTTGTTGTTTTTAACTTAAGGGGGTTTAATTGATCGTGATTCTTCAGGCACCTTAAGAAATTCTGCTGGTTCACTTTTTAAGACTAATGACCACTTTATAATTTATTTGGGAATTCTTTTTCCTGCTGTATAAAACTCTACTATAGTTAATATTTTTGTGAGTCTAAGAGAAAAATACCATTAGCTAATTGTTTCTAATCTTTTTTTATGTTAAGTATGCTATAAGCAATTAAAATATAGAATTTCTTGTATTTTTCCTGTAATTTTTTTTATGGTAACATCTAAATTATTTGTCATCATTATTTCCATCTGGCTGAAAATGATATAACAAACTGTGTACACTTATAACCTCTTCTTGCTCTGAGATTTAGACTATGTTGGAGTACCTATGGCATTAAATGACCCCAACTAAGGTGTGAGAAGGAGAAATGTGCTTATACCTCAAGCTGCACTGTCGTGTTGTTAAAAGCTAAATTTCTGCAGCTGGCAGAAAATCAGTAATTATTTTGTATCCATTTTCAAGGTGCAATGCAGATTCAGACTGTTTACATGAAGATCAAGAAGGCTGTTCCAACCTCAGGTATTCTACTGCATGTTTTGTCTGAGATCTACTGGCAATAAGTAAAGCTGTCAGAGCACTTCTGTTTAAACCATTAGAAAGAAACCTTTATTCTCGAGGAAATGCAGAATTTCTGGGATATTACCTGCTAAGGCTGTTAGAATTTCTGCAAAATGTGTGTTTGTCTTGTATATTTTCATGTTAACAATTTTAAGATGAATTACTGTTGTTATTATATGAGTAAACATATTATGGTCTGTGTTATTCACATCATTTTACTTTCATTCAGATGCAGCTCTGATGATAACACAAGCAACTTTACTGTAGGGCAGCTGATACAAAATAGTAGTAAGTGGAGTTTTGTAACCATGCAAGGATATTCTCATTGATGAGTGTCTCTATGAAAAGAGAATCCTTCAAACTGTGACCTAACTGAAGTATTCTTCAGGCATGTGTCTTTCATGGCTGTGTTAGTGTATTTTGATTGCTAGATGATGCAACTTAACCTTTCACAAAGATTTCTAAATCAGTGGATACCCTAAAATTGGCAACACTTCTGCACATTATTGAAATGCCTGTAGGATATAAAGCACCCAACCCTGTAACTATAACAACTGCCTTGGAACACACTTGCAGAAGGCATGGGCAGCAATGGTGTTTAACTCCATATGCACCCTGTGAGCATCCATCTAGATGCTGATGGGCCACAGATGGAAAGGAAGTTTGTCAGCTCAGAATCCTTAGGAGAAAACGTTGAATTAGCAAGTTACTTGTTCTAAAAAAATAACAACTCAGGGGGCCTAATTCAGTAGTCCTTGAGTCCCTCAGTTGTGGAAACCTCACACCATTAGAATTTTGCCAGCTGAAGTGACTATCTGAAATTCCACTTGCAAACTAAGCAGCAGCCAGAGATTTTTGAGCAGTAATACCCATCTTCTCATCCTGCTAACTAAGCAGGCAGCCTTGCATTCTGCATTGCTGTAGCTTTCCTAAGGGCACCAGGGAAATGCTTCCAGTGGAAGGTACTAGTCTAGTCTAAGATAAGACTACCGAGGTCTTCTTAGGACAGTTTGCACTCTGTAGACTAGGTGGAGATTGAAAATATCCATCCTGGATTCAGCAATTAACTGAACATCTGTGAGCAAAAGCATCTGTTTCAAGCACCAGATGTCCTGTTATACTCGAGAACCTTTTCTCCAAACTGGGAGCACATGATACTTGTCCATTCCACCCAAATCTGTCCCTGGCTGATCAAACCCTACTTTGTATGCCTACCTCCCTCACTTTGTCCAAAAGCCCTCAAAACCAGAGACTGTCAGAAGGGAATTATGACTATAGGGAGGAATTATTGTACATTTTTGTGAGATTATAACCTAGTGTGAATTACTGGTTGGGGAAAGTTCTTCTTTGAAGAAAAGAGCAGATTCAGATTTTATTTGGGGATATGAACTATAGGGCTGAAGACAAAGAGTGCCTCTAAAACTAGTCTTATTTAAATGTCTCCACAATTGAATGTGTAATAAAACTAACAGTAGTTTAGCTTGTGATTTGACAATAAACAGTAGCCTCTCAGATTAATGTTACTGACATATGCAGTGTGTATGTGTAAATTACTCAACTTGTATGCATGTGTAGATTACTCAACCTAGTAAAATAAAAATGCCATGAATAGCTAAGAATTTGTTGCTGTTCTTCCTTCATAATGTTCTGACAGGTGTCTGAAGTCCTGCCTGATGCATTTCAATTTTATTCTCTTGCAGAGATGATGATAACAAAGAAAATTATCCAGACAACACTGCTGTCTTAGAGGAAAGGCAGCTGCCTTTACAAGATACTCAGCAGCACAAGTCACAGGCTTTAATTGACTACGCTCTAAGATCTGAAATGGGCAACTTAAAGCTAAGAAAACCTAAGCCTCTTGCAAAGCTAGAAACTGGAAAAAGCCATGAGGAAAGTCAGGTAAGGAACTGAACTTAACAAGGGTAGGTTTTTGGCACGATGTCTGAGCAAACATACCTTTAGAAATGCAAAGTGCAACTCCTGGTAATCCATGATGTGACTGAGACTGCACAACGATCTACCTGGATTTTCAGGGACTTGGAGTCCTGGAACCCTCCTGTAACAACAGACAATTTATTTCAACCAGAGAATTACACGTTGCAACTGCTCGCAGAAGTGAGAGGAGAGCACAGCTGAAGATGTGCAAATATCTCTCTTTAGGTTTCCCATGACTCTTTGCACCAAATACAAATATCTTGATGGTTGCAGCACTTGATTAGACATTCTCAGTTTTGTTTGTTTGACCGAGGATCTCTTGTACTGGTATTTTGGCTGCCAATGGAGATTTTCCCTTTATCTTACTTTTAATTCTTTTCTCATCTTTAATTAATATATCTATTTCAATGCATATTCTGGTAGCAGTGCTCTTGCCCACAGGCTTGAGCGAGGGGAGCAGAACTGTAACATTTCTAAAGACTATAAAAGAAGACTAGAAATGAAGAAGTTTCTGCTTCTTGCTATCTGTGAAGATACGTTGCTGTGTAGACCCCAGAGTTACTACCTCCCAGCAACTGCTGGAAGTGCCTCCGTTCTCCCCTAGTGCTTTCCAGATCATGTCTTATGTGCAGTGTAAGGGACAGAGCTCTGGTCCATGTTTTTAACCCCTCAGCTAGAAATATTCTCATAACCAAGACAACTGATGTTAACGTTGGTAGATTGTCAGCCTGCAGTAGGCACAAGGCCTGGCATCTGTAAGTATAGATGTCTCTAGATCTTCTCTTTGATGAATAATGTGTTTGGCTATTTTCATCTCTCCTCCCCTTCTAGTTTGTGGATCGAAATTTGCAGAGTGCTTTCTGAAGTGTTTTGAACCCGCCATAGACCAGGAATTATTTCCGGTTATTTTTTTCAAATTTAGAATGGGAATTCATAATTTTGGCTGGCATGTCTTACTTCTAAGTGAGAGATATCCTTTTGAATCCTGAAAGAAAAAGTAAAAGCAAATGACATCCCAATGGTATTATCATAGTCTCTTCCAGAATATCAGTGTCAACCCTTACCTTAATCTTCTTTCATGTTTTCCTGTAGCTCACCCCTGAGATGAAGTAATAACTACTGATTTATAAGAAAAATGATAGGAAATTTTGCCCTATGAAGAGAAAGTGGAAGTGTATCAGAAGAGGAGTCATGAAGTCATAAACAGGGCAAGCTCTGTCTTATAGATCATCCGTTGCTGAAAGCAGCTACTTCCAAGTCTCCTGTCCGCCTGCTCCCCATGTTTGTTGTGCCTGTATCTCCCACCCAATGAAAGCTAACACAGCACAGATTTGCTGCTCGATAGTATTTTATATGGCCTGAAGTGGTTAACTGAAAATGTTGATATTCTTTCATGGGAAACTTTTTGAGCATATAATTAGACTGCCATAAAATACCAGTGCAACTTAGATATGCAACCTCTGAAAGGAAAAACAGTGTCAGGCAGAAAATTTTCACAGGAGTCAAGGTCTTGAATCAGGAAAGTCAAAAGGGATCCTGGGCCCCCACACTACCCATCATTCCCATCTCTGGTATACTGAAAGAGGTAAGATGTGTAGGCACCATTTTATCTCACCTTTGATTTGATGGGAGTACTTGAGGGATGAGAGCAAGTGTAGAGCCTTGAATGAAATATACAACATAAAACAAGCTAACATCCCCCCATAACAGAAACTCCACTCATTCATACAGGGAACTGTATTCTACTACTGTGAAATACTTTTTGATGGGTATCTTATATCCACACTGAGTTCAGTGGTGTTTGCTGTAGAAGAGTTTGCCTCTTGGAATAGTTTGCAAAAGGAAGCTGTTTTGGAGAAAGCATCTACCAAGCCCTTCATTTCATATTGTCTTCATTCTCATTAGTAAGGATGTGCATGTTCCTTGACCCTGAGTGCTTGCCTTGCTGCATCTTCAGCTACCTCAAGGGCTTTCGTTCTTAAAGATGCAAGCATCTGGCTCCTGGCTTTGCTACCAGTGTCTGTGAAAATCAAGGCTCTGCTTGTAGAAGAGCTCCACGAAGGGTTTATTTAAGCAATCTGGACATCCATAAATCCATGGGTCCAGATGGGATGCACCCACGGGTGCTGAGGGAGCTGGCTGAGGTCATTGCTGGACCACTCTCCATCATCTTTGCCAAGTCTTGGGAAATGGGAGAGGTGCCTGAGGACCGGAGGAAAGCAAATGTCACTCCAGTCTTCAAAAAGGGCAAGAAGGAGGACCCGGGTAACTACAGACTGGTCAGCCTCACCTCCATCCCTGGGAAAGTGATGGAACACCTTATCCTTGGTGACATCTCAAGGCATATCAAAGATAAGAGGGTCATTAGGGGCAGTCAACATGGCTTCACCAAGGGGAAGTCGTGCTTGACCAACCTCATAGCCTTTTATGAGGATATAACGAGGTGGATGGATGATGGCAGAGCAGTGGATGTGGTCTACCTTGACTTCAGTAAAGCCTTTGACAAGGTCTCCCACAGCATCCTCACAGCTAAACTGANGCATCTCCCTTATGAGGAAAGGCTGAGGGAGCTGGGGCTCTTTAGCTTGGAAAAAAGGAGACTGAGGGGAGACCTCATTAATGTTTATAAATATATAAAGGGGGAGTGTCACAAAGATGGAGCCAGGCTCTTCTCAGTGACAAACAATGATAAGACAAGGGGTAACGGGTACAAACTGGAACACAGGAGGTTCCACTTAAATATGAGAAGAAACTTCTTCTCAGTGAGGGTAACAGGACACTGGACCAGGCTGCTCAGGGAGGTTGTGGAGTCTCCTTCTCTGGAGATATTCAAAATCCGCCTGGATGCCTTCCTCTGTAACCTTATCCAGGTGTTCCTGCTCTGGCAGGGGGATTGGACTAGATGATCTTTTGAGGTCCCTTCCAATCCCTGACATTCTGTGATTCTGTGTGATTCTGTGATTTCTACGTGTGGGTTCTCACTGGGATCCTTGGTGTGTTATGACTTCCCAAACCCTCTTGCAGCTGTCTGTATCAGCAGCCCTTGTTGGGAACTGGTAGCAATTGCTTCTCTCTATTTTGAAGCTGAAAGTGAAGAGCTGCTGTGTTGCTTCTAGTAGCTATTGTTTATATCTGTATGGCAGGCTGTTATTATCTGGGAAAGTGGGCTAGGCTGATGCTTTGAAACACTGCACAACTGCATGTACCTTCCTTTTGTGAAACATCCTGCCACGAGCCACTCAATGAGATAAGTGATGTATTTACAAGCAGGTGATGTTGCGCTGACAAACAGCAATATCTGAGTACAGGCATTTATGAAAGAGAAGCATGATGCACCACATGTGGTGATGAAACTGTTCATCCTCATTTTTCTGAGTTTATTGATAGAGTGCTTTTTCAACACTTCTCAATTCCCCAACCTGACTTCTCCGTGACATCAGAAAGAAACAGTGACAATAGTGCAGTGACAGTATCTCTTTTAAAGGTGTTGCTCTGATAAGCCAAGAAAATGTTTGCTACCTACTCCTATGTGTTATAAGCCCTTTATTTTCAGAAAAATTTCCCTTTAAAATCAGAACAGACTATTGGGAGATAAATAAGTTTGCCGGATGTGTTGGAATGATTAAAGTCTGTTTGGATGGGAACCAATTTTGTGTGCCTTTCTACTCGTGTGAATCCAGGGGATTTGTAGAAAGTTCACTGGGAGGGAACAGACTGCTGTGTTCAAGTGAAGATGGACAACCTGGGGATTTTGAGCCCCACAAGGCTCTCAGTCTGCTGAAGTGTGATTCACATGCCTCTGATTTTTAAATTTTTTTTTTTAACTCAAGTGTAGTGCTGTGGTCCTGTACCCCAGATCTTCATGAAGAAAAGGTTATTAAATTTACAGTGATGAATAAAAGGACCAAGTCTAATAAAAGTGTATGGCAAAATGTCTTCACTTTTCAGCTGATAAAATACCACTAGAGTAACACTGTACCTTGGATATTGCATGCAGTTGTTCCTTTAGAGTTGGTACTTGGTATGGGGGCAGCTGTAAACTTTCCAAAGCATGGGAAGAGAAACAGGCTGCTGGAGTGTGATTGCACCACTGTACTTGGTTTCATCTTTCCTATGATTTCATGAGCTTCTTTAGTAATTCTGCAATGTTAGTCTACAGAAAATCAAATTAATTAGGATTTATTTGACTTCAAGAGGTGAGGAAACATATGATCAGAATATACTCTGGGAAGTCAGCATGAGAACAGATGGTGAGGAATGGAAAGTCTGCTTTCTTTGCCTAATCCTGTCACTCACCTTTGCACAGTCATGAGTACAGATTATTAAATGAGTCATCCTCAAATTCCTTATTGATACTGAGACATACTTATAAAATGATACTAAACATGCTGGCTAATAGGTAGAGACAGTAAAAGTGCAGTTTTAAAGTAATACTATCAAGGTAAATGACTATAAAAATGGAATGGTGACTTGACAATCAATGCCTAGAGATGAAAATGCTGAAAAGTGCTGTGTGGAATTTTGTATTTTGAGTATAAATTAAGTGAGCAAATTGCATGGATTTCAAAGAACTTGCAGTAATTTGACATTAAAATTGTGATTTTTAAATGCACAGGAATAAAAAACAGAGCCAATATTAACACATCAGCTACACAAACACATGAATGTGTCACGCAGCCTGCAAGTTCCACTTCAGTTTTTAGGTATACTCTGTTCATGTTTAAAACATACCTCCCATCAGGGATTAAATATGTTTGATTCACTGCCCATTAAATGTACCTGCTTATTTTCTTGTATGGACTGGCATTTTTGGGAGGGGTAGGAGGCACTTCTGCTCAGGACTTCAGTCCTGGCTATTTTCTATATTGGCATAGCACCATGAGGTGTGCCAGGGCTGTGAGCAACAAATGCTCATACAATATGTGCATGCTGCTTGCATTTGAAGAGAGATGGAAGTGTTTGTGTGTTGGAAAAAGCATATGAAAGATGCAAAGGGCTTTCTGGAGTTCAAGAGCAGATTAAGCTGCTGTGTAAACACAGCAAGGGTTTGTATGTCTGTACTGTAATTCAGATTCAGGGACAGAGATGGGTTATGACACGATGCAATTTTTCTGAGGGAAATAGATTTAAAAAAAAAATTTGGCCTGTGAAACAGAAGCTTATTTACCTCAACATATGTATCCATTATGGTAATTTTTGGCTACTTCCAAGCCCATGTATTATTTTGTGCACAAATCCAATATCATAGCAGTGATTATGCAGCACTGAGACTTCTCAGCAATGCCTGGAGATTTTCCTCTTCAGAGACTGCTTATCAGGTGCAGCCTCACTGTGGGAGCTTCACCCTCTGCAGTGAAGAAGAAACAAAAATACAATAGAAGACAGCATTATATTGTTGAATACCTTTGACACATTAGGAATGGATTTCATTGTTTGTAAGAAATAGAGGTTCCATTAAGAGTGTTTCTCTAATGACATAATTTAGGGACACAACAAAGAAAAAAACCAAACAAAACCAACCTGCAAGTCCTCAAACATCAACCCTGTGAGTGCTTATTACCAGCACATATTCTTGTCCTCAGCTTTCCTCTTCAGCTAGCAGAAAGCAGCTTGGATTGTCATCTCTCTGCTGATATTGGAGAGTGGTGTTTGTTGTGGAAGAGGCTTCTGCTGAAGTAAGTTTATCATTTTAACAGAGGTTTGGTTTTGCATCATAACTTGACTTTGACTGATGAAGTGCTGGGTCCTGAATTGGAATTGACTTATGGATGAGTCACAACCCAGCAACATATTCTGTTTCCCAAGTGGTTCCCCAAGGCCCCAGAGGCAGAAACTGGCCCACCTGTGTAAGGCCCTGCCTTCCCCCAGGTGATCGTGGTTGGGGTGGTGGGCAAGGCTAGAGCTATGTTAACAAGGAACCGACCAGTATGAGAGAAGTAACAAGGAGCTGATTAGTTTGAAGAGAGTTCCTGTTGGGGGCAGCTTGCTGAACTCTCTCTCAGTGGTGAGCTCCCCTTTGGCTGATTTGAGATGGAGAAGAGCAAACATATGAAGAATAAAAGACAATGGAGAAGAGCAAATATAAAGAATAAAAGGTGAAGTTATGCTGAGGGGATATTGCTGAGTTTGGTGTAGGCCTGAGAAAGAAGAGAGCTAGCAGCACAACTAACTAATACGACAATCTTGGTTACAATAAGTAATCAAGAAGGCTTCAGCTGTAAGATGTACTTGCTTAACTTGAAATGTGATTGTTTCACTCATTTAGTTAGCACCTAGAGTTTTCTTTTTACCTGCATTAATAGCTTTTGCAGTCAACTTCTGAAGCTAAGCATATATGTGTAAATGTTGAGGCTGTTGTAAGAACCCTAGTGAGAGAGGGGGGCTAGAGAA
>VYZX01019334.1:6192-17023 GCA_013401335.1 Brachypteracias leptosomus
AAAAAAAAAAGCAAGAAGAGCAACTGGACTGAAGGAACATCCTTCCCCTAATTTAATCTTCTTTTACATCAGGGAACTGAATCATATTACCCTTTACAAAATGTGATCATGGGCTTTCCTAAAATGAGCTATGTGGTCTTCTTCCCCATTCACAGAAAAACCGTTCTGGAAACTTTTCTAAAGTAAACATGAGATAGTTATTTAATTTTCTTCACAGACACACACAAACCCCTATATTAATCTGAAGTCTCAAGAAAATATAAAATTGGGCTGTGATATCTTAAAAACCTCAAACTTACAAGGGTGGATTGAAAAATGGTGTAAAAACTGGTGTGTTCACAAAAGCCTGCAAATGACTTATAATATTTTACAATAGTAATATAAAGTCCACAGAGCTCAACATAAGCACAAGCCCACCAAGTTTAAACAGGAAAGCGAACAAAAACATCAAACCTATTTTACACCCATTCATCTGAAGCAGGGAAGCTCAGATAACATTGATATACATCGCATGTTAGGGAAGCTACAGGAACTGGAAGAGTGAACTCCTGCTAAGAAAAAAAGGCAAGAAAATGGGTACCTCCTGTGGTACCTGTGCACAGACAATGGACTGAGCAAAATCTCATCGCCTCCAAGAAGGCTTGACCTCGGGATAGTATGCAGAATCAATTTCACTCTCAGACTGATTCTTCAGCTGCATGAAACTGTGCTGACAAAAGGACTGCTTGGGTGGGACTCATCTCTGCCAACTTTACACACTGACAGTATAGACATTTACATTGAGGCTCCTCTGACAGAGGAGAGAAGTAAGTACTTCTGGGCTGTAGTTCATCCCGTTTTAAAGTCGTATTCAGAACACGTCAGGTCAATTCTGACTGAGAAGTGCCTGTTTTATTTCACTGAACAAAAAAGGAGCTTAGGACAACCAGCTGATTAGATGTCTACACTTAGATGAATTAATCCCTCTTTCTTCTTTCTTTCACTTTAAATGACACATCCAAACTCATCTGCAAGTCTATGTGGATATGTAATTGCTCAGGGAATCCCAGTCTGCTGTTCCATCCTTTAAACCTATTTCTAATAGCTCTACTCTGTATAAAGCATGTTTATGAATTCATCCAGATTCCCCCCGGGCATGTTTGGTCAGTACCTTCAGAAAAGCACTCTAAACTCTTATACGAGTCAGAGTGATGTGAGTAGGAATCATAAAACACAATTACGTAGGTTTGTTGTCTTACGGGATAGAAGAGAAAGGGACTGCTGGCAAAAGCTCTTTAAAGAAATAACAAAGTATAAAGAATCATGAGGTTACAATGCAGCAGCATCTTCATACTAACAGTTCAGGATTAACTTTGATGATATGAAACATGATTGAAATACAGATTAAATTAACAAGTCAGACATAGAATAGGCATAGAAATGAATCTGATTCATGCATGGCTACATTTGTTGAAGGAGAAGAATTAGCTGCTACCATCAAGAAAGACTAACTAAAAAGATTAAGAGACCAAATATCAACAGATGTAGTAAGCAATAATACCAAAATGAACATCATGACTTCAAAGCTGCCATTATTTTAAAATCACATTTAAAACAACCTCTACTTCTTGTTTCCCCAAAACCACTACTGACTGTAAAGTACAATGATTTTCAAGTCATAAACATTCATGTGCGTCACTTAGAGGAATATTTTCCAATCTATTTATAACTTGATTTGTTACTTGGCCATGGTTCCTAATGTGTCTGTCAATATTATAAGCATCTGACGTATGCCAAGGAACCAATGAGTTCATTTTCTACCATGAAGTCACAAGCCATCTTTCTATATGTTATGTCCTGTACACATCAGGTTGACACTGCCTTTAAGTGTACAGGCAGCAAAAATAACAATAAAAGCAAATTTCAATAATAAATAAAGACACAGTTTTTAGTGCTAAATAGAAAACCTGGTCCATTAGTACTCACCACCAAGGCTTTAGACCTGTTACTCAAGAGTTTTTCAATGTCTCTGGCTGCAATTTCCACTAGCTGACGAGGGTTGTTGGCTTCTACTGTATATAAATTTCTGTTTTGCAAATAAATCTGCAAGAGGGAAAAATATAAATAAGTCAAAATGGCAATGGACATTCAAAATAAGCAAAGTGACTTGACTGAACAGGCATCAAGATGTCCTCAGTTCTTACTGGAGAGCTTCAGAAAGACTATTGCTGGGAAAATCCAAACGTGTCTTGTGAAAGAAACATTTCATCTTTTTGTCTAAGAGGTAGAAAACTAAAACCCACAAAAAAATCATTTTAAAAATCTTCAATGTCACTAAAAATCATTTAATTAATCTTCAAAACTGGCTGTTTCTTGCGACGGACTATTCAACTGCTAAATGCTGAAGGAATCCAATTCCCATAGAGTGCTGAGAGAAAAGTAAAATGGAGATCCTTTAGAATGAAGTTGAAATCAAATAGTTATTGCTGAACTTAATTCTTCCTAGAATGCTAAACAAAAACCACACCATTTGAAGTAAATCATTTAAGTTATGATAATGTAATCAGTTTAGTCTCTTATCTATTTATTCATATTATAGTGTTAGTATTCATGAGGAAAGAGGAAGAGAAAGAAAACAAGGAAAGAAGGAAAAAAGGAAAAGAAAAAAAAGGGGCAAATGGGGAAAAAAATTAAAGGGGGGAAATGGTGGGGGGAAAAGGAACTATAATCATGCCTTCTCTATCATGAATAAAGGTTATCTCTAGTGAGGAGCCATTAACTGTTTCCAAAGCAGAATACGTCTATAAAGAAGATAATTTGATTTGTTAAACAAAGCCACTACAATGAAATGCACACAACCATAAGAAGCAAAGAAGGAAAACAGCTGCAAGAAAACATTTGTCTATCTCTGTCCTGTTAGAATTGGATAAAGAAAAAATACATTATTTGGAAAATAAAATTAAAAAAAAAAAAAAAAGTGGATACCTTATGGCTAGATGGGCAAACGGGGAAAACTAATTTATGCAACCAACAGATGGCCTGCGTTTACTCAAGTCCTCTGCCTCTCCGCAACGCTGCCTGGTGGGGGCTGTGCTGTCTCCCAGGGAGTCATTCCAGGCACAGGCAGGAACGGGTCCAGCACTAATGCACTGGCGGCCATCCAGCACAAGAACCGAGAAACTACAGCCCAGACTGAGTCTACCAGCCCCACCAGGTTTCTTGGGTTAAAGCTGTGGAGACCTTAAAGAAACTCATCAAAATACATCTCTGGCGCTTGTAGCTGATGGGCATTTATCACAAATAAATTCCTGACAACTGCAATTATAGCTGCGAATTTTTATCAGGCATGTCTCATAAGCTGTCATAGGTTTTCATCACTTTTGAATTTCACTAAAGTTATGTTGGGGTTTGACTTTTTTCCTTCTGAAGTACAGCCTTTCCTGTCCACCAGTAACTGAGTAATTAGAATATATTTTAGTTCTTCATATAGCAACAATTATTTTTAAAAAGCAGTGCATCATGAGCAGAAAAACACTACAAAAGAAGATAAGTTTCTGATAAACTCAGATGATAGTTTAGGTATTTCTGAGGTGCTTGATTTTCAAAACCACAGAAGAAAACCACAGAAAATTTATCTCAGTTATAACCCATTACCATTTTTCTTTTTTTTGAGGACAGATCTTAATAGACAAATGTCATATAGGCCAATTATGAATCAACAAAATTTGAAACAAAGATATTTTATGCTACAACTGATCACTACAGAATTTCTTACATTTTTCTCTGAATCACATTAAATTTGCACAGTCAGCAGTGGGATTTGGAGTTAAATTGACTGTAGTAACCAGAAAAGCCTTACAGTTCTACAGTCAAGGAAAGAGTAGAAATCAGTTTCATAGATTCAAATGATGTGAATCAAGAATGGAAATTTCAGAGGAGCATCTAAATTGGAGTTACCATCAAATCTAGCAAAATTCTCAGGTATTCCCATCATAAGGAAATATTCACCCTGATCACATAAGGAAGAGATTCTGGAATATGAGTGTTACCCGGTGTTTGTGTCTTATTCTTTGATGAGAAATTTAGTGCCAAATGCATTAAGGTGATAGAGCAGTGCATCCACACAACCATAATTTTGCATCCCACCAGCCAGAAACACAATACAAATTATTTAATTTAATCTCTCAATATAGAGCAAAGTTACAGTAAGCCATACTGGTAAGGGATTGAGAACCTGGAAAATCTGCACTTTCATCCCTGTATCCATTCTCATACCAAACATGATCCTATAAACCTCAATTTGAAAGCACCCAAATTTTTCACACACCCCATTCCTATGAGGAAGTTGTTTCCATACCTCCAATGGTTTGAAATGGTTTGAAAGCTGCAGACTATCAAAGGATGGTCTAGTGGGTACATTTATAGGAAGAAAAACATTTTCCGTTTTCTACCAGCACCAACTATCAGAATAGTTCAAAAGCCTGAATCATTTAACAAGGACATCACCACAACAAGAGACAGGAGTCCTATTCATACTTCAACTTAAAACCTTTGTAACAGGCATTATGAGTCCTAACAGTGAGAAAGCCTGACTCCAAGACTGTTTTCACAAACTATTATTTATCAATGATTAAAAAAGAAAAAAAAAAGGAAAAATAATTCAGAAAACTGCCAACCCCCCCAAAAACTTTTAGTATTACACAAGATCCCACATAGAGTTGTGTCAGTAACTCTGTGTCTCTTCCTCTTTGCTTTACTTTGGCAGTGCTTGGAGCACCTATCCCCTCTGATTCTACCACCAGTGGAAGATGTATCCCACACTCTTCTAAACAAAAGGCATCAGAAATAACTTGGAACTTCACACACTTCTTTATTTTCATGAAGTGTGAGACCTGTCTCAACTACCAAGGAACAGTGTAAGAAACGTTCACTAATTATTTAAGAGATGTGTACATAATTTATTTGCTGCCTGCTCCCCTTTCCTTTAATTCAGCCGTAGCAGTGCAGCAGTTCAGCACAACATGCAGGGAAATGATACGCGCTTCAGGGCTTGGCACCCTGTGACAAACCCTTCCTTCTCCAAGCCTCCCACCTAGCAGTCAAACACAATTAGCAAAAGCTCATCTCAAATAGTCATAAAGGGTCTTATCAGCAAAGGGGTGCTCATTCGTCTTTCAAAATGCAATTTGGCAAGCTCTATGGCTTGTTAAGAAGAGCTAATTTGAATACATTTTATTAAATTGCTTTGACCGAGTGAGTGCAAGTTTCTGTTGGCTTTTACATCTAAAATCACTTTTAGTACTCTAACCACTAATGTTTTGCTAAAAGCTCTCCAAATTGTCAGTAAAACTCTATCACTTCTTACAGAACAAAGCCTCATCGCATGACTAAGTAAAATCTGTAAGGTCACAGCACAAAAAATACTTTAATTTTTCTCTGAAGTCAATAACCACGCACTTCTTTATTCAGGCAAGAATGTATTAAAATCACTTTCTAAATGTTGAATACTTATTCTGGTATAACAAACTGCAAGGTTTTAGGAGAGAGAATATGATGAGGAGAGTCACATTAGGACAAAGCAACACAAGGACAATAGTTGAATATGGTAAAGATTAGAAAAACTTCCAGCTCCACAGCAGAACATGCCCCTCTCCACTCAGTCTTCAAGGACATGTTTATAAATCTCTCACAAAGAGACATTGTCCTTGTTTTCTATAAGACTCATTAGGAAAACTCAAACATTTCTGTACAAAATAGAGAGAATGAAAGACGTACCTTCATTACATGGCTCTTCCTACATTGTGTCAGGCATTGGGGGGCTGCCGTAAGATTGAAATTTTATTTAAATGGCCCTCATGTTTTTTAATACACTCAGAAAAAGTTCCTGAGAGTAATAAATTATCTGTACTTCAGATCTGTGGTCTTGGCACTGTTTACACAGACTACTCAAATAACAAGGAACAATGATTCATGTTGAATTATTCTAAACTAGAATAGAATTCAATTCCTTTGCCTGTTTTTTGTTTTGTTTTGAAACAGTCAGTCTCTCAGTTTAAGAAAAAATGGAGTCTTTTCTTCAGGCAGTGGTAACCTGGCTGAAGGCCCAAATATGGGACATGCACATGTCAATCTCGGTTCCATCACCAAATACTTTCATGGACATAGAAGTCATGAGACAAGACCTTCAGAAGTTCAAGCCCAAAATTTCAAAAGTTAACCAAAACCACTGTATCTTTTCCTACTTTGAAATACACTTGGAATAGAGAAACAAAATAACTCGATAATTTCAGTAATACCTCTTGTATACAAGGTAAATGTATTGATGTTTTTGTTATTTCAATACTAATTTCATGATCACTTAGCTCAGCTAGGCTGATGGGACATCTCTATCAACGACCAATGCTTTATAATCAGTCTAGACCAGCTGGAGATTATAATGAGGGTAGAACTACTGCTCAAAGATACTACTGAGCTTGGGACCTCAAATCGGCCAAAACTCTGTGGTAGGTCTTTCTCGATGTTTTCTGAAAGTGACTACACCAAAATACTAAGAGTGCTTGAGAAACTTGACTAGGTTTTACAAGCTTATATACTAAATAATTATTATATAAATTTTAAAAATATCTTAGAACAGAGCAAAACTTAAATAAAGGTTTTGCAAACTATTCTCTTCTTGCACATTCCCTGCTTTTAGAGAGGGCCTTCCATGGCCAGTTACCCTTGATCTTCCAAAAAAGTCTTTTTCTTTCTATCACCACAGGACATTAATAGACCTCAGTGACCATGATCTGCCTCATTGGGAACCTCTGCCTGCACTCCTGCGCACAAGCTCTATTTCAGCCCAGTCCTCANTAATTCTCTGCTATAACCAGTAAGAATTGAAGAATGATGCTTGCTCTTTGCTACAGCTGGGAATTTATGTAGCTTTGAGATTTCTAAACCTAAGGCTGAGCACGCATCCAAGTCACCTTTATAAGTTACTGAAAGGAACAGACACTTCCAGGGGTTTATTCATTCTGATATAGAGTATTTCTATCTGTTCTCTATGTAGACAAAAGAGAGTTATCTTGCAATTCTTGACTGAAGTAAAATCCTTGCCTAATAAACCATATGAGAATATTAAATAAAAAAATAGCTAACTTAAGAGTTTTTCTCATTTAAATATATACTTCAACTTGGCCCAGGATATCAGTTGGCTACGAGCTCATTCATTGTTCTCTGTTACCCCTCAACTCACCCAAAAAAAAAAAATCGTATAGACTGGTCCCTCAAAAAATTTAATATTCCAAATGTATGAAGAGATCTTGGGATCAGGAAAAGTCAGAAAACAGAAATAACCACTCAAATCCATGTGATTGATTATTATTGCTAACTCTTAACTTAAATTTTAGTAGTCACAAACAACTACATAATCTGCCCAGAGGCAGCAAATTCTACCTTCTTACTACCATATCCTATTTTCAAAGTTATACTAATACTTTCTATTTCTAATACATGCCAGAGAATATTTTTTTTTTCTCACAAGATACTTCTTTTCTTTGAATCACAAGCGATCCATTGTGGAATGCATTGAAAAATGCTCCTTCCCAAGGAGCATTCTGTACATTCAAAGAAATCAGTCTGAGTATTTTAAATATGTCTTACTCTCTGCTACATATAATGTATAAATAAGATTACAGCTGCTCCCTAGCAACTCGCAGATGCCTTCATTCTTGAAATTCATGGCAACAACACAAAGGAAAACACCATCCCAATAGTTTACTGTAGCTGTTGCTTTTCAGAATCACTTGTCTGATCACTGACTGCTGTAAAGGTCTGGGATGACAAGTGACAGGGCAGCTGACGAGTTGAAAGCCATGACATATCATAGTGGCGATGTGCATATTAGAAAAAAATTAGCAGAGCTAAATCATTCTTAAGCAATACATTCAGCCTGAATTCTGCAAGATGCTGGGAACACTTATGCCTCAGTTAACATCAGAGAGAGTGTATTGCCGGAGTCAATTGGCTCACTCAGGTGCCCACTCAAAGGAAAGCAGATAATCAGCAATACTTTGCAGGATGGAATCATCAGACACTTTTAACTGTTGATAATTAACAAAGTAGTCTAGAGGACTTTAAAATTAAGAAGTAATTTTTGTAATTGTCCCTTCCATAACCTTCATAAAACATGAGTTCAATTTTGTGCCTCTGCTATTGTATCAACATTAAAACCAGATCTAAATATCCCACCTTGTTAAGATTAATGTATTTTAAGACATTAAGTTTTGCTTCATAGTGACAGCAATACAGTATTAAATAGCAAGACTACATAATGTATTGGTTTCACAGCAGTTTTAGCTCAGGCTTTTAGCTGAGACTGGATGAGAATCCAAAAATCCCAACTCATCATGAGTACTACACGTACAACAAGCATATATTTCTTGTAACAGAAGAACAGTAGGAAAAAAATATTTCATGATTCTTCTGTGTTTCTGGCACATTTTGTGGAAAAATTACATATTAAGTAATTCTTCAAATTCTCATATTCATAGGAAATTTTGTCCTGCCTCAGCTGCTCTTAATACAATTCAGCACCTACTGACTCTCTCCTCGAAAGCAATTTTAAGTCACAGAGAACTAGAAAGGTCTTTCTGGGGTTTACTAACCACAGGATTTGGAAACTGATTAACTATACAGTTCATTTTTCTGTTGGTTTTGCTGTGGGTTGTTTTTTTTTAAGGAAAATCTTTTAATTTTCTCTCAGCTTCCACAAAACCCATCTGAACACAAGCAGCAATAGGGCAGATTTTAATAATCTTAAAGCCAATGGAAAGTTATAAATGAACCAAGAACAGTGCTTTGCTCCAAGATTATCCAGATCACCAAACAGTAATTAAAACTACGGTAATATTAGCCCATGCCTTCCCTTGAGCCTGAGCAAGTCTTGCTAATGCAGCCACCTATTCTTAGTGACTTACAGCTGATTTTGCTTGCTGGAAGAAGGAACTCTTCAAAATGCCAGTTTATTGCTAAGGGAGCAGAGGGAGAGTAGCATCTGCAAATAATAAATGAGGCTCCCCATGTTTTGACAATCTCTTAATTTCCATTTGGATTACAAAGAGGACTTGCAGATGTGTCTTCAAATTTCCCAGACTACATTTTTTAAAGTTACTTAACTTTCCTAACATCTCAACATTGGTTATTGATGTGTAAACTCAGAATTTAGTTTTCGGGATTCTATTTTTAACACCTGCAGCTTTGGTATTTGGTTACACATAGAACAGTAGCAGTGGTATTCCCCAAATGGGACATACCTTTATAAATATTGTATTATTAAAAAAAAACCCTGTTACTGTATTTTGGGAATCTCTAACCAGACTAACCCATCTCATACATTATTTTAATTCTGGTAAATGGACTCTGATTTCTCAATGAAGATCTGAAGTGTCCAAGTTTTACTGTACCAACCCCTTAAAAATTGCATTCTAAAAGTAGTCCTGACCTCACCTGCTTTCCGCACACCTCACTCAGACAGCAAAGTTTTAGGGATGAGACAAAAGACACAAGTGTAAATAGTGTACAATAGCCAATTCATGCTTTGAAAGAATTCAGGCGTTTCAGAGCACCAGCCTCATACACAGCCCCCTTAGCCAAACTTTCTGATAAACCATCTATTTTCTTACACATTACTGAGTGCATTTCAAAAAATTAGAGTTCCTTCCCTGCTTTCAGATTTTTCTCATTCTTCTCCTTAGAAAAACAATGTAATAAAATTCCACTTTTACAGAAAACTGCCTTTGTAGATCTACCAGAATAACTCATAAAAATGGCCTGAACTAAGGGAAGTTTCAGCTAATAGAAAACTGGTAACCCAATGAGGATACAAAAAATGCATCCACAACTTCAAAACATTGGGTTTGTTTAAATTTTCATTTCTAGATGACACCAAAATTTAGTTGTATTTGTTTTATATGGGTAAGAATTCTCCTCAATTTTATTTTACGTTAAAAAAAAGTGGTTTAATATTTCGTTCCATTGAGGACAACAAAAAGACAAAAAGAGAATAGAGAGGACACAATACTTTTCTGACTTTTGAGATCAGTCATCATGAAACTAACTGGGTGGCACAATTTATTGAATGAATATGAAAGTTTCCTTAATTCCCATATTCAACTAATTTAAGCACTTGCCTTCCTTTCCTAGAGCACTGAAGAGTACACCCAGGGCGCACAGTGAACAGCTTTACAGTTATGCAAGATGTGCCAACAAGTGTTGTGGTACTAGTTACATTTTCCATTTTTAGAGATGAAGAAGGATGGAGATTGCACACCAATATATTAATATTTTATAGGTCAGAAGTGTCTTAAAATTCAGGGTCAAAATAGTGGAAAACTCCTCAGAATCTATAGTAATCAGAACATTCAAATGAAATTCAGACTTACAAAGTCCACTGACAAGACCTCAGGAGAATTGTAAATCAAATGTATGTATTTATCTTAAAATCAAACCATCTTTAAAACAAACAAACAAAAAATCTTCTCACATATCTTCTTTAAATTTTTCTTAATCATAAAAATCTCCATTACTTCAACCATAACAAGAGTGAATGTAGTATATTCTGGCATGTGGCCATATATCCCCTAGGTCCATCTGGTAGTTCATCAGAGAATAGCATGAGGTACAAAACTCTTTGCCTTTGGCTAAAGTATATTCAAACTGAATCCAGGCTGACAAACATAGTATTAAAAAAAAAAAAAACAATCAGCTGATAAAAACAAATGGAAATTTCAATAATTCTAAATTTATACAAAGCTCATGCTAATATATCCCATTAACTTTATGATTTTAAGGAAAAAACCCACCTAAATAT
>VYZX01019346.1:0-12188 GCA_013401335.1 Brachypteracias leptosomus
AGGAAATAAAACCTCTATGGAAATATTTTTGCATTTATTTACCCCTATTTATAAATACCATTAGTTGTCAAGCATTCTTTTTGCATTCAGGGTAATTGAGGCAATGTACAATCATATGCATAGGTTAGGTTAAGTAAAATGAATTGTCTTTTTTTGTCAATTCCCTAGAAACGAAAGTCCTGTTCCTCACCATGTATTTGTAGACTATCTTATAAGTAGCAAATTTTTCTAGTTGTTATGATTTTAATATACTATTTTGTGTTTGGTTGTGTAATAGTAATTACAAGGACTTATTGTCTGGAATTGCTGTTGTGTGACTTTAACACATACTAATATAAAGATGAAGGGGTAAAGGGCTTTGAGAGTAACATGTTGTAAAGATTTTTTTTTCTTTTTTTTTCCTTGTCTAATGCTCTAGTTAGGTCAAAAATCAACTAATTGTAAAGGTGCTGCTTTCTCTTCCTCAGAATACACTCATTACACCTGTGCACACTCTGAATCTGAAGCCATTCTTCCAAGGCTGTAGTAGAGGCAGAATAAACCATACTTGTCATATTGAAGTCTGTCTTCTTTTACATGCCTCAGCAGAAGATCCTGTGAGGCTGTTCTTCCTCTTCTTCCCTCTTTTATTGATAAGAAGTACTCTTTACTTGGGAAAGAAAGACTTGGATATTACATGGGTATTTATATAGAAGAATCTATGTGATGCAAAGAGAGGCAGTGTCTTTTTCATGCATGTGGATCAATTGATTAGTGTCTTCTGTGTGTGCTGTGCTTTCAGCATCAATATGCTGTGTGCCAGCTGTTAGAGATCCCCTGGTGAAGTGACAAGGGTAGTTGCAGGTTTCTCTGCACAGTGTAGAAGGCAGAAGAAAGGTTGAGAGGATGATCTTGAATGAATCAAACATAGAAAGAGTGTCTAGTAACTGTTGAGCCTAAGTATGGACAGTGAAGAAAACATCTTGCATGGAAAAAGAGGGAATAATGTGCCATGACTTAGAATATAAAAAGGAGCTAATGATAACTGAGAAATCATCAAATATGTCCAGCCTCTCCTGTAAATATAATCACCCTTTCATGTGTATAAATTCTCACCTCTCCTTTTTCCATCCCATTTCTTTCACTGTACATATTCTGTGGTTAAATTCAGTGCATTTCTGGCCAGGCTGCACGCAGAAAGACTCCTCATCAGAAGCACAATTAAGTATCTAGTATCTGCCTGACTCGGAGTGCTGTGAATATGATTTTGTTAGACCCTTTACACTGAAAATGTATATTGGGGAGATGGGGAGAATGCACACCTTGATGTATGGCACTTTGAATCACTAAAGTGTTTAAAATATGAGTGCAGCTAACTTCAGAATGTTCTTGGAATGCACTTCATGGAGGGCAGCACTTATTACCACAGTGATTTTTAGATAGTAACTCAGAAGGAGCTTTAGAAGACCTCTACCACAAGTGCAAGGGGAATTTGGTTATGTTCTTATTTAGAAACCTTCATTGCTTCTATTTTAATGAACAGCTAGTTCAGAGCAAAGACATAACAAAAATTATTAGAAAAAGGGCTCTCCAGGGAGTGCATTGGAGACTTATCTGAGAGTTCACCTGCATCTTTAGTAGACCATATACTTGGGGTAAAGGGTGTGTGGGCAAGTTGTCTTATTGGCACTTTGTGCACAGTGGCCTTTCTTTTGTCAGACTCTTAAAATTACAATATTTCTCTTCACTTTCAAAGCTGTAGTTTTCTGGGATTTTGTTTAGAACTCTAATTCAGCAAAGCCTTAGTTGTTTGTTTGCAGTAGGGAAGGTTGAGTACATTTGGATAAGAGAATTTTCACTATAATTAATGGACATCAGGAAACATGACCCTGCCTAGATAAAAGGGAGTTCTGGATCATTAAGATTTAGATAATGGAAGGGGTTATATGTGAAAAGCAATTGTCTGGTATGACAATAAGAAAAGAAAAATGGGGTGGGAAGGTTTACTTTGTTTTTAGCTGGTTTAGAAAACATAAACACAGCGTGCTTAGTAAAACTCTAGCAGACACTATGTTTGGAAATTATGTAATAACTCCATATAGGCTGTAATGATATCCTGAAACCCTGTATTTAAACTAACCTGAATTACAATGAGAGATAAACAGAATATTTACCCATCCCTTATGAGCTGCTGCTGATATGTAAATTTATTCTTCTACTTTGCACAAATATACTTTTGAGCTACTGCTTAAACACTTCAAGGTCCTTAGCCAAACAGTTTTAATGATGCCTCCAATATTATGAAAGTGTGACATTTGATGAATGCCTTGTATAGTTGTGATATCGGGGAAAGTGTAAACAAAAAACGCACATCAAGTCATCGTGCAACACCTAGATAATTTATAATTTTACTGTTTATATCCATCTTGACATTTTTTATCTGCCAAAGGCAGGTTTCATTTGGAATCTTAATCTGAGATTTATTTGGTGGATCTGGAAATCATAGCTAGAGTTCCCACAGGAAATGGTCCATCTACCAACAGATTAAATGGCAGTCCTGCAGTTGTTAAGGGAGCTCTGCATTTAACACACATGCATACTCATTCAGTCAGCACTGTGGAGAAAAATTAAAGTAGTAACCCAGGTTTAGGAACAATGTAGCTAAAAAGTCCCATATTTGCTGAATGACAAAGGGTTATATAGCAGCATTTCATTTTATTATTCGTGCTTGAATTTCTTGTTTGCTTTGTTGAGTCTGCTGACGAATACTAATAAATGCCTGCAACAATCCAGACGAGAGATGCCTGGCAACAAAGCTATGCGGTGGACCTCCCTGATCTTCTCCAGTTCACAACCTGACCTTTTGAAAAATTGGCTGGGCTAAGCTGCAGAATTTGGGTGTAATGGTTATTGTTAACTCCAGCTTTAGGATTTATTAATTTGTGTGATCAAGACTTACCTATACTTCAAAGTTTCAAAAGACCAAACACAATCATCCGTCCATTAGAACTAACATTGTGTTTCAGTGAATCCCACTTAGTATCTGCCTAGAGATTCTGCTGTTTTGATGCATTCGGAATATAAAAATGCTTTTTCAAGTGTGAGACCAATCCAATAAAAATCTGGTGTCTTCTCAGAAACTAATATTTTAAAATAACAATATGTTAATATATTGCAAACGGAGAGTGGAATGCCAAAGGAAATGCCTGATATTTACACATTAATAAATGCATCACGATTAACTGCAATGGATACCAAGATAATGATTTGCCACATATTTTAAAGGCAGCATTTTTCTATTTTAATTATTCACTAGTTTGTACGCAATTGCTGTTTAGATGCAAAATAGGAGAGCAAAAGACTTAGTGAGAGACAGACGAGGGAAACCATTACTAAAAAATGAGCATCCTCAGAGAATTGTAAAAAACTGCCTTTGCCAGAATAACTCCAACTGTTCTTAATCTCCTTCTCAATTTATTTCTTTATGAAAGGTGTTGCCAGGGTTCCACACAAGTACAGGTGAATAAAGAAGCATTCAAAGTAACACAGATGTCCCCCTGCTTAAATTGCTAACACAGAATGAATTCACTGTTCTCTTCAGATTCCTTTTAAGGAATAAAAAAAGAAACATTAAATTTCTGAGTTTTGTCTGTATTTTAGCAGACAAAATATTTTCAAGCCTCCTTTTTTGTGTGTGTATATGCCATGGGATCTAGAGCAAACTAAGACATTGATGAAAAATATAATTTAGGTTATTTTTATTCATTTGCAGAGAACTTTCTCAATACAATTCCAATAAGTATACTTTGTTCTCTTTGATCATGACTTTGGACAACTTAAATGCTTAGCTGTAGCCAGAGATCAAGCATTTCAATTGTATGTTCTGTTAACCTCACTGACTTCTGAAACAGTTTTAATTGTTTGGAAGTTCTCTGTATCAGAAGGATAGTCACTATTAAAAAATGAAAGATTGTTTCATTTCATCTGCCTACTATGGACATTATATGAAGTTTGTATATACTGTACACTGCATGTCAGTCTTCTAATATAGAAATACTGTAATGTGTCATGGGAATGAAAAGTATCATTGTAAAGGAGTGTGGAAAGATTTAGTTATTTGAAATTTCTCATAATTTTTTGATTGTGTAAATGTTACTTTATCATTCATAAGTAAATGCTTAAAGCTTCTCTGACAGAAGAGAGAAGAATTTGAGGTCTCTGAGGAGGAAACAGGAACAGGAGGGGGGACACCAGTGAGCTACCACAGGCTTCAAGATACAGCATGGATACGGTGCCTTGGACTTCAGTTTCACTTCTGCTATGGCTTGCTCAATGACCTCAATCCAGTTACTTCATTACTGTGTGCCTCAATCTTGATGGTTTTAAAATGACCGTCACAGTGCTTATGCATTCCTTACAAAATACTTGTGAGACCTTTCAGAAAATGTTTTCAAGGCTTATTTTGGCAAACCTCAGTCATTTGTTTATTAAAATAAGAGCAGGTATCCTATCTCCATGTAAAAGCCAGGACCTTTCTGAGCAAGTTACATGAAAGCAAGTTGATAGTCCTCATTCTTGTGAGTTGACCCATGGTGCTCTCAGCGGAGCCCACAGTTGTGTATCAGAGCACTGAGCGTACAATGCATCTATGTGGTGATTTCTCCTTTCGTTACTCCTAAGGACCTGGCTAGTTACATGTGGCATTTTGGCTGGGCAGAACACTGAGAAATGAAAGGAATTATCTTCATATTGCAAAACCACTCTGAGCTGAGTCTCTGCATGTTATAAGGTTCCTGTGACTGCCATTCTGCCATGCCACAGAAGTAATTTAAGGAGATATTGGAGTCCTAGTTGAATAATCATCTTAAAGTTTGGCCAGTTTTCTTTAAACATTAGAAAATATAAAAAGTGTGTTATGATGGGACAACCATTTGCTGTTTGTTACAGGTTATTGGTTCTCAGTATACTATGCTACACTTGGAGGGGACTATATAAATGCTAACATAAGTAAATCTGAAGTAAGTACAAAGATGAGTAAAGCTGCTTTTTCTTGGTGTTGGTTTTTTTATTTGTTTTGGAGAGAAGTTATATTGACCTTGTAGTTTTTGCTCTGAGTCTTTGTAATTGTTTTCCAGAAACAGGAATTACATTGTCCTGGTTTGAGTTAGAACCAAACCAGTTCTGTTCAGTAATCATAGAATCATAGAATCATAGAATCATTATGGTTGGAAAGGACCGCTAGGATCACCAAGTCCAACCTTCACCCCAACATCTCCCTAACCACTAGACCACAGCCTCAAGTGCTACATCTACTCGTTTTTTAAACACTTCCAGGGATAGTGACTCCATCANCTCCAGATCATTAGAAAGATACTAAACAAGACTGGTCCCAAAACTGTTCTATGACTCCTCTTCCTTTGGGGCCTTCCTTTTTCCTTCAGTGGACACTACTCTTCTTTCTTGATGCTGCCTTTGGTCCCGATTCGTGTGTTCCTGAACCCGGTTCCCATCAGCTGCTGAGCCCAGTCTGGGGCTTCGTCAGTGGCTGCTCCACAGCCTCAGTGGTGACGGTGATGTAATTGCCATCAGGGGGAGGGGGGGTTTGATACTGGGTTTGTATGTATTTGTATATATTCCCTTTTATTATCATTATCTGCATTAAAGCTGGTTTAGTTGTCTTTTCTAATCTGAAAGCCTCTCTCTCGTTCCCTTCCTCTCCCATTTGGGAGAGGAGGGAGCCGTAAGTCTGTCTCCCTTACCCTCTCTCTTCCTCTAATTGGGGGAGGGAAAGAGGATTTAACAGAGAGTGTCTGTTGTAGGTGGATTGATCCTAAACCTTGACATACGTTCTTCTTGAAAATTAAGTACAGCATCTTTCTTGGGGTTAACTCTGGAAAACTTGTTCGCAGATTTTTTGGGAAAGATAGTGAGGAAAATGTCAAAAATAATGAGCAACCTTTGAGATATGTGTGGAAATCATGGATGTTCATCTATGTCAATTCAAATACAAATGAAAAAGTAAATAAAAGGCATTCTAAAAATGCATAAAATCTAAACAAACTCTTTTCTTTCCACTTACATTGGGTAATAGAATCAGATTTTTATCACCAGGCTCATTTTCTTTGTTTGTGTATTTATGTCTATTAAAATCCTTTAATTTTAGTTTCCCACTCATTTTCAGGATTTATGCCTTTTAATCATTCAGTAAAAGGTGACCTGTTGAAATATCTGAGTCTTTCACAGTCATTCTGTTTGGTGGAAGTTCCAGTAGTTATACAGCCGAATGAATGACTGTTTGTCATTGACAAAAAGGCTGACTCATCATTTTTAGCTAATGAAGGAATATTTGGCTGTAGTACTAATTTCTTTTGCATAGCTTAAAGTTAGTGGCTATCACATTCAAGTTTTCTGTTAAACAGAAATATTTAATTTTGATTTGTTACATACCTAAGAATTCAAGTCTGGTAGTATTAGATGTTATGAACTTAAGGTTATTCCATAATCTATTTTTCCCACGAAGCTAGTAAAGTTACTTTTTATTAATGCAGCAACTGTCTTGTCCTAGCAGCTTGTTAGAACACTTGCAGTTGTGCATGTATTGTCATACACACATGCCCCAAAATTATCTTTCCAGAAATGTTTGTAATATTCATGTCCAGAAAATATAGATAATTTGAAAGTCAACAGTAAATAGCAGTTAGTCTCGTGAAAATACAAAGGTGAAGTCCTTGAATAATTCTCTTACTCAAGTTATTGCAGCAAGTTGAGGTATATATGTGGTTTGCAGGTAGGGGCAAAAGCAAATATTTTATGATTGTAGTGTGTCCTTCCAGGCTAGGGGCCGGGTGGCTCTTTGCTTTGTTGGACAGTGAATATTCCCCTTTGGAGTTTGAAATTCAAAGGTTTGGGTATTGCAAGCCCCCTCCCCCACCAAAAAAAATCCCAAACCAAAACAACAACCAACCAACCCAAAACATGGAAATTGAAGCTGTGTTGTTTAGACCAAGAAGAAAAAGACGTGTTTAACAGTAAATTAGAGTTTGTCAATCACTAAATATAGGGAGCTTCTAGTAATTGAGGTTGTAATTGTTTCCTCAAATGTAACACAATGTTTTGTTCTGCATTTTTTTCAAATGTTTTTAATCTGACAGTGTCACATAGGAAGAGTAAGCTACTGAGTTTGCAGTCAGCTTTGCTCATGCTCCCAGAGTGTCATTCTCTTCCTGGGTTTGCTCTTTTTCTGCCTTTTACTGCCATCCCTCTAGGGGTTCATTTGTGCAGTCTTTTGCAGACAGATGAGAACATGCTTTGTCTGTGCTACAGGCCAGCTTGAAACAAGTACTAGGAAGCTATAGGTAGCAGGTAGTAAGTGCTATTACACTTGAAGCTGGTTTGGAGCAGCAGGGGCTTCCAATGTCCCCATACTCATCTGCAGGCAGATCTGTAGCCAGCTGTGTATTTTGCAGTGCTGTGTGCATGTTCCATTTTTTTGTTTGTTTGTTTTCCTTTATTGTTATTCCATGGAGATCCCCTGCAAACCTCTGAGCTGATCAGTGCAATTTGGCTAGTGGGGTGCTGAAAGACTACAAACGGGGAAGGAGGTGCCCACCCACATTCTGCTGGGTGACAGGACTGCTAAATGTGCAGAGTGGTATAACAAGGAAAGCTGCCTCCTTGGCCTTCCAGGTGAATCTGCAGCTCTGTGCATTTGTATCTTCAAGACGTGTTTCCATGTTATTGATGTCGGTGCAGGATTCTCTAATGCTGTGCTTTCCCTGGTATCAGTGCCAATCCCTCACTTTTAAGAAACTATGAGAAATAGTGGCTGCCTGGAAAGTGTGTTAGGTTCAATGTTTTTACTTGACTTTTTAACCACTCCCAGCTTAACAACATTGAATTCTGTTCTGCCTTTACAATTTCAAACCATGACAGCATTATCTTCCCCTTACATCCCTCACAATGAATTCCCAGCTTTAATTCAAGTGTCTTTATATTCCTTCTTCCTAACATTTGCTTTTCTTTCCCTCAATGTGAACAAGCTATTCATTCAAGATAAATACATACAGAATATCAACTGTTCAGCTTCTCCCTATAGTGAAATATTAATCTGGGCTACTGAACCTTTTCTATTTTACGTGGAAAATAAGTTGTTTAGCATACTTAAGAACCAGAATCAATGGTGGTGATATCACCTAATCAAAACTACAGAATTTTTTCCAAAGCTTGCAAGGCTGTTTTACCCTTTCTCTGATGTTCCTTGTGCAGCCTGATTATTGCAAATGCTACTTACTCCCCAGTGTGTCTCTGCAGCATTGGTAATTAGTGCACAATACAATTTGCAGGAGGCATGAGGAAAAGCAGTGAAGTGCCTTGATTAATATTGCCGCTTGGTCTAGCAGCAAGACAAGCTACCATGTAGTAAGGCTGAAATTACTTGGAGTGAGGACTGTGGACAATATGGAGAACAAAGTGGGTGTAAAAATAAAAAAAAAACCCACTATGCTCATTGATCTGATAATGTTGAAAATATCTTTCAAAAAGCATTCTGACAGATTTAGCATGTTGACCAATAATATGCATTACAACTTTATTAAGTAAGTAAAAACCTCCAACCTTAATGCCCTTGGACAGAGTGCTTCCAGTTCTGAGTGGAAGAGGCTGCCATCATCTTCTTTCTTACAAAGGCGGTAGGGAAGAAAACAGATCCTCTGTGTTTCGCCTGACGTTTCCGGGAGTGCCACTTACCGGCTTGCTGTGATGCTGCTTAGTCTTACCCATGTGCTTGAGGGAATTGAATCTGGATGAAAAGGTGTGCTGCAAATGTAAGTTGCTTAAAGAAGCAGCATTAGCATTAATAAATGCCAACGCAAGTCTAGTCCCAGTCTGAATTTTCTTTTTTCTGGCTGCTGTAACTTACAGTTGAAGGCATAAAAATCTTATCTTCACATGGCCTAAGGATTTAGCTGAAGTTCAACAGCTAATGCAGATGTTTACCTCATTATGCAAATGTTTTTACTTCATTCTGTTTCTAAAAAAATAAAATAAATCCGTCTGCTGGTTTGACCTGTCATCTAGAAAGCTTTGCTACTTGTTGGAAGCTCATATTCAGGACATTACAGAAAGACTGCTAGGGCTCATCTGATCCTCTGTTACCCTCTGCTGCTCTTCCACGTAGACACCAGTGATACTGTTGGGGTGACCTGGAAAGTATTACGTGTTACTGTATGGCCCTGGGGGTGATGGCCAAGGTTGTGGGGACCCAGGTGGTGTTATCCTTGATTCTGCCAGTAAGAGGGAAGGGCGTGGAGAAGGACTGGGTGAAGTAGATGAGTCCTCATTCATATAACTGGAAGAAGTCTTATTTTCACAGATCCTGATCCTCAGTGGGGGACTACAACAATGCTGATAACTTGCTGGAAGAACAATAGCAGGGCACAAGTAATCTACAAGATTCCTGGAGCCCACTGATGACAACTTCCTGACGCAAATGATTGCAGTGCCAAGAGGGAGAGGTGCTGCACTGGATCTGATATGTAACAACAAGGAAGAACTGTTGGTGCATGTTGAACTTGGGCGACAGCCTTGGCTGCAGTTACCGTGAAGCGGTGGAGTTCAGGATCCTGAGAGGAGAAAGCAGGACCTCTTCAGGAGAATAGGCTTTGGCCTACTCAGAAACCTGCTTGGAAGGATTCTATTGGATACAGTACTGGAGAGACAGGGGATCCACAAAAGAGCTGGTTAATATTCAGGGCTCACTTCATCCAAGCTCAAAAATTGTCTGTCCTGACAAGCAGGAAATAAAGCATGGATCAAGCAGGATGTCTTTTTCCTTGACTTTGATAAGGCTTTGGACTCTGTGTCCCTTAACATCCTTATAGAGAAGCAAAATATAGGTTATATAACTAAACAGTGTGTTGATTGAAAACTGGCTGAATGTCTGGGTCCAAATAGTGGTGATCAGTTGCACATAGTCCAGTTGGAAGCAAGTCACTAGTGGTGTACTCCCAAAGTCAAAAGTGGATTCAGTCTTGTTCAGTGTCTTTAATAATCTGGACGATGAAGCAGAGTATACCCTCAGCCAGTTTGCTGAAACAAAACTGTGAGGAGTCGTTGATACACCAGAGGGTTATGCTGCTGATCAGAGGGGCCTCAACAGGATGGATAGTTGGACAGAGAGGAACCTCATGAAGTTCCTCAAGGGAAAACATGAAGCCTTGTACCTGGCCAGGAATAATCTCATGTACATGTTGTGCATCAGATGGCTAGAAAGCAGTTCTACAGACAGGGATTGAGATCCTGGTGGAGAGCAAGTTGAGCATAAGCCAGCAATACACCCTCATGGAAGGATGGCAAACAGCATCCTGAGCTGCATTAGGAAGAGCTTTGCCAGCAGATTGAAGTGACCATCCTCTCTGCTCAGCACTGGTGAGGTCACATTTAGAGTGTTGAGTTCTGAGGTTCCTAGGACAAGAAAGAGATGGATTTACTGAAAGAAGTCCAGTGAAGAGCCGCAAAGGCACTAGAGCATCTTATGTATAAGCAGAGGAGAGGCTGTGGCCTGAAAATGAGCCTTGAGAAGGGAAGGGTCAGGGGACTGGATCTCATCGATATGAATGAGGAAGGAGTTAGACTCTTTTTGGTAGTACCCATTGACAGGAGAAAAGGAAAAGGGAAAGAATTAATGGGTACAAATTAAAACATGAATTTCCATCTGAATACAAGGAAACAATTTCTTACTATAAGAGTGATCAAGCACTGGTATAGGCTGCATGGAGAGTTGGTTGAGTCTCTGCTTGTGGAGCTATTCAAAAGCTATGCGTAGTTTTGGGCAAGCTGCTCTAGGTGACCTTGCTTGAGCAGTGGGGCTGCAGTAGATGATCTCTGGTGATTCCTTTCAACTGCGAAGACTCTGTGAACTCTTTTTAAAGTTCTGCCACTAAAAGCAGCAATTTCAAAGGACAAACTGTGAAAAGAAGAAAAACTTACTAAGTTGATTACTTTCATTCTAGAGGAATAGAATCTCTTTTCTGATTTGTCCTAGTGTAACTGTGCTATCTAATGTCATCTAATCTTCTTAGTGTTCTGAAGTAAGAAGGTTTTTCTTCTCCACCTTTCATATAGTGTGGGCCAAAGGAGAATGCAGTAATGCTAAACAATGAACAGAGGTTCATGGCAATACAGTCACTGGTTATTGCAACAGGTGTGTTGTGCTTGAATTCTTGCACAGAATGCAACATGCTTCACCTGAGGCGCTTGAAATATATATGGCTTATAAAAAATGTTGATGCTGTAGAGAAGGGGAGGAAAAGTTATAACAAATGAAACATTGCACTTCCCCTCCAGTGTGCAAGAGCTTAATTTGCAACTATATGTGTACAGGTTACTGCATCTAAAATGGGAGAAGTGGACAGGATAATGTTTGATTGGCAGTTATTTGTAATATAAATTAGATGGGAAACACATCTCGACCAAGTGTATGCTTCCCTATAAAAAGCTTTGCAAGTATTGAAATTCCGACTAGGTTAGTTTTCAGATAGTACTAGCTAGAGAGGATTCCCAATTTTGCCCTTATGTATATCCACTTCCAAGTTGAGGCAGGATCTTAGAGTATACATAATGAATCTTGTAATGCCCATTTCTTTAGAGATCCTTGCTACTTACTGTAAGGAGGAGCACAAGGTTGTATCCAGTTTTAAAATGTAGCAGCACTTAAAAAGAAATCTCTGCTCAAACCCCTGCAGGATTTCAAGCCAGTGACCAACAGTGTACACGTGCTCAGAGAATCCAGGTGGCTGTGGGCTATGCTCACTTTCTGCTTTAGCTGTGAAATGATCTGAGGAACACATTTCAACCACAGTACCGAAAGTAGTGTTAGGTTATGCTTGTTAACAAATCTTTTGTCAAGTTATGGTCCCCTCCTGTTTGTTACTGCTCAGAACAAGGGTTCTGATACATTGTTGACGTACAAAAATTGGTGGTTATAGTTTAGAGAAATGGTGAGAGTGAATTCAAGTGGATTTTTCCTGAAATAGATAAGAATACATATAAGTAGCAAGTAAAATAACTTTTTCCTCAAGGTAGTAACATGTAGCTTTGCACGTGAACCAGCCAATCCACAAGTCATCTCTTTGTGCTCTTGGGTTGTTTCCTGTACCATTGTCTGCGTCTTGCCTTTTTCAAGGAAAGTGTAATTTGTTGCAACAGACTAT
>VYZX01019353.1:8895-24864 GCA_013401335.1 Brachypteracias leptosomus
GTTTTGTTTTGTTTGGGGGGTTTTTTGGGGGGGGGGAGGGAGATGAGGGGGTAGTATTTTTACAGTTCATCAAGATATGCACATTGGTCCAAAGGGAAAGTAAACTTTTCAATACACCATATAAATCATCACAGAGAATATTAAATGCAAACTAAAGCAAACAAGGAAACATCTGCACATTCTACACACCACTATTTTTAATTTTAAATTATTCTGAATTAATTTCTACCTGATGATACAAACACCATCTTCCATATGACGAAAGAATTATTGTGGTAACTTAGAGGACGATGTCTTGATTCTTTCATTGGAAGTGCTTGAAATCTCTGAAAGTTTGATGAACATTCTTCTGTAAAAGTCATCCTCTCTCTTCTTTACCCTACGCATCATCCCAATATTTGTAATTAAAGCTCTGAGGCTTTACATACCCTGAAATACATTCCTCAAACCAGACAAAGCCTATCCACATCTCCCCTGAAGATGAGATAAACACTATGTATACATTATGGCTGCAGTAACCTAATTTTTAATAGTAGTTTAGATTCCTGTGTATCTTAAAAGGAGAAAACAGATTTCAGCAAAGTGGATTAAGAATACATATGCAAATGTTAGCAAAAAAAAGATAAAAATTTCTAATATGAAAAATATCCATTTACACTTCATGCATAGTGATTTTAATCCATTTTCAGGTTAAAGGCAATGAATAGCAGCCACCCTTCAGAGTGCTAGGAAGAGTTGTGTTCATAAGACTCCACCCTTTTCATCAGTGGTGATGCTCTAAAGGCAGAGTAAATAAGTTGAAATTACAAAGACTGATATCCTTTTAGTTCCTGCCACTTATTTTAGAGATTAAGCTCACACATGTACCAGAAAGATGGTGACAGAGAAAAATTTACTTTCAACATGCTGATGAAAAATGATACCTTATCACTATCAGAAATTTCACAAATTTCACAATGGCCTACAACTATGGGTTATAGCAGTGCTCTAATTAATAAATACTTTCTCCATCCATTAAAAAAAAAATAAAATCTACTTTTCTGCTTATGAAAGCCATGCTCTACTTCAAACATATTACATTTTCAAGAGCACAGAACTAACAATCAATTGCCAGCAGAAGCTCCAGTTAACCCAACGTTCTCTTTGAAACTTGCCACAGTTTTCTAAATGTGTCACTACAAAAAATAAAATAATCTACAGTGAATGACAACATGTTTGTTTCCTCCATTGACATGTTACCTTTTCTAGTTTCCAAATAAAACACCTGCTGAGGTAGGAGCAGAAACGAGCATGTGCTCCTACAATAAAATACTGGAGCTTATTACTACATTTTAATTAAAATTGTCCAAGATGTTGGTATTCTGCTGATATTCTTCCATTGTCTGATATGTTTAGTTTGTAAAACATTAAAAAACATTAGTGCAATTTCAAAACGCAAATAATACTCAGCATCCCAAATTCTGAGATACCTCAAAGAACATTATTATAGCATTAGGAAAGCTCCACTGATCTCTTTTATGAATGAACACATACTAAATGAAGAGTCTGTATGTAACCCAATTGAGTGGGAACAGCTTCAGATGGGAAGTAAACAGCACTGCCACAAACCAAGCTCTTGATATAAAATGCTAGTTTGGTTTTGCAGTATTTCTTTTAATCTCACTTAACTTTTTTTTTTTTTTAAAGGTGCCACTTCAGCTTACTAGGTGTGATATCTACTGTCAACAGGGCGGTAGATTAAGGCTTTATTCAACAACTTGATTTACTATAGAAACTGTAAATTCCTTATGTCTTATTTTTTAAACCAATCACACACCCACACAAACAGGACTAAATCAGGATTAAATAATAATTTAGGATTCAGTTTCTTATAATCAAAAGGGTTAAAATGTATTTTTCCCCACCTCCAAAGAGTGGCTACATTTTATCTTCCTTATTTATCTTATTTTCTAGCTGTTAAAAAGAAATACAGAGACTTCTCCAGAGCCAGCAGTTTTGCTTAATTCACTTAAGCATAAAGATTCAAGGTCTGAGCCTCTGCCCTCATCACCATCAATTCTAGTCCCACCTGAAATTTAAAATACTAAAGTGATTGTGGTGAATTTCTGGGAGTCAATCTTTCTGGCTGAATGGTTGTCTTCTTGATGGAGAAGGGCAGTTGTCCCTAAGGAGACAGGTAATAGTAGGATTTTGTTTTATCCTTTAAATCAGACTAACCACATACAGCTGAGTCAGCCATACATACAGACAGTAATCATAAGATTGTTGCTCAACTCTACCTTTCCCAGAAGCACCACCAGGTGAAAAATAACGGATAATCTCACAAAAGTTATGTTCTAATTTGAATATATGAGGAGATAGAACCAATGTTTTTATAATAGCAGAACATTAGCGTTTGAGATGAAAGACCTAGAGACGCTACCACAGTACAAGAAAACTAGTATCAAAAAAACCCCAACCAAACACTAATGCAAGTATACTCAAAAGGTACTGCAATATTCTACCTCAAATTGTGAATGTTAATAAATACACCATTTTACTTGAAGGCTGCTATTTTTAATAGCAATCAGTAGAGAAAGTATGATCCTGTACAGGGTAACAATTTCCTACATTTTATATATGTGGGCATATATTACATACGTGAAAAATATCAGATTAAGCTTTTTAAATACACAGTTCACTTGGTTGATCATTATTTCTGTACTATACTGGATGTAAACTTTGCAGTAAGCAAATGTACCCATTTAAAGGCCAAATTTCTGAAATGCAGGGTGCCAGGCAGTTGCTAGGTTTATGCAACTTCCATAGCAACTGCAGCCATAATATAAAGAGCTTCTCAAAGAGGTAACTTTAAATAAGGTCAACAAGTCCCCTGACAAAAATTTTATATAGTGCTCTATCTTAGACATACAGCCAAACCTTTGTTCTCTTTATAACCCTTAGGCAAAAAAAGCTAATGAGAATCACAGACAACATATTAAATGATGGTATTTTCAGCACAGCTGGGATTCCATTCTATAAATAATTTTTAAACTATTACCCAACAATGTACTGTGATAAAAAGCTGACAAGGTTTTGCTCAACAAACAGTTACTGGCATGGTTTTGCTACTAGGGATGAAAGATTTCCTTAAATGCTCACAGTGATTTTTCAGGTGCTTCTATAAACATGCTGCTGCCATTTATAATCAGTGGGATACTTCATTTTGTCGAATGTTGAAATTATTAAAATCTTGAGAAGCAAAAGAGCAACAAATACCATAATCAAACTCTTCTATGCCTTGTTAGAGTATTAATCTATAGTAGATTTGGGCGTATTTCTCTTAAACATAATCCATGAAAAAAAAATGGTTTCCCAAGAAAAAAAGGAGGGGAGAGAAAGAAAGGAGGGGAAAAAAGGGGAAAAGGGAAAGAAGAAATTTGGAAAAAAAATTCAACAAAGCGAATTCAGAACTTACTTCCTATGCTTACAGACCATTTTTATTTAAAGCAAAAGAAGCAGCATTCAAAACGTATTTCAGAACACTTCCTAAAATATTGTGCGCTACTTCATTGGGAAATTCTATCTTGTTTTGTCTAATCAAAATGCTCTCAAAGATAATTTTAAGTACAATTCTACTCAAAATAACTAGGTAAAAGATGGAAGGTCCAGTCAACAGGTCTGCTATCCATGCTTGCTTAGAATTCTATCTTCTTCATTCTTCATGAGCCTTTTTAATGGGAGAAATTAAAGGATGAACATCAAAAGTGTAAAACAAACACTCTACTTCCACATCAAGGATATGAGATTTAGAGGATGATGTACAGCACTTCATAACAAAAGAGAACTCTTTAACAGATTGTTTAAAAGTGAAATAAAGAAGGAAAAATATTTTTTGTCACATTCATTATTATATGGATTTTTTATTAAAATATTCACTTCTATAGTTGAACAGGAGGAAGCACACTAAGTGCACATCTAAAAACCAAACAATACTCAAACTGGTGCATACATCTAGATGTGTCCTAACAGTCTGAGCCCTAGATGCACATTTGATGGGTACTTTTATCCAATTGATGCCTTGAAACAACATTCAATACAATCAAAAGAACCTAGGACAATTATGGAAAACAAATCACTTTCATTTTCAAAGCAAATGTTTGATATCTAAAAAGTAAAACAAAAATTGTGAAGCCAGTGTTGGGGAAAGAACGTCAAGTTTATACTATCTCTGCAAAATTTTTACACCCTTTAAAATTTTTCAAGTATTTTAATACTCTGATTTGAAAATCTATCACATTTGCTTTTCATATTAAGCTCTTCTTCCAAGCCTACAGTAGCTACTAGCACACTGCCTACAGAAACACAACACCTGGCTCTATAACCTAAGAAGCTATACCTTCAAAAGAATCAACAATGATGACCTGTCGTGTCAAAAAGTCTACCAGCACTACACCGCTGTACAAGAAAGCTAACAGACAGAAGCAAGAGTAAATTTTAGTCTAACCAAGCTGAAACGTTTTTAAAAAAATAACCACAGATGAGTGAAACTCTACAGGCTGATTTAGCCACCATCAACGCACCAGAAAGCTGCTGCGTATTAATGTCTTGGTCCAAGCTAAGGCAATTAACTGGTAATCTTCCACTTGATTTAATACTATAAATTCATCTTTGAGATGAGTTTCAAACTGAATTCATAGTTAGCACTTCCCAAAAAAAAGTCTGGGGGATGTAGATGAGTGGGGGAAGAATCTATTGATTATGGCTGTTGCCCTTTCCTCAAAAGTAATAGTGATTTACCATTATTGGATGGTGTGACAACATGCAGAAAAAGGAAGGACACACCACAAGAGCAAGTTCTGAAAGGGAAAGGAAAGAAAAGGGAGTTCTTCACAGTCCATCACTGATCCTAAGCCTCAACATTCAATCACTTGGATGACCAGTCCAGCACCTCTTAACTCCCTGAAGTCCATAAATTTACCCCAGTTCAGCAGGTAAAACTTAATTATGAATTCCAGAATCAAGATGTCCTTCTCAGATCCAAGAAATAGAATCTGAACAGGTCTGTGACACCACCGACTGCTAATGAAAAGGGTGGAGGCTAGAAAGGACTCTGAGATAAAGTTATGCATATACTCCTACAGCAAACACTAAGAGAAATCGTAACTCTTTTAGAGTGCCATGGAGTACATTTGTTGCATTTTCTTTTTAGTAGAAACAAAAGGATTACATTTCATGCCATCAATCCTTCAAAGCTATACTTGTCTTTTCATTAAACAGTAAATGCATTTACTTCAAATATTTTCAGATAAAAACCTCTAGTCATCCTGAAACATTAAGCTGCTCAATCCCCCATAGCTTTGCAATTCTACAAAATTACCTAACGTAAAGGCTAGAGGCCTCCTGAGGAGGGCTGGTTCCTCCCAGAGGACGGCTCCCCTCCCCAGCTGGGATGCAGTTCTCTCTGGGAACTACTTTATGACATCTATCTCTAAAATTATTCAGGCCAGTTCCACCTAGAAGAGAGTGTTAGGAACACCTGAAGAGCACCAATCTAACATCCCAGAAGGCTACGCACATTGCTTTTTATACACTAATGTCTCACAACGTTTACAATGTTGAGTGACTTGTTTTCCACATTCCAGAGATGTGAAAGGACTTCAGCACTTCATACACCGGTTACAGTACTTGCATCTGAACCAGCTTTTTTTCTTCCCTCTTATTAAACTATATCAGGTTTCATTTTGTGGGAGAAGCCAGTTCTAGCTGTAGTTTAACATTACTGTAAAGCAGTACCATGCTGCCATGCAATAGTTCTTTAACCTTCACAAATGGGTATGTAATGAGAAACCCTTGTTTGTCATTCAGTAGGTATGATTGATGCTATATGAGTGAAGTGAAGCCACAGTGACCATCTCAATAACATGAACAGCTGCCAAATATTCATTTAGCAGAATGAGTTTAAAAAACTTTGAACAGATTGCTTTCACAAGGCTGCTTTCAACAAAAGGAAACATAATTAACGAGCTAATATCAGCATGTGTCTGGCTAAGCTAATGAATATCAAATTACACAGAAACCTGTATAAATCATCATTATCCTGAATTTTAATTGAACTTGCAATTAAACATGACAAATTTTATATACACTAAACCTTTAATTTATACTTTCAAATAAGAAATAATTTATCATTTTTAGTATTTCATAGTTAATTTCCCAATATGTACACTTCTAATTAACAAGGACAGACAAGCATTTAAAAAGGGAAAAAACCCTCCCCACAACAAAAACTGCTGAATAGCTCAATTGGTTACATCAACTTTCAACATATTAAAATCAGGGGCCAAAAACTTGCAGCAGTGCAGCAATCCACTGCTTATGCAAAACATTTCATTTCCTTTGAATACTACATGCACCTAAAAGAGACTTGGGCTGCAGAAATATCTACATAACAATTTGAAATCAGGATTAGGGTTTGAAAAAGAAATAATAGTTTTTGAACAAATTCATAGTTTTAACTTTGTAATACTCCATTTCTACAGTGTGTTAATCTTATTGTCATTGTGGTCTAGAGCTGTCACCATATAAAATACTGCTTATTGATGAAAGAATATCTTATTCATTATCTAGTTTAATCTCAACTATATATTTCCTTATTTATGATCATCTTCTTTTCCTTATCTCCACTACATAGTGAGTACTTGAAGAAAGGAATCCCTTCCCACCTCCTAATACTCACATGTCCCTGTCATTTTTTTTTCCCCTCTTCGTTTCATCATAATATTAATTCAGTTTCTGTCGAGTTGTAAATAGAAAGATTTGACTCATAAAAAAAAAAAAGGCCTTACAGTTGTGAATCTGAACTTTAGAGACAGAAGCAGCTGCATTGCTCTTAGCAGTCACAAAGTTGTACCAGCACAGCTAACTCAGATGGAAAAGTGGGAGAAAAAAACCTTCAACATAACAGTTATACCAGTGAGAATTGTGTTATAGATGTGGTCAGGATGGCATGACAGTGCATTTATTCAAGGAGGTTCAACAATACTAGATGAAGACACCCCTTCTTCTGGCATACTTTGCTCTCCCCTAGGAAACTGCCAGCAAAATTATGCCAGCACAACTGGCAAGACACTGTCCTAGCAAAGGCAAGCCCCCAGCTAGGAAAGGCTGTGCACAACTACATGGCACTCACATTGAAAATGCAGCCAAACTTCACCTGCAATTTGTATCTATCTGGCCACAGTGAAAATGAACACTTTCAAACTAAAGTCTCATTGAAAGCTCCAGATAGGTAATACAACAGATTAGAAAAAGTATTCTGTACTCAAGGGTTTTAAAACTTGCTTTCATTAGGTTTGCTAATGCTATTCACCCTTCAAAAGCAGATGGACCTTTCAAAATCCTCATTAAAAAAAAAATAGTCTCTGTTGTGTGATTCGCTGAACCTTCAAGACAATGTACATTGTTGAGTCCCAATGTTTTTTCCCATTAGCTTGCCAACCACAGCAATGAAACAACATGGGAGAAAAGGAGGAAAGTAAAAGAAACTGAAAGCTTTTTCCACTAGGGAACATCTTTAGGAATTCAGTTGAACCAATTTCTTAATTCCCATATGTAGTGGGTCTGTCTGAGCTGATTTTCCCCATACAGCCTTCATGCTGCAGTCCAGAGGCTGTTGATAACACACCCGTGTTATGACTATCAGTGCTCACACAACACCAAAGGTACAGGGGGGAGCAAGATCTGGGAGGGGATACAACCCGGACAGCCGACCTGAGCTGACCAATAGGATATTCCGTACCATGTAACGTCACCTCAACTATAAAGGAAGGAGGACGGGGGCATTTGGGGGGAAGACGTTTGTCCTCCAAGCAACCGCTCCACGTTCTGGAGCCCTGCTTCCCGGGACAGGCCCAACACCACCTGCGGATGGGAAGTAGAGAGTAACAGCTTTGCTTGTTTTTGCTTCACGCTCGGCCTTGCTTTCTCTGCTGTTTATTAAAACTGCTTTTTATCATAACCCATGGGTTCTTCTTTTCCACCTTACTCTCTCCTCGTTTGCCTTGCTGACGGAGGTTTCTGGGGAGTGGGGGGGGAGTGATAGAGGGACTAGGGGTGGGCACCAGGCACCCAGCCAAGGTAAACCCACCACACCATAGCAAATGAGATCAACACTTTTCATATTTAAAGCACTCAGCACTTAAGAGTGCCATCTCTGGTTTAATGAGCAGCAGAACCAGAGATACAACAGAACTGCCATTACTACTGTTAATTATGGTAAACATGTTTGGGTGCTTCTTTCAGTCCTTGCTTTACCTTGCTTTTTCTTTTTCTCCACTGTTCTGCTTGCTCTTCTAAGCATTGCTATGCTCATGAGTTTTTAAGCACACTTAGGAATGAACATATTTGTCATGGCCTTGTTGATTAAATGAGACCTGGAGACCCTAGAAGTAGCTCAAGTGTTTCCATACCACTTGAAAGAAAACCTCTCTCACACACCTCAGCAGGATTTCATTCCTGTACATCCATTTCCCCGAAATGCTTTGAGAAACGCAAAGCAAATGACAGAAGAAATAGCAGGGAGTCGGGGATGTCCCAGAGTTAGTTCTCTACCTAGTTGGTACAGCCCCACAATCAGCTTAATCCCTAAAAGAAATCAGAGACAAAAGGCAATTAATCAGTAGAGTAGTATCCATCTCTGGTTAGAGCTTCCTAAATACTGAGATATTGTTGCAGTTCTGCCACTGCCTAACTATATGATCTTCAATTACTACGCTGCGCCTCTGTGACCCTATTTATTCTCTTGGAAAGAAGTACACAGATCCTTAACTCATCCAACAGTTTTTTTCTCCTCCACTAACAAATCCTTCTGCAGATCATTTGCACACTTTTGCTCCCCATTCAATCCACATGCAGAGCCCTCACCTTTCTGACATCACTCCTCCCACAAACACAGTTTCTAGTCAGCAAAAATAACACTGCCTACCCATCATGAAGAACAAATAAAAGAAATAACCTTAGACATAATTCTCCTCTGGGTTTTCCTAGTGCATTTTGCATTGTCTGTCTACTTAGATTACAAGCCCCTCAGAGCAAGGGCATGTTGTCTTGTTTGACTTGTACAGCTCTTAGCACAATGTTTGCACATAAATAATATTAACAGCAATGATAATACTGGTTTGGCCAGTCTCAACACACAAGAAAATGAGGCAGTAAGTGCTTCTATTTTTTTGCTCTCCCTTTTGCATAAGAAAATGTCATATTTCTTCTGATTTTTTAGGGACTTACAAACCTGATGGTGGAACTGCATATAACAAGGCCCTGAATGTTTAATGCTTTTGCTGAAAAGCACTATATGTTCATGCAGGAGAAGCAGCAGGACAAACATTTTCACACGTTATCAGATAGCTGAGTGAAGCAGGCTCCATCAGAATTTACAACTGAAAGGTACCAGAATTTACAACTTGCGAAATTGTGGCTGTCTGTATTTTCTCATTACAGTATGCTTGCCAGAGATAGAGAAGTTGCTTCTTTTTTTTCCCTTTTTTTTTTTGCCTTCTACTGTCTCACTACTTCCTAGTTAAACCTTGTCTCAAGTTATCAACACTCTCTGGAGAGATAAGCTTCTTCTCACTTACAACCTGTCACTAATAATTGAACTTTCAAGACCATCTCGAAAAGAGACTACTGGAGGCACACAGGTCACAGGAATTAACTGCCACCAGTCCTTGCAGAAAACTAAGCTCATCAATCTATAGCTTCTCGTCATAATTAGAATAACGGCTTTGAAAATTTGGGATGATGTTGACTCGGTCTTATGCCACAAAGACCGCTGATTAAAATCTTGGTGTGAAAGTTAATGATAAGTGCTGGTGGCGTTGTCGTGGCGACAGGGACAAACAATTCCCTTGCCGTGACATTTTCAATGTCCTGCAGAAGAAAAACTGTCCTCTTCAGTGTGGCACTGTATGAAGCTTATTTATGGCTACAGGGCTTGCTGGATTGATGACTGTCGTAACACACTGTCAAATCCTTTACTGATACATTCATTTTTTTGAGCCCCTGGTGTGGCAGAAATAAAACACAACAAAAATGTGAAAGTATTATTTATCAGTTTCTGTTTGAGTAAATTGTGGATGAAATAAATTTGGTATATTTTTGTACCCAGGTGTGCACACATCTCCCTATATTTATTAAATATATTAGAAACAAAAACTATTTAATGCACTTGAAGATTCCCTTGCAGTTTTTGAATGCAGTTTTGTGATGGATTTTTAACACACAAAACTCCAAAACAACTAGTGCAGTCAACAAGCTTTAAGAATACAGCTTTGCCTACACTGTGTTCATAGCAAAATATAGTGTATTGCACACTTGGCATTAAACTTTAAGAGCTCACATCAGAACCGGGCTCATGTTTTGTTCTGATACCGAATTTCAGAAAGATAGGCTGAGGTTTCAGTGATCCTACTGATAGTAACATGCTCCAACATTAATGTCTCCAGCTAGTTATTTTTATTACTTTATTTTTTTTATTACTTCTCAGTTTTTTCTCATTTTTTGAAGTGAGAAGTTGTCTAAGATAATTTACTCTCAATATTACAAAAAGAAAATAAACCCACTGTCCTTTTCTCTCCCTTTTGCCAATAGACTCCTCCTCCTACAAAATCCTGGAGGAGAGAGATGTCAAAATAGCACACCATCCTTTCACCATCCTTATACACAAAGTGAGTGAGCAAAGGAGGTTTTTTTTCTGTATTCAATAACTGCAATTCCATCAATGTTATCCAAAGGTATAGCACAAGATGCAGAGAAACTTCTACATGTAAAAGGAAATCCCTGCAATCTACCTTTTGCAAAGGGCAATCCAAACTAGGATGTCTCACAGGTCATGTAAAGAATGATGCCTGAGACACCAACTGCATAGCATTGACTATACTCTAAACACACTCAGAGCTCAGTGTCATGTCAGACAGATGAGTTAACAGGAGGGCATATTGATAAGTGAAGATGGGGATTGCTCACCATTAAGGGCCTTTTCTCAAGAAATTTCAAAATTTGGATGAACATGATTAGGTGTATACATTATTTCAAAGGAATACAATAGGTACATGGAAGCTCTCAATCCTCAGAAATTGGCTTGCTTATCTTGCCTACCATCCATGTAATTCTTCTCATTCATCCCCAATTCCACTTAGTTCCCACAACTTGCCCAACTAATGCACATACTTTTCAATCTCATTCCACCTGTGAAAATTCTTTAATATCATCAGGAGTGCTCTCTTCTTTAATTGACTAATGTATTTCTCATACTTGGAAATTCTCTTAGCATGTTTACATGAAAAACTGGGCCCTGTTAAACCACCACTTCTCAAAATTGGGTGTTTGACAGTTTTAATAATTGTTATTGATCTATAATACTTTGAATCTTCTCTATTTTTATATAATTTTGGATTCCAATTTCAGATTTTGGGCTTTATAGAGGTAAGAGAGATTACATTTCTTCTTTAATCTAGTGTCTGTTAACTACTAACACTGCCAATGCTCAAAGTCCCATCAGTAATTAAAGTGTGTGAATTAAAATGTGCAAGTTCAAGACACTTATGAATCTTTAAACAAATGCCATAATTTACTTCACAAAACATTATGAAATAATTTTAGTCAAGGAATTAAGACTCAATCCTTCAAAGCTATCAAAAAAAAAAACAGTCCCATTTTAATAAAATTAATCCTTCAGATTTCTTAGGAAACTTTGGAAAGTTTCAGTTAATACTGAACCATACAACATGGTCCAAAATTATCTGAGTTTCTCTATTGCAGCACTGAATCCTTCAAGTCAATATACAGCAAAATAAATCTGCCTCTCAACAATTTCAAGTCCCAAACATTGGTGTCATCCATACTTGATTTATTCAGGTAATCACCATGCTAATTAGAATTGGCTGTATTACCCTATAGCAGAGCAGTAAAAAATTAGCCCTTTCTAAATTAAATTGCTCCAGTGATCTTCTATACATATTTTTGCCTCTAAGTAAACCAAATGTTTTATTCTTTTCATTTGTAGCATTATTTCAATGTTGACATATGGACATTGTTTTGTTTCTTCTATAAAATAAAAGTGAGTTAAACTACTTAAAGAAATTAACTGTCCTACTAGTGAAAACCTAGATCTTGGACAAAGGATGCATCAGTCAGGGATCTTTTCACAGGTCAAGCTCCATCAGCTAAGCTCCCATGCATTACAGAAGTTTTGAGCATAATGCTGTAGGTACAACTGACTCCATGTTTCATATATGTAATGACTTTCATTCATTGTTTGTTAACACGGCAGCAGTGAAGTCACAGGAATAGGTTTGAAAAGTGAAATTTCAATTCTGTTTTAGCTTCTTATTGAAAAGGAGTTGCCTATAATGGGACAACATTGGTCAAGATGTACACATTTTTGAACACAAAATTTCAGTGCGAGTTGCAGAAGTTGTATGCAATTCTCAGTGATGTCAAAAATGGCTCTCTCTTTGTGTTTTTTTGACAGCTTTAAGTAATGCCAGACAATGACAGTGAGATTTTGAAATGTCTGCTCAATGACTTAAAACAGCACAACATTCCCTAGGTCCAAAGGTCTGATGTCCCAGCAATTCATTCCTGCTAGCAAGAATTTAAAACAATTAAAACACAAAAGTGTGTATACAAATCTGTTCACAATGATTTGCTCCACTTGTGTTATGAAAAAAAAACCAAAACAAAACAAGTTGTAAACTTGGCATTTATTGGTTCAGATTTGGATTTCATTGTGGTTAGTGAGTGGGCTTCCAGTCACATCCCTGCAAGCTACATCTGCAGTTATCAATGATGTAATTACAAAGTAAAATTAATATAACAGAAGTTGACAGAGGAATAACTGGTCACAACTCTGTAATTAATGCAGAGATTTCGGGTCAATATATCCAGTAAATGCTGCAGAGTTTCCTGTAGAGATTTGTGACAAAATGTCAGTCTTTAATTTGTTTTTGCTTTGTTGGTTTGCAACTCAAACTTATTACATGAAAGTGTTTCTTAAGAAGGGGGAAGTGTAGTGTGCTAAAACGATTATAAAATATGGTTTATAACCTTCTTATACCTGATGAAAAAACAGAGTATACTGCATGGAAACTCTGGGTGACCAAACAGATTGTCAAATTAAAAAAAAAAAATAAAATAAAAAAAGAAACTCTAGCAGTCAGTTTTAATTTTTTCATGGCCATCAGCTTTTCTTGTCCTATTAGTTACCATAATAGCAACACAGTGTTGAGCAAAATACCAGAAGCTTTCATTAGAACCATTAACATAATTTGATAACTGATGGTATTTGATTTCTGACTTTTGAACTTTGACTTAAAGCTTGGTGTAAGATGTAATCTCACTGATTGGATGTTTTTTAAAATATGAACACTTCATGTTACATTGCTTTATTAACTGTAATTAATGTTCACATTTGTCACAAATTATACTGTTTAAGAAAGAAGCTATAATAATGAAAGATGTGACAATGTTAACCCATGTTGTCTTCCTTCAAGTGATTAAGTCATAATTTAAGGATTGCCCAAAATAAACTGAAGTCATGCGTGCAGTAATGGACATATACAAATAAGAACACTTCAATAAAGTATTAATGTTTTTGCTTAACTTAAAAAAAAATTAAAACATTGGTACTAAATCCATCTACATCACATGCTTCAGAGTTCTGTTCAGGATGTTCTATTTAAAGTATAGAATTCAATTACACAGTATTTTCCTGATCTTTAAATACAGAGGCAAAGTAGTAAGGAGAGCTTTTTCAGTTCCTGTCTCTACTGGTGTGATCAGGGATTTTCAGAGCCTGACAGAAGCTTCCCCTCTGCCCACAGTTCTTACAGTTATAAACTTGCTCTGCTCCCTCAGCGTTTGGCTACATGAGTGTTAGAGCTTGAGCTAATAGGCCTTGCCTCCTGGAAGGACTCCATTGTCTGGTACCTGCAATATGCTGCCTGCACAGGTAAAATGCATCCAGTAAATCTTCAAGCGTACACAGTTTTGTCTTGTAACCAGGCTTAAGAAGCTCACGCTTATCTGCTAATCACTATGTGGATGTGTCCAGGTCAATTATTGCAAGTCACGTGCCTCTTTAGTATGGCAATCAAAGGAATGCAATTTAAATCAAAACCAGATGGGTCAGCTTTTGAAAACTATTTATAGTATTAACAAATGAGTAAGGGGGGGGGGGGGAAGGCTTTTTAGATAAATTGGTCAGATTAAGGATCTGAAAGGGACTTCAGTACTTCAGTACACAAAACGTCCAATGTGCATACAGTACACTTGGCCTGAAACAATAATCATATATAATATATCATCTATGTCATATCAATGACTTTCTAGGCACTATGTACAATCACACAGATGCTTTGAATGTACATTTATGGGATCTTTACTAGTAATATAAATCCTACAGCTCTATAGCTGCATTAAAACAAATGCAAAGGAACACACACTATCTTCTTACAAAGATTCCAGTTTAATTCACTGGAGACTGTAAAAACAAAGGCTCAAATTTAGACTCATTGGCAAAATTGTAAATGTCATAAATATCCAAAATTCACAAAAATTTATAGCATACTAATCTAAAATGTTATGGAGGAAGGGAAAAGGTAAAAAAGGAGCAGAAAGATATGGATTTAAGTAAGATACCACATTTTCAGATAGCCTTGAAAAATGTATGAAAAAATTTTGTGATCTTGATGCATCATTAGGATGCATTAATCCTTCAAAAATGAGGAAAGTTTGTAAAATTCTTAAGTAATTTTACACTTTGTACTTTATACCTTTATTCTTCTAAACAAATAGTGATTCGTCTTAGAAAGCACTGAAGTCAAAAGAAGAATATTTACTTTATACAGAAAACTGTTACTTCTAATTTCCAAGATTCAGATAATGAAAGCAAGTAAACTATTCTTGCATCCAATAAATATAAATAAAAGGCAAGAGGGAAGAGATTTTCCACATCTCAATCATCTCTATATACTGCCCACCTGTATGGAGGTAACATTAAACCAAACTTTCCAGATTTTTTAGGGTGGAATTTAAGGCTTCTGTGTTTCAATATGAATATTTTACATAAGGAATTTGTGCTACTTAAAAAACCTCCCTCTGAAAATACCTGATATAGGTAACTTATTTGCCTTAGATTTGGAATGTCTGCCATAAGTTTAAGCGACAATTAGGCAAAGGACAGATTTAAGTTTTGGAGTACCAACCAGTAAAATCTTTCCTCTGCAGCACATGGTTGGAGAAAAAGGGCTCAAAAAACATTCTTTAAGTTACAACAGGATTCAAACATATGTGGCTGAAATCTAGTCATAGAAACATTCTATGGTGGCTAGTGGTGCCATGTCCTGTGAAGTGACCAGTGACACAGAACTCTGCAGCTGTTCTTTGTCTTACTGATTGCTGTCATATTGTCTCCCCTGCAGTTGATGCAAGAGTATAAAATGTGAATAATTAATTTCCCACACATAAAACACATTCTCTGCTAAAATAAAATACACTTCATAAGGTAAGACATATTCTACTTAAAAGTTCTTTCAACCTCCTGGCAGAACCAACCTAAGTCTCAATGCAATATTAGTCATGACAAGAATTTCCTTACGTTTATTGTAATACTGTACAATTTGCTCAAGGTTGAATACCTTTCATTTTTTTCCTACCATAAAGCTTTAATTTCTAGAATTTATAAGACATGTTAACCTGTCACAGAACTCAAACTTTACAACAAACACTGCTTTTTCTTTCATCTCTTTTTCTCATAAAAACAATTGAGGGAGAAAGGAAAAAAAGCATTAAAACTGTATTAATAGGATAAAAGACTGCAGAAAGAAACACATGTTCAAATCAAATCCATTGAGAGATTTATCAGAAAGCATACTCCATATCATAATGTTCTTGTTTGTACCTCAACATACTGTGGAGAGGTATCTCCAT
>VYZX01019358.1:0-16035 GCA_013401335.1 Brachypteracias leptosomus
TCCTGGCTGAACCAGGACAGTAACAAATGATTTCTTGGGGAGCTGGGAAACTGGAGAAATATCAGATGGTAGCATTTCTCTAAGTAAGTACAAGAGAAAAAACAATCTAAGTGTTCATATTTACAGAAGGATGGATTTTTAGATTAATGTACACATTCAGAGAGGAACACAGTGATCTGGTAGTAGGAGGCTAATGCAGCTCCTTACAAGTAACGCAGACGAAGTAGAGATAAAAACTTCGTAGCAAAGTTTCTCCTTTTCGGATTTAACTTGGATTTCCCATGGTATCTGAGTCTTTCCTTTTTATAATACACTCTAATACTTGGTCCAAAGCCATGGGATCTGGGTCTCTGCGAGAATAAAGCTAATGCAGATTTTCAAGCTAGAATTCCCTGCATGGGCACTCTGCTGTCTGCCTTTGCAGACTGCTGCCATTTTAGGTCAGACTGTCAGAAGGCAGTGTGTGTGATTTTTAATTATAGCTAAAACAGAAAATCACCTACTTGCAATTTTAGTTGTCATGTACATTGTACAAGTGCACTCTGGATTTCAGTGCCTTCTGAAAGGGTGCGAATTCAAGGTTATACTTTGGATTATCTATTTGTTCTTTAAATCTTTTCCTCTTTTCCAGCTAGGTGGCACACCAGGGCCCATAAACCTCTTAATATTCTAGCTTTACCACACAGCTTTTACAAACAAGGTCATACAGAACAGAGGAAAAACATATAATTAATAATTATCAAGACTTACTGCTGTGTGGGCTGCAAGTCCCTGCTCAGAAATTAGAATCAAATTATTTCAGGCTTTAAAAAAGGTAGTTAAAATATCCAGCATACTTAAATTAACTCCTCTGAGAGAGTACACCAGCTCCATTAGCTCCCTGCATGTTTGTTGCTCCATGCTAATACGTACCGCAAGCCTCAAATCACAGCAGCCAGGTTCCTTGTTGCACTTGCCTCACTCCCCACACTCCCTATAACATCTTTTCAATTCCCCATACCTTGTCTCCTTCACCCCCTCCTATGGTAACGCCAGCTGCTCTGGAACAAATACTCAGATTATTAGGCAAAGAAAGTAAAAAAAGGGAAAATGTTTCAGGAAAATAACTGCAAAAATAAGTAGCGCAATCTTAGTCCCTTTAGGAATCCTCCAGGTTTGCTTCAGTCACTGGTAGAATGAGAGGAAACTACCATGCAATGTAAATCCTTATCTAGGGTATTTCTGAACAACTTGATTTAAACAGTATATGCTGACATTCATTATCAGAGTCTGATAGTTAGCCAGTGAATTGTTAAGGCTGCATAGATTTTAAGATTAGGAGTCATCAGGAGGTTACCTAACCTGACCTTGTGCATAGCCCTGCATATTGAATTTGTCCCATATTCCCCTGGGAAATCCAGCAGTTTATTGTTCTGTAAGGAATTCTTTCCTAGGCCAAAGTGTTTATATAACAATGTAAGACTTATAATTTACCAATGATTTCCAGAAAGAAATTTACTTTGGGTTTGGAAACTTGAAAAAAGTTTATGTCCCTGTACAGGACATGTGGAAAGGGTGTACCAACACACTCCTACAGAAGGAATCCCTGAGAAGGTCTGTCCTCTTTATGGAAAGAAGACCCCATGTCTCAGATTTTGTATACTCCCTCATCAAACATTGTGCTTGTTCTTTGTCCAAAGACAAGTTCTGTGATTAGTCAAATAGTACTTCAAAGACATCTACGTTCTCTTAGTAAAACAATAAATTAGTGACTCTTAAGTTGAGATATAAACATTTTCACCTAGAAAATAATTACTTATGTTCTTCTGACAAATAATAAAAGAAAATCAGATTAAGAGCATTTAGTCCATAAATAAAAAGCAAGATTGTATCCAAACATCTGTCACCAAACTAAATGTTTCTGCAACCCAAATCTATTTGTTAATTGTCTCCTCTCTGCCTGGAATGCAACTGTTTAAGTAATTTCTGAAGCAGCATCTCTGTCATTTGCAGACATCTGTGCAGGATCAGTGATGTGCAGAAAATATTCTATTTATAGCAAGGCAATCATCCCTTTCTCTTCTTCTCTTCTCCCACCCACAGCTCTTTGCAGTGATATCAAGGGAGTCCCAGTTCTGGCATTAATTTCTTTTCAGCTGAAATGCACCCATAAACTTTAGTCAAGAACAAGTGAGTAAAGGAAAGTGAAGATCTCTTTTATGCTAAGAAATATTTTTAGATGTCAACCATGGAGATTTCCTAATATTAGAAAAGGGGCAGGATTTCCTGAAATAGAAAGAACAGAAAAATAGCATTTAACAAATAGTATGCCATCTATTATTTATCATAACAGTCTGTGGGTAAAGGCCTAAAGTAAAATATGTGGCTTTGAAGATGAAACAAAAAGAGGTGGCAATTATTATAAAAAATTTTTTGTATTTTCTTTGTGAAAACTATTTTTTGAAATATGCTTTAGTTCTTCCTAAACGCTCAGGCTTTTAAAAGAAGAAAAATATCTGTATAACATTTCATGGACTAAAAGCATGTTGTGAAAAGACTAGTTCTACTTAATTATCTATGGCTTTCCATGGAGATAAGATGCTCCCATTCAACCACCATCACACTGTATCCTAATCTTATCACATAGCACTTCTCGTGTTCCAGCCCCAGAATAGCTTGATTTGAGTACTCATTAGGAAAAGGAATAGGAAAGCTCTTGAGGAGTTTTGTAATGAAACGTATACTAATTATATCATTATTTAAGAGTAAGATGTTTCACAATATATTTTATTTTACAATTTGAGGGACTTTTCAAATATTAAAGATCACATATTATTCACTTATTAATAAAATGAGATATTACTTTAAAATGGAACATACACAGCAGGGCAAACAACTCCATCATGTCATACTTCTTTATCACTGACTCTCACCCACAGAAGAATGAGTTGTAGATTTGGAGGCATTCTACCTGATAATTGTTCTGTTTCCAAGAAACCTGTTCTCAACTGCAGCTTTTACACAGGGAATGTTTAAGAAAAAAAAATAAGTCCTGTGAAATACCTTTAACACCAAATAAATGACTGCACAGGTCCAATGTGAAGGGAAGTTAATTGGGTTTCAGCTTATTATCTTCGGAATATTATATTTGCTCAACTTTCTCCAGTGCCTGAAATAAGAAAATCCCATACTCTGACTTTCACCTTTCTGGTCAGAATAGCAAAGGATCTTAGGATTACTCTGTGGAGATCAGGGTAACTTGGTATAGCACAGAGGTTCTTATGGCTTTCATGACCTCAGCAAAGGACATTGTGCAAAATTAAATCATTTCACATTTCAACAATTTAATTTATGTCTGTGTTATTATGTTGCAAACTTTTCATATGCACAGTCTATACCAACAGCCACAACTGTCGTTAGAGATATTTCTAAATAACATGAGTAACTTGAAATGATCGAGAGATATACTTGTTAATTGTAAACACCTCTTCTACAAAATATCTTAGTTCAGTTCATGTCAAGGTCAGTGTTAGCAGTATGTGTAACGTAGCCTCCTAATTGGAATGAATATCCTCTAAAATTAGCTGAAAACCTTCCTGTAGCACAGATGGGGTGGTCTGTTGGGTTTTCCTTGCCTATGAATGATATCATTACATTTAGGAAATACTCTCCATAGAACCAGCTTGCAATTCAAGCTACACTGAAAGACAGTACAACTGATTATTCTGTAGACTTCCTTCTTGTTACTCATATCAAATGTTTTTGCATCTTACACAAGCAGACTTGGTTCTGCTACTGCTTCTGATCAGCAAAACACTTGAACTAGGCTTGCATTGCTAATTCCACCAAGACTCTACATAAACCCACAAAAGAGTATGATTCATTTTTGCAACCCTGATAAGCCATTCAGCAGACTAGTCTGTTTTCCCCCAAGCTAAAATGTACAAGAGCCCAGTGTGACTTCTTGGATGTAACACAGGCTAAGTACTAAACAGTTTAGGTACAGCTTGACAAAGTCTAAAGAGAAACCCTGACAAGTGCACTGTTCATAACTGCCAGTGCTCATGGAAGAGATAAATAGAGAGTCTGACCAGACATCTACTAATTTAAAAGCCCACATGGCAGAGCACATCACAGAGACAGTCCTGAGTCCCAAAGTAGCATTGCCCCAGCAGAAAGAATGCCAGGAAAACATCTACCAGAGAACAGCTTAAGGCTAAACTCTTTGTTAATTTGCTTCCCTACCTCAATCTTTTCCTGTTGTTGAAGGCTTTTACAACCACTGTGTTTGTCAATGCCAGACATAGACAAAATTCAAGGCCATCAGGACAGAGATTAGTGGGAAACTGGCCAAGACTCAGTCATGTCCTTGTGTCTCGGAGCATGAAAGCTTAAATTTTTAAAAGCGCTTATGTAAAACTGAAACTGCATTTGTGTCCCCTGCAGCAGCAGGTGACTCTGCCCTCTGTCCTGGCCAGGAAGGCTCATCTTTGTGGCAGGGAGCAGACATAACATCATTTAAATGAACTCCTTGACTGCTTGTGAAGATCTGCTCCACACAGCCAGCTGGGAAAGTGCCACATCACTTCTGAAGAAAACCCCACCTGCTCATGATGAAGGACAAAAAGTCCAGTTTAATGCATTGTCCATGTGTGGGTCTCTCTGAGCTTCATGTCTTTCCTCCTAATTGATGAGGTCATAGGAGTATTTGAAAGCCAGGGGGTAGATAAATTAATTTGTTGTCTCCCTGTTTTTTTTTTAAGTTTGTGTCAATTTTGCAAAATAATGCCAACAGCCACAAAAAGGAGTTTACTAGCCAGCCTTTCTTAGATGTGTTGTTACATGTCAGGAAATAAATTGCTAGAGTTATCTGTTGTCTTTTTTTTCTGTCTTTCTTAATTTTTCTCTTTTTTTTTTTTCTGTAGAGCTTTGAAATGTGTGGGCTGGAGAGAGATAAGTGATATAGGTTTGCTGGACTGGCACAAATGTAACAAGGTCACAATTTATGACTCAGCTCATTCAGGGTAGATTGTATGTTCTTGAGATGCTTGATGATTTATAGCTGATGTAAATTGTGATACTTTATGTGCCATTAGAAAAGCCATTATCTCTGTCGTGAGAACTTAGGATCAATATATGTCAGCAGAGACAGAAACAGTATTGTGAGCTTGCTGATGCAAATGGGTTTGTGAGAAGCATTCTAGGATGTCATTTGACACTGCTCCTTGAGAATTTTGACAATAGCAATTTTATTAATGAAAATCATGAAGTCAGGTAGCTATGTCCTTTGCAATTATTAGGTATGTAATAACAGCGAGAGTGTGTTAACGCCCTCTGTCAAAAAAAGAATTTTGCGAGTTGCGACAAATCTGTTTATTTTAAAAAACTAGTCTGTAACAAGATGTTGGCAGTCGTTTTCTAGATAATAACTAAGAACATGTTGAGATATTATTTGTGATCATGAAAATGAGTTCCCAGAATAAATTAATTTTATTCCACAATTAAAGAAAATGCGTTTTGTGGAGAAATGTAGTAATAATTAGAGCCTCCTACCAAAGAAGATCAGCACCATACATTCAGGTTACTGAGCACAAACTGGGTGTCATACTGGTTAGCCAAAGGTCTGAGCTAAAGCTATGGTAAGCAAGCTACAGACTTCAGTCAACTCACAATAAATAGCCACACAAACTGTTTATTTAGAGTCAGTTTAAAAATCATTGTACTGATGCTGGCCCACTCCCCTTGTCCTCCTAGAGACATTCTATCTGGTCCATCTGGCATGTATATGTCCAACTTCCTCAGTACTCCCTTAGTCTGTCTTCCTCTCCTCTGGGTACTGCTGTACTGCCCCAGACTCTGCAACCAGGTTCAAGGGTGTGAGAGGTCTGAAGGCAGTCTTCAGTAGCAAAAAGGCACCAACTATCTTGGCCTTTTCCATGTCCTTTGTTCCTCGATCTCTAGCTGTACTTAGCAGCAGGCTCACAGTTTCTTTAGTTTCTCTTCTGCTGTTATAGAAGCCTTACTTGTTGTCCTTCACATGTCTTGCTAATTTAAAATCCAGCTGCTCTTCTGGTATCTCTATGTTTTCTTATACTGCAGTAAATTAGTTAAATTCTTCCCATTGGTAAGAAGAAAAACTCTAAGAAAGAACTCACTGGAGCCATTCACACAAGGGAACTAGCCATATGCATTGAAATCTTCCAAGTCTTGGAAGCAGTACCCAGATGGAAAGGGATAATTTCCAGATGTCAACTGGAAATCTCCATGGAAGATTTCAAGTCCTCAGGGTAAACAGCTCATAGAAAATTCGTCTTATAAGAGACCTCAGAGAAAGAGAAAATTCATTGTTCTGTTTTATTATTGTGCATCTCAAATCCTTTCCCAAACTCTGACTCTTGCTCTATATTTTTTTATCTCACAATGCACATTAATTACCAATTGTATTTTAACATTCAGCCAGCACATTATATCTATTTTCATTTGGAATACTTCTGGTTTTTCCCCATGGGGCATTTAGATAAGTACTTTATTAATTAAGTTGCCCAGAATTGGATTCAGATGACTGGGAGTGCTACCATTTCTGTCAAGTGTGAGACATCATTGTTTGGAAAGATGAAACACAGCTCTGTTAAAAAAAAAAAAAAAAATTAAATTAAAAAATCCATGGTTGAACACACACACTCAGGGGACAAAGCACGGTGTCCTTCAAATCCTTGCTCCCTAAGGCCTTCTTAGGAGAATCTTGGTGCAAACAAAATTTTGGAAAACAATAAGGGTTATATTCTCATTTGTCTTCTCAATGAAAGATGACAATGTTTCCAACATGTAAATATAAAAAAGTCTAGGAGAAGATAAAATGTGTTCTTGATCTTTCCTTTAAAGATTCTAGTTTGCTGCCAGGCATTAATCTTCATATTTTGTGTGAACTATGCTGTAGCTTATAGAGGGTTCAACATGTTCACTGTCTTCACTACCAGAAATTTGTGATATTTTCTCATTAAATACATGAGCTGTGAAAATGGCAGGAAGAGAAAACAGTGACTATTAAAGGAGGTGCTGCCTGGACTACCATCTTTTTTTTCAAATTATTTTTCAGCCTGAGGTTATTACTGTAAAGAGAAGAATTGTATCACCTATCTTGCCAAAATTATCTCCTCTTGCCTTTGATGGCAAATGTTTTTTCTCTTTTTAACTTTTTGCAGTGATGTATAAGGGAATAGTTCCATTTTCACTCCATTTACCACTAAAGCAAAGCACACACCTAGTCACACATTTACATCTGCTATGTGCTCTATTAATGCCCAGAGCCAGCCTGGCTCCTCCTTTAGCCCCTGCCTGCAGGCACACTGCTGTTTCCATGGTAGGGACCTGAGGCAGCTGGTTTCCAGTTATATTCCAACCTAAAATGGTAAAATAGTACATTGCTTTGAAGTTGTCTATTTATACATCATCTCTTGCACTGTTGCCCATTGCCCCTATGAAATACTCTTCTGTGATGATGAAATACTCTTCTTTTGGAGTCTTCTTCTCTGGAGACTTTCAAGACCTGTCTGGATGCGTTCCTGTGTGACCTGCTCTAGATTCTATGGTCCTGTTCTGGCAGGGGGGTTGGACTCAATGATCTCCGGAGATCCCTTCCAACCCCTAACATTCTGTGATTCTATGATATGACTGTTATCATCTTGATTTCCTATACTGTGCATGTTTTTGTAGCTCCTGCAGCCTTTTCCTACATTAGCTTGAGAATCACTTTTCTGTTTCTCATTTCATATGGTATTTCAGCTGATTAATGACTGTTTAACCACTTCAGTCAAGGCCTGAGAACTTTGCTTTAGGTCTTCCTGTATTCTTGCTATATATCTTTACCCAAATCCCACGCAGGACCTGCTGTCTTAACCCTCTTTCCTTTTGTCTGGCTTGCAAGAACAGCTTTTAAACACTTGCTTTTAAACGTTTCATGAGCTCTATCATAGATTCACACCTCTGTTGTACCACACTTAAAATTGTACCACTTGTGTGTCATCCTGACACAGAGAGCAGGGCTCTTCCAGTTCCTGTACTACATAATCATAGTTATTTCCTGCCAGAATTATCTGAAAATTGTTTTTAAAATCACATATAACAAACCCAGCTATTTTCAGGACAAAATGTTCCTTCTAAATAGTTGCATTTTTTGGTGATATCCACCATTTGCATAAGCAGAACCAAGCAAGTCTTGTGCACTCTTCAGGTGCCCTCTGAAATCCTGGGAAATTTGACTTTGATGAGGAGATATTCATTGCTTCTATTCTTTTATTTGGGGCCTATGCCACTGTACTCTTGGCATCAAGGATATTTCACTCAATCACCCTGAGAGAAGGACCTGTCACCTACAATTCCAACTGATCCGTCTTTATATCTTGAGCTGTTGCCTGATGTAATAGCAGTCAGAAAAAAAAAAAAAGAGATCTGGTAAAGCCTTAAAATGTAAGTTTTCCACAACAGGTACCAAAAGCAGATCAATTATTCCATAAGCCCACATTTTCATGTGTGAAATCATCTGTCTCCAGCTAAAATATTCCTCGTCCACTCCTCCCATTCTGCCAGCTGGTTAGTAGTTAGGTGCTTTGATGCTGCCATAGCTGCTACTAGAGACCTGGCTGTGGTACAGAGGTTGGCAGGAGATAAACAGTATGCCTGTGATCTCCACACTGATGTAGGTTTGCCCTTACCCAAGTCAAGCATTCCTCTTTGGGACTCCCTGTACTTTTGGCAATGTAAACACCTGAAGAAAGTTATAAATAACGGTCCACTAAAAGCTCAGCTCTGAAAAGGTTTGACACTAGGGGAAGGCTAAAGAAAAGCACCTAATTTTCTAGAAATACCTAGCTCCAAGTCATTTTGATGGAAATGTTGTTTTCTGCAGAAAAAAGAAAACCTGATTTTTCAAAGGCATAGAATTTCATAAACAATGTGATTTCTGAAAGCATAAGAAAAGACACAACAGGAATTATTCTTTGGTTCATTGATTTTAAAGCCATAGGTGGCCATTATGAATATCAAGTCTGATCATCTGAATCAGTCAGGCCACAGAATTTTCCCTATTAATTCTTCTATTAAGGCCACACTTTGTAGTTGAACAAAGGAACAGGTTTTAGACTGGTGTCCAATTAGACCCATTAGCAAATACCACTTCTCTCCCCAGTTCCTCCTAGTATTTTTTTATAATACATACACTTAAAGTAATTTGAAATCTTTTTATATGAATGTTTAATTTCTTATCAGAGCTGGACCATTTACACCTCCTAGAAGCAACCATTTTCTGTGAAGAGTACAAAGCAGCACATGAAGTTCCACATCTGTCAGTTTCTGTGATCCTTTGCTCACAGGGATGTGTCTGAAGGTTGTTTACTGCTCTGGTTCATCACAGGGGGGTCTCCCTGCGTTTACACCGTGGTGAAAGGTCCTGCTTGTGGGTGGTCTGCAGGAAGTGCTGTGCAAACTGGTAGTGCTGGTGGGGTAATGCATGATGGAGGGCTGGAGGATAGGAGAGGAGCCAAACCTCAGAGCTCTAGATGGGATATGCAGAAGGCAGCTGCTGAGGCAGGGAAAATGCTGCTGGTGCTTTGCTTTCAGGCCCTGATATGCACACCTGCGTCCTGCAGGTAAGAGCAGGATAGTGGACAAATCCATCTAAAAGCCTTTAGGAATGGCAAGTGGCAAATTACACACACACACTTTTTCTTTTTTAAGGAATGGTATAAGGTCATCCCCAGGTTTAACCAGCCACCAGTTGCTCTCAATGATGCAGAGAGGTAACCCTTCGCAGCAGTGCAGCTCCACGTTTCTTCCCTTTGCTGTGCCTCTATAGCCCAACTCAAAAGATGGCACTGGTGAGTTGCTTTGCAACAATGACAGTAAGTACACAGAGAACAAGACAAGAACATCAGACCCTGAAATTTAGGGGAAGACTGCAGCAAAGCTGCTAATCTCACTTGAAAGGATAGGCTCATATCCAATTACAGGTTTTTTCCAATCCACTGGGAAAGGCATTACACTGATGGCGATCGGATTGGTGCAGCCATGACAATCTTGAAAGCACTTAGGGTATCTTTGATTAAATGATATAGTGGGCAAACACTGAAATTACTTCTCTAGGAAAAAAACCAGCATGGATAGTTTTTTAATTAAAATGAGCTAATATGGCACTTTTATTTTCTAAAATCACATGAAAGGGAGAAAATAAAACTGAGGCATACAAGAGAGGGAAAATACCCCTTTGTTTTCTCTTCTGGCTGATTATCACCACACTGTCTTAAAAATCCCTTTGCTTCCCTGTGTAATTAGGTTGATTAAAATCCTCTAAAGAAATAAAACAGCTGCGCAGACCTCCAAAATCACACTCTTCTCTTCTATGTCTGCATTGTATTCTTTTCGACAGCTTTGTTTTCAAATTATTCTTTTCCCTTCATTGCCTCTGAAAGCCTATTACTGGATTTATTAAAACAAAGCTGAATAAGCATGCTGAATACAGACACTGATTGTCTCAACACATGTTTTTCTTGCAAAGAAAAAAAAAAAACCTGTGCTAGCAGGTCTGAACTGCTGGCTGTTGCTGAACTGACTGCAGAACAAAAGAAAACCCATCTGAAATAATTAAAGTGTTCACTAAAGGAAGACTCCTTATTTTGTCCTTCTATCACATGATGAAGAGCTAAAATAATAATTATTAGGTTGAAGTCAGACCATGACAATTTGCTTCAACCCAGGCTAGGAGGAGAAATGTTCCTATACTGTCCCTAAAATGACCAGACACGTTTCTGACCGGGACCAGGTAGTGCTGCTATATGCTGCTGCTAAAAGCTGTGTCTTCCAGTGGCTTAGCCCAGCTGGGGTGGCTTGGGAAGGGGTCATGCTGCTTCCTTCCTGCTCCTGCTTTTGTTTTGCCTAGCTGCAGGAAGGAAAGGGGATGAGGAGCAGCTGGTGGGCAGGCTGGAGGCAGAGCAGGGCTGCACACAGCATGTGTGCACACTGTACACGTGTACTGCATATATGCACACTGCACATATACACACTACATATATGCACGCTGCACACCCCCTTCCTGGTGGCAGGGCCCCGCTGATGGTGACAAAAGGTAAGGAGGACCCTGGCATCTGGATGTTAAATGGTGGGGAGGAAGGAGAAATGCATGAACTCTGGCAGCTGGTTAGGTGGCACACCTGTGCTTGTACCAGTCCTTGCACCAGAGTTCATATGAACCAGGTATGCCCAGCTGCTAAGACAGATCTTTCTGGGCCATGCCCCTTCCTTCTCCCCATTTTGGTTTGGTGGGGTTTTTTTCACAGGCAGCTTCTCTAAGAAGCAGGAGGTTGACCAAATGAGGTTAAAGCTGACTGTGTGAGAAGATGCATTGCACCCTCTGCTGGAGTGGGAATGGGTGCTGGAACTATTGGTGACTCCTGTCTGGGCAGCACAGAGGGTGCCCTGTTTCTTACCAAGCCCTCCTGTGCTATACTCCTTGTGGTGGGGCTTTTGTTCCTTGCTCAGCCTATCCAGCCTTTTGCATCATCTCAAAACAAAGGGAAAGACACAGCTGCAAGCAGAGGTGGTTCTGCAGATGCCCGTGGCTGTAACACTGCTGGAGCATGCACAAACCAGACATGCTTGCTTTTATTACTGACCTCAGTCAGTATGATGACTCAAGTTTTCGCACCTTTTCCGTTTTCACAAGACATTTACTTTAATTTCTTTAAGCAATAGATATCATTGTTTTGCTAGGTGGTACCAAAGTGCACAGGGCAAGCAGTCACTGCCTTGTTACTGAGTGGCTTTTCCTACCTGCAGTGGACCATCCATCTCTTCCTGGCCACTCTCCAGCTGGGTTTCCCTGTCACTCCAGTAACATGAAATTTTCTATCTCATCATGGCGACAAAAATGCTTCAGTGGTGGAAATAAGCCTACATTTAGTTCAATAGGACATACAATGTTTACTTTAATGGTTAATAAAGCCTTATCTGGGAAAGTCTAGTTGAAAAAAAACTACTTTGCAATTCTGAAACAGTAATAAAGTGAAACTGTTAAAGCATTTAAAAAGATGAAAATGCAATACCTGATAGATGAGAGTAAATAGAGTCAGTCCTATGTAAATGACTGAGGACAGGGCAGCTTTTGAAAATCCCAAAGGCCAAAAATTTTTTTCTGTCTAGAGGAAACCGTGTGTTCCAAATAGTTTTAAATCAGTAAAGTCTATGTGCAGTTATACAGTTGGAGTAAAATGCTGGCCCCACAGATGTTAATCACCCAATGAAGTCAGTGAGGTCAGAGTTTTACCCTGAGACTCTATTTTCTAAGAAATAATTCATATTTCTGACATTTTTATGTACACTTACATAGCACAGACTTACAGACTTCCCGTGCTATGCCCAGATGTATATATATATTATCTTTTATGGCAGTACTTGTACTAATGCTTTATAAAATCTTGTAACAATTTACAACACTAAAGAAAAGAGTTTCTAATTTCTCTTTATTGCCCTATTCAGAGGTCACTCTGAATGTTGCTCTCCTCTCTCCAGTGCAAACCATTGAAGCCCCATTCTAGCAGAATTTCATGACAGCATTTGCGTTAAGTGTCTGATTAAGAGCCTTATTCCATAAAATGTGAGTGTTTTTAAGATGCATTGTTTTGCAGCATGGACTTATAAAGACACCATTTTTTTTTTTGCTTTAAAATGCCATGATATGGAGATTGGTTGGTTAATATGATTGTTATGTGTGCTTGGGGGAAAAGAACAAAAAAGACATAAAGCTAGAAGTCAGTGGCAGAAATGCAGACACAGCCTTTTTGGGGGCTCTGGACATCCTAGAAAAGGCAGACAGCCCCTCTGGCCAATGGTCAATGGGATGAGCTCTGAGCAGGCATGGTGCTGGCACTCACAGAAAGGACTGAGCTGTTACACCCCCACACTCCCCATTTTGTTACAAAGGCACACTGGTGTGTGCTCAGATTTTTCTCCTGCCAGAAATGATCTGGCAAGTTTATGAACCATTCCCCTTGCCTAGTTTGACAACTGCATCTTCTACAAGAGCATTTTTTAAAAATTGCATATCATAGCATATATTCATCTTTCCCTAACTGTTGTGCCTGGAAAGATTTTTTTCCCTGATTTTACCCAAATACTTTCCTAGTGTTGAAGTAAGAGGATGTAATACTATATTTTTTTCATATTCTTGTACTGAAATCTCTGCTGCTCATATTTCAGGAGGGGAGTATGCATCATCTATATAAAACAATCAACACTGTCATTGTTCACAGCAGTGTTAGTATGTTAAACAAACTTAGTTAAATAATCTTTGTGACAGAAAATGTTTTAAAATCCCTTTTGAAGCCTTTCCCTGGGCTTTGTTAAACAGGTTAATTTTTCATCAGTTTGAAAAGCAGATATGGATATGACAAAATTTTTAGAGACATTTAAAAAAAATCTGCATCTGAGTTCACACCCACAGTTATTGTAGGCATCTATGTATGTGTCTAACCTCATACATAAAGCTGTTTCAGCTGTGGTGCTTAGGGATGATTAAAACTATATCATTATATCTCGTTCTTTGATCACAAATTAGTGTAACGCATTATCTTGATTCTCAGTAACTTCCAACTTTGATGTTATATTTAATAGAACATAATGCTGTGTTGGAGAATCCCTCAGGAATCTTTAATTTCTTTTCTTTTTTTAATATATATTACATTTTAAATGGGATTAAATTGTCTGATTAGTGAGCCAGGCTCTTGCTGTAGCAGATAAACCCTGAATTCCTCATGGTGATCCATAGCCATTGTTAAAGCATCTTTTCAAGATGCAGGCAAGCTCAGCTTGCCCATGAGACTTAAGCAAAACATTTTCCTCATGCTGAGGCCAGTTTCATGCTCTAACCTCAACCTTTGCTTTGTTCATTCATCTTCCTCCACATAAACCTTTGCTTTTGCCCCTAGAAATGTTTGTAAGGCCACACGGTAAAGTAGGTGACAGAACTGATACAGGTTTTCAAAGACAAAAATCTCCCTGCCACCTCAAACCCAAGAACTGTGTGGAGAGTTGCCTGTGCAAAGCTGTGGGCTTTGAGAAGCTGTGTCACCACAGAGTATCATTCAAAAGATGCAGCAACACCATCTTCAGCTATCGTCCCCATCAGGTACAAGTGCTACTCACTGTTTACTGGCTTCAGCCAGTGGCCAGCACCACTGCTTACAGTGTCAGGAAACTGGTCATAACCCCAAAATTAGGGCATTTAGCCCAGAATAGCCAAGGTGGTAGTGTATAAGGCCTTGGCATGGTCCCTGTTCCTGAACAGCCCTTTAAGAAATGCTTGGACAGGTTCGTGAATTACATGGTGAGGAACAGCAGCAAGCTAAGCTACTTGCAGTCACACCATAGCCTGGGAAGGCAGCAAAACTAGTCCTTTGTGCTGGCTGGGAAGAAACATCACAGAGCTGCAGCTCAAACTTGGGCACGGCACTTCTAGAAAAAGTTTAAAAGCATCTAAAAAGCAAGTGAGGCTACTAAGGGTGGGTTGAGAAAGGAATGGACTGGGGCAAGAGCAGAAGAGTGAGGTTGACAGGCAGGTGGATCTTTTCCCACCCCTTCCTATGCTCTGTCAAGTCCTGGTTGGAACAACTCTGCTGCCTGCCCTTCTGCAATTTCTGCAGCATTCAGCCCTTGTCCACAAGGAGCTCATCCTGTGTTCATTTTAATTGCTTCCTGCAGATTAGTGGAGGCAAGTGGAGCTTAATAAACTCTGGCTAAAGATGACTAGACAGCTGTCTGAGAGAGGAGGTCCTTCTTAGCCGGTCAACCAGTAACAGTAGCCTTGAGTACCTGGGGCCATGTCATTATGCTCTTTATTATATTTTATAAAGACTATATATTACAGAAGTAACATTGCAGAGTTGGACAAGCAGCTTTTGCTATACTGCAAGCATAGAAGAATTCTTCATCACTTTGGCTGTTATTGGCTAACAGTTGTCTTTAATACAGTTAATCAATGTATTATGCAAGAAGAAAAATGAAGAAGTACAATAGACTGACTAGGAAAATAGAAATTCAGATTAAGAAGACATAAACACAAAAGACCTTTTAACTCACTATAGTTCTGTCTCTTGAGTTGTCAGGCTTTTAATATTTCTTTGGAGACAGATATATATATATATATATATATATATATAAAACATTTCTGTGAGATATACTTTTAAGCCTGTAATTTGTTGAATAATACTCAATGAAAAGTTTTATATAAAACTATCTGATTATTTTCTAAATAATTCAAACGTTTAGTGTCATGATAGCATTCCTACCTAAAGAATGCTGAAGTTTCCCTGCAGAGGGCACGAGACAGAGCTTTAGAATGCAATGGGGTATTTTGGTGTTTCAGCATTCAGACCCTGCTTGGATATCATTTAAGTACCTAAGCAGTTAGAAGGTTTAGATATTTTCAGGACCCACAGAAGGGGATATGGGGCAGGAGTAGAGATTGGTTGTTTATGTCTACACAGTAGAAAAATATATCTTCTAATTTACAAAGGTAAAAATGTTGTGTTTATAGGTGATCTTTCCCCTCATGATCACTGGAAGAGAATGAGATTACGGAGCCAACAGAAAGAAACACTTCACAATATTACTGACAATTAAAAAAAATACCAATTTAAAAGCATTGGGAAAAGAATGTATATGATGAAGGATCTGTTTGCATAGATGTAATAAGCGAGTCTGATGAATAACAACACAGTCAGGCATTGCTAGCATAGACCCAGGAGGCACAATGTGAAAAGAAAGCAGGGACAGGGAGTCTGACAAAACAGGGACAACGGGAAGAGCCCTCACAAGCCATCATTGTGACCAAGTTTTAAAATGTGTTTAATTACCTTCTGCTTTGCTTTCCAACTGGTACCTAAATAGATGACTCCAAAGTAAACAGTAAATTACATCATCAGCTGTTTGGTTTGAGATGAAAAGAAAGCAGATGAGGCAGGTTGGGATCATCACGTGGGCAGCTGCAAGAACTAAGACCAAGACACTAAA
>VYZX01019367.1:875-17192 GCA_013401335.1 Brachypteracias leptosomus
TAAACTGAATCAGACAGATGAGATATCAGTGAAATAGGCAAACATCGGCCTAGCATTTATGTTTTGAATATCTGCTGATTCGAATTATCTTTTAGCTTTAAAAAAATAATAATTTACATCATCTACATAGAGAACCAAATCAACATTCATAAAATATGAAAATGAACAATAGCATAGACTGTGTTTTATTTTGCATGAAATGGTGAATGTCCTTATCAATGACACAACATAGAGTGACATAATTAACATTAGATTTAAAGTGAGAAATATCTAAAGTTGTCTACCTTTTAACAACAGATTGCAAAACATTAAGGTTTTTGTAAACAACAGAGGACTCAGCCAGGTCTATACTTTTCTATATCTGTCACATCATTCATGGGCACAGTCTCATAGACTATTTACTTGACTGAATGTACATATGTGCATAAGCATTTAGAGAACAGAAGCCATTACCATCTACCATCAAAGTTTCCAGAAAGAGGATTTTTATACTTCTGGAGAAACATACTCAAACACAACAGCATGTTTTGATGGTTTGGTTCAGATAGACTAGTGATTCAGAGCATTTATTTCTTTATTTTCTTCTTAGGTATTCAGTAAATATAGCTGGGCAATTAGCAAGAGTTAAATAGATACAACATTCAGCACTGAATAATTTACTAATTGGCAGAACAATTCCCATCTCCTTCATTTGACCGGATATTTGTTTTATGTGTGTGCTTGATATGTAATATTTACTCCTGATAAGTCGGGGGTGGCAAATGTATTTGCTTTCATTAAATCAGGAGTAGCAAAACTTGCGGTTGAACCTATGATTATTATGAATATGACATTGAAAAAGGGAATAGAAAAACTTTTTCTTTTTTTTTTTTTTTTGTTATCCTTTCAATGAAAAAAGATTAAATTTTATTGATCTCAAAAAGTTCTTAAGTCTTTTTCTTCATCTGTTAGCTTCTATTGTAACTTTTCTGCTAAGTAAATTTAAAACATTTTAGAGGGTTTTTCCTCTTGCCCTTTTCCTTTTAAGCAGAGCCAAAATTTAAAAGTGAAGTTACAAAAAAGGGGTGAATTTAGGAGCTCCTTGTTAAACTACTTTTGTAGTAGAACTTCTGCTGTTTTTATAACACGGTCAACTTATATTCTACTCACATGGTTTTCAAAGAGGAAACTTTTAGTTTCCTCATTTGGTATGAAAACAGTATCAAAATGAACATGGTTTGTTCTCAATTTCTTTACACTATCTGATCTTTGTAAGTAATCTATAAAAATTTAAACCATAGGACATGCAGGATACTCAAATTACAAGTGCCCCAAGGTCTTAAGACATCTTGTCTGTGTCATACTTTAGAGTTAGAAGGAGTTATTGCCCTAAAATGGGGAACACGTGAAGTTTAATGATTTAAATCTCTAAATTCTGGCATTTTAAAGGTAGCAGCATAACTATGAGTAGAATCAACATTTCATCTGTCTTCTTACATTCAGATTTATTTACCAACACTATGTCCTTCATTGCTGATCACACTAAGAATATCCAAAATTCCATGTATTTCTACACCTCATGGAGTTCTAGCCAAATAAGTGGTTGTCTGTTCTTTTGTAACACTAAAACATGATGCAAACAATCAGGAACAAGTTTGTTTGGGTTTTTTTTAAAGTATAAATTAAAGAAAATAAATCAGCAGTGATATAAAGTTGTTCCAAGAGAAGCATCAAGCAGAATTTTATTTTAAAATAATCACTTGGAAATATGTTTATTTGTTTCAATGGAAGAAAATCAGAGACTCCACTTTATTTCTCCATTTGTGGATATATATATATATGAGAGGCTTGAAAATGTAAGTTGCAGACGAGAAGCTCAGCTGNCTTATAGTCAAAGAAAGGTTAAAGAATGTCATTTACTTGCATTCTCTGCTCTACAGAATTATTGAGCATCTGGCCTTCACACAATATGAACAGTTGATGTTTCAGAAGGTAAAGTACGTATGTAGAAGCAAGAGAGACATGCTGAACCTTCTGTGTATGCCCTGTTAGAAGTTTGTGGCTTTGATTAAAGTAAATTCAGTGTCTGCTTGACAGGAAAGACTGACAGAACAGGAAACCGATGTCTTCCATTAGCCCTAGAGTAGATAAAAGCAAAGGCCAGCAGATGCAGCTGCCCCCACTCAGGAAGGGTTTCATTTAGGACAGAGCAAGCCATTAGCTTTCAAAGGCCTTCACTGGTTGTGATGAGAACACTGAATATCAGACTAATCATACATGAATGTCTGTTTATCCCAGTATGCTGCTTCTTTTGCTGGTAGGAGATGTTTAAAAAAAGAGGTAAGGAATGCAAGCAGACAGAAAGCCTTCCCCTTGTGCCCTCCTGGCTTCTGGCAATCTACAGTTTACAGACTTGCTTTGCTAGACACAGCATCTATGTTGCCAGTAACATATGGGACTACCCCACATTTGAAACACATCCATCCTGTAAACATGTGAATTTAGAATATTTCAGAGTATAAACAAACACAACTGGACCAACCACTATTTTATAGCATATGAATGATTCTGATTTTTAGCAGGATTTTATTTCCTGATCACTATTACCCAATTCTGAACCTATCAAAAGGGTTTCCTGCAAAGTCTGTTCCTGTCAGTAAGGAATTCTGGTTATCTAGAGGCTTTGGTGACATAGAAGCCCTTTATAAATAGAAGACTTATTGGTCTCCAAATGAGGGCAGGACCCACTTCTACCTGATTTCTTAAATCCTGCTTTCCAGAGTACATATAGGATAGCAGAGGTAAGCCAAACTGATCTGGAAAAGTTGGTGTATTTCCAAGTGTAAGTAAAAGCGAATTTTTCATTTGATGATGTTGTTTACTATTGCTCCTGGTTTTGGGGGGTTTTTTTATGCATATCAAGAATCCTACAACCACTTAGGAGAAAAATGTGAAACCCTGTTGACAGCCATAAAAGTCTATTACTACTTTTTCAACATTTGGAGGAAAATAAACCTATTTAGAAGAAAATAAACCTATTTTTAATCAGATCTTTTCTACACACTCTCATGGGTTAGGTTTTTTTTTTACATGACTAGTAGGTTAAAGGGTAGTACATGCCATTCTAAGGAGGCGTTATGAATGTGAAAGCTAATAAATTTCAAAAAGGAGTTTAACAGTTATTTTAGTGACTATCTTCTGATTTTTCTGTGTTTATTCCTCCTTTCATCTAGACTGTTCTCTGTGGGATTTTTTTCCCCCTGTTCTTTACTATTATATACAAGACTTGCACAAACAAGTCTGAAATGCAGACTAAGTTAGACACAATATCATAAATAAATAGAGCAGGACCAGTAACAGAGGAACAGAGGAAATAAATGACAGAAAAGGGAAAACAGTCCTTTTCTTCTTGCATGTACACTGTAAATATTTGTTTTGGTCCTTTTTTTTCTTGATACAGTCACAGGTGCAAGGAGAAGTGGTTTGTGCCAACCTAAGGCATATTGACAGAAAGCTAGTTGCTGAAAGTGGGGGTTTAAGGAAGAATCTTACAGAGGTGAACCAACACCATGGGGTCTGTTTGCTGAGCCAGATTTGATTTGCAACATTAACCACAGGAGTTAAAATGATGACAGTGTCACTCCGGTTGAAACTGTGCTGAAGTCATTGGGCCAGGAAGCAAAGTCTTGTGCCATCAAACCGCCTGTGGCCACACACACTGGTCCCTTCCCAGTATGCAGCCACCTGCACCACAATGCCTTCGAGGAAACTGTAAGGTACAAGGAGGAAAGCCATCTCTGTGAGTCTTAGTGATGACGTCCAGAGGTGGAGGGGGAGGGAAATGAGTCCACTGATGGTATTGCCTACCAGTGGAGCCTCTAGTGAAAATTGAAGGTGTCTTCTTCCAATGTGGCTGTAAGCAAGCTCGCTTTGGGGCGTACTTGGATGCCTACTTTCCACTGCAAACCAAAGGGTATTCCTGGCGGAAGGAAGGAGTTTAATGTGTCTGGCCTAGTTACGTCTGTGATACTTGGATGCCTCAGACATACATTTTTAGAATTATGTTGCCAATAATATATTATTACTCGAAAAACAACAACAACAACAAAACCCCAACAAACCAAAACCAAACCAAACACAAAAAACCCCACAACCAAAAAACCAAAACAACCAAACCTTTGGAAGGTTCATATTCTCACTGATACATGAGGGCTATAGACGATATAAATGTTCATGCCAAAATACAAATCTGGAAGATTGCAAAGCATGGATGTGGGAAGACTTCCAAGGATATCAGATGATGAAAAGGAAGTGGGCAGTAAGACTAAGCTAATTGTCCTTAGTGTCTTTTGAAGAGCATTTTATAAAATAAACATATTAAAAATATTGCTCCTACTGAAGCATTAAAGAAATAACATTTACAACCACCTGAACTTCAAATTGATCACCAGCATTGTGGAACATAATTATTCTTTTCCTTTATATGGTAGATTATATGCTCTTTATTATTTTCATAAATATGCAAACACACACCACCACAAACACATGCTTTTAAAATAGCAATGCTACTCTTTATAGTATCCACTTGCTTCTCAAAACCTAAGTTCTCAAGAAAAGAACTGAAACTAGGACTCTTCACATCCTAAATGTTTGATCTTTCTAGCTTGTTTCATTTACATATTTATATTACATGTTTATATACATCTCTAAATACATCTCGTACCACACAAATGTAGGACTTTCTGTAATACCAATGTAAGACATTTCCTTGCAGTAATCAGACAATTTCTGGTTTGACATTGAAATATGTCCATGAAGCCAGAGAACTTCTTCCTCTGCATTATCCTCTTTAAAAAACCCCAAATGACATCCCACACTACACTTTTGCCTCCATAAACTATCAAATCACACCCACCTACATTCGTAGCTCTCTGTTGAAGGAAAATGTTGTCTCACTAATGAAAGAACCCTCCATCAGACTTACTTCTAGTATTTCAAGTACATTACCAATCCAACTAATCACTTTGCATATAAAACATAACAGACACCTGATTAGACCTTATTCACTTCTTATTTTTCAGTGTCTTTAGAGCAAGACATTCCCCTAAATGAACCTTTTTATTGTGCAAAATAATATTGTGCAAAAGTCAGTGTGATTGGGATTAATTTGACCAAATATAGACATAGGTATCTTAATAACCTTAAATTATAGTGTAGATGTAGTTAACATCTGAAGTATTCTCTCTGTGCTCTCATTTATTTTCAATGAAATGAAACAAGCACTTCTAGAGTGTGATTCATCTCATCCTAAAATAGACTATGAAAATAGGTCAAATGACTCTTATCCTTAATGTACCTATTTCTCTCTATTGGCTATGAAGGATATCTTAGGCGATTGCCTCAGATACAGACACCTGAAGTTTGTGAATTCTACCTTGTCAAGATTATGGCTCTGAATAAGGCTCATTTATTTAAATACTAGAAATTCTAAAAAGTGTCATATTTCTTCAAGATGTCTAGGTACTCATATGTCTGGGTCTCTCAGTGTAATTAATTTATGATCTTCATATGGTACCCCTGTTCCTTTGAGTTTGTTGTGATTACAGCTCTGCTGTAAAAACAGTTGTCCAGAAAGTAAGCCTGTGGTGAATCTCCTTTTACATCTCAAACTGAATATTTCAGAAGTAATTTAGACGAAATTAAGCTGAGGTGAAATTCTTTTCTTTTTCTTTCATATGATAATTGTACAACATTCCTCCAAACTCTATGACCCATAAGCTGTTTTACACTTTCAGGGGCAAAGAATTAAGATCTTTAACAATGTTGTGACGTATTTTCACTACAATGCCAGTGAGGTTACACAAATGACTTACATCCCTTTAGCAAAGGATTAGCTCTTTTAATAATGTTCAGTGCCTGATTAACTCCACCCTCTCAAGCCACACCCTTAATTATATCTAAATGTTAGAACATTTGTCCACCCAGAGCTAATACTTACATTTCATATTGTATTTGTTTGTCCCAGCATGTCACTGGGACAAATTTAGGGAAAAGGCCGTATCTTCTGCAACAGATGAATCTGAATTCCTCTGCAAAGCTATGAGGTTCAGCCCATTCTTGTGTTTAGAAGGCTGGCCATCTGGAAGTGCTTTACAGCTTTCATTAATAGAGAGATTTATTGAACACTGTAATATAAAATACAAATAACTGAATCAGAGAAGCATTCTCTATGTTTCTAACATTGACATTAAATTCAAACAACTGCATATTTTCATACTTTACATCTGACTTTCCATATTTTCGCAGTGACAACACACTTATCTTGTTTTACTTGATGCATGAGATTCCATATGATATGCCACATGAAGGGCAAGGATGGGCACCCCTTGCAGCGTGTCAAAGGAGGTGGCTATCCCCAGTGGAACTGACTGTGGAGGGACAACGTCATAAGACAAGACTGTTTTACAATACCCTCTATATGCAGTGGCTGATGCAATTCTTCCCTGGGATGCTTCTGAGAGAAAATCAATGTGTCTCAGTAGTAAAAGGGGAACCTTGTCATCCCTAGCAAGGAACTGCATAAGACAGTAGTAGACTTATGTTCACAAGCCTGGCATTTGACAGGCCTGACAACAACTGCCCTGGAGAGGCTGTCGGGGGAAGCTGGTGGGTTTGGGTAGCTAGACAGTGGACACTTGGAACTTTTAGCATTTTTGAAAAGGATTTTGTTTTTTTCTGTCATCTATGGAAAGGACTCCAAACAACTTGAATGTCTATATAGGTCTTTGCATTCACATCCTTGACAAAACAAATTCCTCACTGGATCTTTTTACTTCATTATCTGTTGCTTTATACAGCTATGATTGATAAGGACTGCATTTTTCTACTCTTAAGATGATAAGCAACATGAGATCCCATCCACATAACTGGGGTCCTAGTTTGAGCCAAGCATTAGATCTCTACGGATGGACTTCCCCCCTAACAACTAGGTTCCCCTTATCAGAGAGAGTCACTGCACTACAAAAGGGTTTTGAAGATGCTTAAACTTTAAGTGTAAATTTGGGGTCAAAATTAGTTGGTCTGGACTGTAGCCTATATTGACATTTATACTGCTGTCCCTACAACTCTGTTAAAATTGTTAAAACTGCATCAGCAAGGGACTGTATCTGCCTGGCTATAATGCATACTTCAGATCTGGAAAAGCAAAACCATAGTGGTTTACATACATATTAGTTGGGAAGCTTTTTGCCTGCTGTAAGATCATTAGTCCAATTGATGCTAATGCAGTTCACAAAGTAACACATGAATATAATTGAATTTCTTTTGATGTACAGTGTATTTATCTCAGAGATCAATAAGGGAGCTAAATGAAATAAGCCTCCTATGTTAGCACTGACATATTATATTTTGACTATTGATCTATAGTGGAGACAAACTTTTTTCTCTTTTTAATTCTCCTGGGCTTTGTTATAACATTGCCTGCTCTGAAACACATTATCTGAGACACGTGAGTACCAGTGTCTGTTATCATTAGCAACAGTAACCAGATGAAAATTCTTATGGTTAATTTTTACTCCTTTAATCCTCAATCAAATCCCTCAGTTGCTTTGGACTATGAGAGACATTCCCCATTCCACTTGCACATACTCCATCAAATCTCTGGTGCCCTTCTTCACCTTATTATGAATTCTTTGCATTTAAAATGTGATGATTACGAAGAAATAAAGCTGCGAAAGAGCCACAAGGATCAGGTCCAAACCGACTCTCATTTTTTATTCACTTTTTCTTATTTCTTCTGCATATTCTGTCCTAAAGTTAGATTTCATGGAGTCCAGTTCTTCAGTATCAAACCATTCTGATTTTGAGACTCTGTGGGAAACTTGAATGATTTTTATTTTAACCTACCTAAAAACTACAAAAATCCAGCCTTTGGTACTTGATACATGCCTGCTTTGTTCATTAGGGCTACTGCTAAAGCTAAATTCAAGAGAGTACTTGCATTGTCCACATCTACCCTATTTTGGAGCCCATCTTTGGAGAGGCATAAACACAATGCCTTTGCTAGGTGTATCTACAGGTCAACTGAATGTAATAGACCTGGGCTTGACATAAATCAGTGCAGAATAAGGCATTGCACAGTGTAAACCAGTATGCCTGTGCTCTCTGGGTAGTAAAGCAAATGCATTGCTCGGGAGGAGAAGAGTATCACCGTCTGAGTTGGGTTATATTCACTTCCACATTCTCGTAGCATGCTGTCATCCCTAAGAAAAAGAAGTAGTAGTCCAAGTTTGTGCTAAAACAGGGAGTGTCTGTCTGTGAACTCTTGCACTGAGTCTAGTTTTAACCAGATGTCCCAATTGCCTGAACATCTCCTCCTCATGATCGTATGCCACCAAGTGCCCAAACACCATTTTTCTGCAGATGTCAGAGATTTTTATATTATGGGCCAAGAGCAAATTAGATTGATAACCATGCACGACTGTCTGGCCCTGTAATGCTGGGTACAATAGATGTTTTCTTTAGCATTGCTCTTCGGTATAGGAACATTCTGCATTTTACTTGATTCACAAGTGTAAGCTAAAGAAGTGTAGGAAATATCAATAACAGATGCTAAAGGATCTAATTACAGAAACTGACATAGTCACATTTTTAAATGCAAACACACTCGTTTATTTAGAGACACATATGCTCTTTATATTCATTAGTCTTGAATACACACCAACATGGATTAGAAAAATAAAACAGCATGTCTCTTGTGATCTGATTCCAGTGGTACTATCTTATACTGTGTTTTGGCCAGACAACTCCATAAGGAAATTTTTTGTAGGAATACTTCGTGATGTTCACTTGGTAAAGCTTTCTGCATTATATGTGGATTCATTTTTGTACGGCCATAAACTGAATTTATATTTAAGTCTTCTACTGACCTTTTACTTATCTCTTAGAGGAGAAAAAGAAAAAATATGTATTCCTGGCCTCATGACACCTTTAGCAGGATTTAAAAAAAAAATCCCTTACAATGTCATTTTGAAAACTTGTCTCTCAGACAGTTCAGGAGATGTTCCAGTTCATCTAATGCAAGCACGTAACTGATAGTTTTAGCTGTCTGCTGGAGCGGACAGTGTACTCCAAAAGGTAAGTGCTGAAGTCTCTATATAGTATACTTGAAGATATCCAGATTGAGAACCTGCTTACACCTACATTAAGTTCCCAAACTAGGTACCTAAGCTTCCTCAGATAAAATCTTCGATAGTTGCTCAGAGCCATCCATTCATTTCTGTTGACTGTGTCCTTACAAAGTACATATCAACATTTGTGGAACTGCTCCATGGTTACCTAATGTAGAGAGTCAAATCAGGCGTCTCATTGGATGTTCAGGATGTCACCATGTATTTTTAACCTGGGAATTCCAACATATTCTATGACTGGATTTTAATATATATTTTATATTACACATATGTACATATATATGTGGGTTTTTTAATGCTGCAGGCCAATGCTTGCAAAGGAACTAGTGATTTTGGACTGTACTTGGGTTTTGATGCACTCTTTTGATGAATTTTAAAGAGGCTGAATTTCACAGGGTGGATTGTGACTTCTTTTCTCAGACCTTTACAGTTTCTCAAGCTTAACACTGCAGTGCTGACAACTGCTGAAAGCAGAGGCTGAAATCACTGTCTTCTCTTATCTGGTCTTGCCTCATGTCTCTTTTCATATGAACTTCTTAATCAATATTGATCATATTTTATTAAACTAAAGATAGGATTTTATTTCTGCATATATTATAGGGAATCAATGAGTTCATAACAAGGTACTAAATGGACATAAACAGGCCTGTCCACCGTGTGTCATAAAACATATATTCTTAAGCAGGTTCCTCTTATTTCAAGTGAAAGGGTATAGTATTTTGGGGGTAGGAGAAACTGAGCTCCCTCTTGCTGTCATTATAAAAGTCCTAGTGGAAAAAGGGAGAATCTTATAAACACAGTAAGTTCCACAGAGTTTACAGAAATAATTTTACCTTCCTAGTCACCTCCTCTCATTTTCATATTCTTTAACTGATTCAAACTCAGTCTTCCTGAGAACACATTTTAATACAGTTTAGTAGTAGAACCTTTTTAATGGTGATCAACCTCCCTCCAACCCATTCCCTTACAAAGAAGATACAATATTGTTTGACAACCCAAAGTTTCTTCTGTTTTCTCCAGTCAAGCTCTCCATGCTTTTCAACTTTCTGTTGTTAATAACTATTACTGTTATAGTAATCTGTTATATATACCTATGAAATTTAAAATTCTGTGTGATTTGTATCAGCAAAAAGTAATACACAGCATATGAAGTTGACAAGATGGTAACTCGGTATGGAATTTTTGGATGAGGATTCAGTAATATACTTACTTTAACAAAAGATGTTTCCCGATAATACTTTAGCAAATGATGTCTCCTGAGAGATTCCATTAGCATGGAATCTTTTTGTCAAGTCTGAAACATCAATATTTTTGCTGAAACATCAATATTTTTGCTAACCCCTTTGCTAACACTACCATAAAAAAAAAAAAAAAAAGTTTAGAGTTTTTATTTTACTTAATTCCCCCTTACACAGATTGTGGCAAGTTTTTTCCCCAGGGAATGAATTTGCAATGTAATTGTAGTGAAACTTCACTTTGTGTTCAGAAAAAAAAATGGTTCTGCAGCAGAAACAGGACATTCCAAGGCGTTCTGTCCCTCAAGTATTGTAAAGATGCTGGTTCCTAAACACAAGTAGGCAGGAAGCAAAAATAGGTAGCTTTGCATAGCATTGATTTATAAGCATTAACCATACTTCAAATGTAGTTTTTCCTACCATCTAGATTAGATTCATCGGTAGCCAATCTAAATGTCTAATTGAAGAGTAGCTTTCTGAAGAGTCTGTAACTGTCGCTTGGCTTCATCCCTCTCTGTTTGTTCCTAAGGTTTCTTTCCTCTCTTGTTTTCCTTCTGAAACAACAATGCACTCTATTTTGGGGTTGCTAGTCATGATTCCAGGAATGGGAATCCAACTCTTGAGTACAACAGGCTTTACATAGTAACTTCTTGGCAGAAATTCAGAAGTGCTTTGACCAAAGGGAAGAAAAAAAAGACCCAGAATCAGGGTAACTTGAAATGAAAGACACTCACAAAAAAAAAAAAAAAAGTTGACATAGAAAAATCCCATAAAAAATACCTTCAGAACATGAAAGACTGAAGAATTGAGATAAATTGTGATATTTGTTTTTCATGCTTAATTGAAAGCTTTTTGCTACTCTATGGCCAAGTATCATGAATACTAAGATACTTCCCTTCTAAATGTGTATGTGTATATGGGAACATTCTATTGCCAAGCTTGCCAAACATCAAGTCCTTCTGTTTGCTCTCTTTTTAAAATTAACTCTTGAAGGAGGAATGGCTTCATTCAGCAAGGGAAGGAGTTTAGGGTTTCCCTAAGTCTGGGGAATTAGCATAAGAATGGTCCTGGAAATGATGAACTGTCTAAAAGATTATTCTGCTCACAAACAAATGGTCCACTGTTCAGGGGTACCTGCATGGACTCCGCTTCTCTCTCCCCTCCCTGACCTCCACCCTCTGCAACACTAGAGAGATGCCTTTGGAGGCAGAGACAGAACAGATTTTTGAGTTTGCCACCTAAACACGTCTCACTAATTCCTTTACCTCTTTCTAGTTATTTCTGACTATGCTTTGCCTCACTAATCATCTCTTCTTGAAATGACTGTCCGAGCTGGCAGGATGTGGTGCTTCCCTCACACCTCGCAAGGCTTCAAGAAATAGGCACTCTCTACTTCAGTTCTGTCTTGTAATAGTCCTTTTTGGGTTTTAAAACCCACAAATCCCTGTGTTATTTTGCTCTACCTTTCCACTTTCATCTTTAGCTTGCCATGCTCCATCCTCATATCAGTTAAGGGAAAGAAAAGGAATGCACAGGTAACAACAAAATACACTTTTCCAAAGAAATTACATTCCCAGTTATTGCCAAGGTGAACTGCCCCTCTTCTTTCAACATTTATTTATCTGTTGCTAAACACACCAAAGCAGCTATCATATTTTAAACACAGTCTTTTTCAAACTATTTAATAAAGCGTACTATGTATTTATGACTCCTTAACCAGAAAACCATACCCTAATGGATATATTTTAAGTTCCTGACCCAAAACCCTTAATTAACTGTAAAAACAACATTCTTATTCTTCTTCAGAGGAGTATTATGTTAACAGATTTGGAAGTTAGTTCTGAAGGGGACTGTTTTTACAGTACCACAGATCCTGAGGGGGGGAAGTAATTTTCTATTCCAAGAAAACATCCACCACCAGCACTAGTGAGAAGCAGAGCTCTGGTCTGTTGTTTTGATGGTCCTTTTTTTTTAAAAAAAAAAAAAGCCCTAATGACTAGTTTTTATTCCATAATCACACAGCGCCCCTTTCACCTGATGATTTTTGTTCAGTCCTCAGCACACTTCCTTTCCTGCTTCATCATTCATTAGCTATGAGGTCATTAATTTTACATGGGAGACTGTCAGTAACCAACAGAGAATTTTCAAATCAAAACTTCTCCAGCTGATAAGTTAATTTGTCAGTAAGGTGGCACGGCATCCCTTTTGTTTTGTATGGAATTTTCCAGACAGTCCTCTAAGTTGACACCACAGAAATCAGCATCACCATTTACTATGGACCTTCAGTCTTGAGGGAGGTCATAAAAGGAAACAGAGATGACATATTTTCCCCTGTGCTCCCAAGGTCTCTATACCTACAACTATCTCTGCTCTACTGTCTGCTGGGATATGTTTGATCATACTGCCAATGTATGGATGAGTGCCAAAAAAATGTGTATGGCCATTAAGAAACACTTGTTCTCTAGCTGAAAGGGCCCCTTTACACATGTCTGTCCTGGAAAAAAACTTGCACAAAAGCCTAATCTCCAAGATATGACAGCTAACAAACTCATTACAACCCATATGGGGGAGGGAACAAGTGGGATACAATAAGGAGACCAAGTAGCTCAGAGGTCCACTGTGTCTTCATATCAAAACAGAAATAAAAAAAAAGCTTTGTAGCCAGTAACGGAACCAGCTTTTTATCAAACTAGGTGTAGATAGCTGTGCTGAGGAAACTCCACAACACAAAACATGATCTGGTATGTGGAGGTTCTGTTAAAAATCATCTGGAGCCTGGTGAAGCTGAGCAAACTGAAATATGCTGAATTAGCACAAACTTCTCTGTCCAAAGAAATTTTACAGGCCAGATCATGTCCTGTGTTATGACCTGGGTTTGCCCTATGCAAATTTTAAGGTCAAGGAAAGGGAGAGGAGCAAGCATGTGCTTGTTTCGCCAGTCCTCTAACCACATATAGGCTCTCCCAGTTAGGCGAGCTGAGCTTCAGCACAAGTTGGTCTGGGCCTGGTCAGAAGAATCAAGAACATGAGATGCTTTCTTCATTCTTCCTGTGCTATGCAGAGCTTTGGTATAGAGAGGTGCTTCACCTAGCATGCATGCTCCAGAAACATGATTTTTTTTAAGTGAGGGTCATCTCCTATACCAGTATATGTGGACAAGTGAAATCATGGTAAGCTGCTTTTTTATTTGGGACATTATGTTATGGCAGCTGTCCTGTACAGTATTCTCTAATGGTTTTAAAACCAACCCTTGCTCTAATTCATGTCGCTTTATATGCAGAAGGGACTAGCAGGACTTGCCAGGAGGGAGAATTGATGGAGATAGAACTTTGGAGAGCTTCTGCATGTTTGGGTTTTTTCACTCTAAATTTCCAAGGAGAAAGAAGAGCAGAGTATGTGTCTGTGCACTTATTCCTGGGAGAGGTCACTGGTGATGGTAACATACTTGGAAGAAAAGCAGTGACTATTCTGCAAATTGTCATCTGCTTCTACTACTGCTCCCTCACTGCTGCTCTCTCTTTACTTCTGATCATGACATCCCCACAGCTATCCCTTTTCTTTCTCTTTTTCACCTTGGAAACAATTTGGTTCCCTTTTCCCGGTAACATTTGAGGCCACCATCGATTCTGATGAGCTACAGAGGTGAGAAAACTAGACCTCCATTCTGACTGCCCTGCTCCTGCCTCCTCTTGGCCTGGACCACCAGGATCACAACTGAAGCAGCCAAGGATTAAATACAGAGCTGTTGCATGAAAGGAGACCCTTGGTACTGGAATTCTTGCTATATCACAAAATACTTTGACTGCTTTTAGCCACAGGACCCAATCCTGTCAGTAAGCCACATGCGGACCTCCCATTAGCTCTATGGGTGTTCCAGAGGCAGGCGGCTGGGGACTATCAGCCCTTCTCAGAAGTGTCTAACAGATCTGCATAGGACTATGAATGACGCATACCAACATTCGATTTTCCACATGTAATGCAAATTCAGCCTTACTGCTGAAGTGTTGCAGTAGTTGGAGGAGTACGCTTCTCAGATCCTTTCCCAGACTTTTATGATTCAGGGTAGTTAACTAGAAATGCAAAAGCCAGTTGAGTCGCTGGGTGGCTGCTCATATGGAATTTTGATGCATCTGTAAAGGGGAGAGAAGTCGGCTCATAGCATACTTTCTGCTATCAAAGGCATGCTGGGCAGTAAAGCTAATTGCATTATGCTGTGTTCAAACAAAAACACTTGAAAGCGGTTCCATCCAGCTATGCAAATATATGCACAGAGCTTGTGTCTGTGACTGCTGCAGTCAAGTGAAAATGTCAATGGCCAAAAATAAGGACTACCTCATGGGGAATTTTCCCTCCAGTTTCTCACCAGTAATATCCTCCACTCATTTGCCCTTTAAGACATTTTGAAAGAAATGGTTTCTTGATCATAAAACAAATCACCACACAAAAAACCCCTACCAGAACAGGACACTTCATTGCACATGCTCCATCTCAAGGGAAAGGATGAGACAATAAAAAGCATGTAACAGATGTTATTCACGTTGCTTCATGCACTGTTGGAAGGCTCTCAAACTGTTCTCTCAGTTCTGAGCATGGTGAAAGAGACCACAGACATAGAGTAGGGTCACTAATGATGTATCTTATTTAGGATTAAAAAAAAAATAATTATATTCATAGACAATGTATTACAAAAGTAATAATCTTGAAGCTTTTCCACCCCACTGCAGCCACTACAGTAGGACGTTAAAACAATCTTTCAAGAATCTGGAAATCAGTGAAGATTTCAAATTATTTAAAATTTCTGAAGTAAAATATATATGCAAAATAATAACCTTGGTAACAGCTTATAAGGAGTATCTGGAGCTGTGCTAGCTTTGAATCATGAAGTTTCAAGGGAATTTTTTATTATAGTTTTGGCTCCAGTGCACTCACACCATGTGGGTTTTTGCTTTGAGTTTTAGGTTTGAATGGACCAAATACTTCAAAGCAAGACTCTAAATCAGGAAAATGCACTGAGTTTCATATGCTTTCCACTCAAAACCATGCCTTGGCCCAGATTCCCTCACAACGGAGCCCAGCCTCACTTGAAACTCGGCCCATGTTTGTGAAACCGTTTACAAATCCCATCAAAACTGGCCCAAGTTGCAAGTTTGTAATAAAATCCAAACCCAAGAGTTCTGCTTGGCTTCAAGTGTCTCTCTGTTCTAGTAATTTCCACTTGTTTCCGTTGAAAAGAAAAAAAATAAATTATATAATTCATGCTGACTTATGCCTGTTGCACCGGTAAACCTGGAATAACTCAACTAACTCACCAAAGTTATTTCAGATTCACACACTGGTAGGTGTGAGCAGGTTGAGTAGAGGTTTTATTAAGATGAAGGTGGGAAGATGGGTAAAGTCCAAGGCCAAAATTCCAAAATGCAATGCCTGTCTTTCTGCTGAAGTTAACAAACTGTAACTGCAGCACGCAGACCTTCTTGGGTATTCACAAATCTTTCTGGCTTCGAATGTGGCACTCAAAGTGCCTCAGCATGGTGCTGTGCCAAAGGGCAACATCTGTCTCGCCGAGTCCAGGCTGCGGCAGCTCCACCATGCCACCTGCCCCAACACACCACCCCCTCCTGCCTTTTCTGCCAACACCAGCCTTTGCATGGTGACTAGCACTGGTGGGACTCCTCAGTGGCTCCTGCAGTTTGCCCCCACACTTTCTTTCCGCCCTGCGACAACCCAGCAGCAGTTTGGGGCAGCCCCGTGTCTCCGCCGGGGCTAGTCTCGCCCCTCCCTTCGCCAACCCCTTTGCCCTGGAGAAAAGCCGAGGGCTGGAAAGCGGATACCTGAGGCCCTGAGCCGTGCAAAGATGCAGGGAAAACAAAGTAAACGCCATGAGAAGGCAGCCCCCCCGCTCCCCCCCTCCCCCC
>VYZX01019367.1:17199-30017 GCA_013401335.1 Brachypteracias leptosomus
CTCCCGCCTCCCCGCCCCGGGCCCACCAGAAGCGGCCGGAGCGGTAGCCGGCAGCCGGGCCACAGGGCTGTTTGATTGCCTAAGCCTGGTGGCCAGACAATAGGACCAGAAAGAATGGCTGCTTCCTTCCTTCCTGTCGAGTGTTCTGCCTGAGTGAGCAAATTCAATAGCACTTCGCTTCGCAGCAACACCAGGCTCTCTCGCACAGGCGAAAATCAACAAAGAGCCATTCTCGGGCATTTCCAACTGCACCTAAGCCAAGGCACTGAGCTGTGGAGCCATCCGGCCTGGAGGGTGTGCGGCCAGGCACAGTAAACATCCAGGTTATTGTCCATGGCGAAGGGCTGCCTTATTATTTTAATTTATTTTTTTTTTCCATGTCAGGCACCGGGCGGTTTGGTTCCCCGTCCCACCCCCAACCCTGTCACTTGTTTTGTTTTTTTGATTTTAAGTGCTCCTGCTGAATTTGCTGTTTGAAACCCCACCATACAGGCTGGTTAAAGGGTGCTATGAGGTATTCAGGCGTAGCTAAACTGGGAAAAGGTGACACAAGAGTTGCTGTGTGTAAAACACAAGCTTGCTGCTTTCTTCAGATTTAAGTGGTCACACATTTAAAGCACAGGCTGACTGAAAATAAAATAGATGTCATTCAAGAAAAATATCTGAGAAAAGGAGGTAAGCAGATGACCAAGACTCTGCTCAGGTGGGTATAAATTGAAACATCGTTCCCTCTAAATTCCGTAAAAAAGAAGGTAAGATCATCATTATGGATTGCGGGTTTTATTAGTACCAAGGCTCTTTTCTGTCTTCCCGATCCCACTCTAGTTCAGCGCTGTGCCAGACTAAGAAGGAACATCGTGTCACTAAAAAGACAAGGACCCAGGATGCGCATGCCCAGAGCTGCCAGTCAGAAGTCACATTTTTTGTATGCACTGAGCTTCTAGATCTTCAGGGCCCCTGAAGAGGGTTCTGTCCATTAAGCTTTCCCTGTGCAGAAACAGAAAGCACACTCAGTTTCCCTGCTGTCTCAGCAGTGCAGTATGTACATCACTTCACAGCGCAACAATTGGTCCCGCGGGATTCCTGTGCATCTGCAGCAAGGCATCTCCTCTTGTTGTACATGCATGGTATAGGACGTGGCTGTACCAAGGGATGTATTCTTGTGAACATCTGGGTTTGTTGATTCAGCGTGTGTGGGAAGAGGAAGGGGGAAGTGCAGAAAGTATCTTAAGAAAAGCTTACATGGGATCTTTGGAGTCATCATTCTCTCTCTTTTTCTTTCTCCTAAAAAGCTAGATTTTTTCTTTTTGTCTTTGAAATGAGCAAAGTAAGATTTTGCACTTGCCTGCTGCATCTGTTTTCTCAAGCAAAGACCTGTTTGTTTTTCCCATTGTGTCTGAACCACATTTGAAACAGACCACTGAGCCAAGTTACATCAAGCCTGTTTCTTTTCTACTTCTGAACTATGACAGATTATCATAACCCATCTGCAGGCATGATTAAAAATATGAAAATCATTTTTACTTTTCTTTTGAACTGTCTTTGATATAGTATTTGCTGTCAGATAATCTATAGAGTTTTAACATCTGGTAATGTAAAATGGTATGTTATTGCAGCTGAAGAAAGAACCATTTAGATATTTTTATAGAGAGTTTTTTGTGGCATCCAAGATTGCAATTGTGGCTTCAGTTTACAATAAACTTGTGGTGGTACAGTTATAACTAAATTATTCATTTTTATGCATCAGAACATAGTTTATAACCCAGAGTTAAAAAAAAAATCTCAGCACAGAGGATCTTTATTAAGATACACATACTGCTTACATGATTACAATAAGCGACATTCAAATATGTCATCACCTAATCTTAGGAAACTAGCTCAGACAACTTTCTATTAAGCAATGATCTGTAAATGACAAAACAATATCTATTTCAGTCATTGCACAGTGAAGGCTAGATTACTGTAGTTGAAAGATTTTTCTCTTTCTTCAAGACCATTGAAAAGTAACATGTAGAGAAAAATTAACAATCAAAGTAGGACAACTGTATAAACTTTCACCTTTTAGAATTTGGCATCAATGAAAATTCATAGAATTTATAAAGACAGCTGATCTAGTTGTAATCCATTAATGTTTATTGTCTGCTTCCCTACAGAAAGATAGTAGCTGCTAACTTAACATGAGGCCCACTCCTGATTGAGTTTGCTTTGGTTTGCCTTCGTTTGCCACTGGAATAAGCTCATGATATTAAGCAGTTGGCTTACTGCTAGCAAAAGTAGTAACCTAAGAGGATGGTATATGTATCCCAATTGCCTTTTATTCAAATTCAGACAAAGTTTCCCTAAGGAAGCATTACGTTATTGCTTGTCATGTGGGAAAGAATTTGCAACTAAAGGTGAAGAAACTTATTTAGATCAAACACCACTGCCAGTCTATACTCTGCCCAAAATATGATCTTTGTAAGAATTTTATTTATGCTGTTCCTTACTTGATGTCCACTGAAAGTGACATGCAGGTACCTTCCCCACTCACTTTAGCTAGAAGATTGCATCACCATAAGGAGATTTCAGCCTCATATTTGAAGATTCTGCATTTTCAGGTATGTCACATTAACTCTGAGGGCAAAACCAAACAATCAGATTCTGGCATCTGAGAAGGTGATTGCTGGCCATCAGCTGCTCATTATAACATAACCTCTTCCTTTGAACACCTTCTGTTCTTTTAAAATGGTCTGGTGCCCTTTTTTTTTTTTTTAAATCTCCACTGTAGTCAGGCTAGAGAGAGGTCAGATGAGTCAGACATTGGTTAAGCCAACAGAACTGAGATAATTTTTGACAGTTATATAACCTCCCACCTTCATTTTAGTAGTTTGCTCATTCCTCTAGCTGTACCCCCTAGGACTTCCCACAATATCTTAGAAAAAGTTGAGAAGTTAACTGTTCAGTGTATTTTAGACTATATATTAAGTACTCTCATTAACCCCATGTCATCTGCATTCCTCACCATCTTTTGATATGTTTATATTCACATTGCACCTGTGAGGTAGACAAATAGAGGTGAGGAGCTGAGGCACAGTCTACATTGTGGTTGGGAGGTGCAGGAGCAGCAAGGACAGGCACAGGAGGGCTGGTGGTAGCCACACTAGCTCAGGCACTCATGGAAAAATAGACAAAGCAGCTCAGGATGCTCAAATCTGCCTGGAACCCTTGGCATTTAGCCCACATGGAAGCCATGCCATTGGATTGATTCCCATCTGCAGTTCCCAATTTTTAGTAAGTGGTTTGCTGAACCATATAAAACAAAGTTGTCACAATAGTGCTTTTGATTAAATTTTTATAGGGGGCCACAGGGGCCTTTGAAAACAGTGGGAGTTGACAGTGGTCTGCTGGTGCTGCTGAAAAGTTCAGGAATGCTGAACTTTAAGGTTAGGTTGTCTGATTGCAGTGCAAATATATGCTAAGTGACTTGCCCAAGGTCATTTGTATTATGATATCTATAGTAGAGCAGGCACTGAACACTGATTTTCCATAGCTGTGGTTAGTGCTCTAATCTCTGCTATGAAAAGAAAAAATATTTTCTAATCTGACTAAGTATGTTGAATTGTATCTTAGGCAAAGTTTAACTGGCAATACAATATACATAAGTGGGCTAATAAGCATATCAGGAATCTCCATCTTTACTTCTTCCCTATGTGAACACTTGAATTGAAATAGCAGTTCATTTTAATTTACACCTTCTGCTGGTTTTGGTGCAGACTCTAATTCAGGAATTGAAATGGGACATACTTGTTCTCAAGTGAGAGGAATTGCAAACAGGTTTGCACAGAAACAATGAATGATCTGACTTGAAACCACTTTTGTTTCTTCCTACAGGAGAAAGTTGCACTGGTCAACTAACAGGATGGTTTAACCTAATCTAGTTAAACTACATTAAATGGCGGGGGGCAGTGTGGGGGGGGAGAGGTCTGTTACGCATATTCAGGCTAAACAGAGTTTACAGCAGTTTAACTGGATCACTCTTGAAAAACTGTGCATGACTGTTCTATAGACAAAGACTGCCATTATTAGGGTGCACATTTCTGCATAACCCTAATGTCAGAACTTGGAAGAAGCTCTTCTTCAGGTTTATTTGCTGCCATAGCTCATGAAATTGTTATTCTTTTGCGTTCCATAGACTAATAAATCATGGGGCAGACAGCCCTTCTCAGAGAGCTGAATGGCCTGTCTATATTGCTAATATTACAAATGACTTATGATTACTGTAATCAATATTCAATCTGTTTTCCCAACTAGCTGACTATACTGATTCCAAAAGATTTCCAGTATCTGAGAAATTGTTAATTTTTTTTTTTTTTTCAAATGGAAGGGGGGAAAGTCCAATAATTTTGGAAATTGTAGCTAAAGAAAGCAAAAGGTAGTAAGAGCAAAACAAGCGGTGTGTGGAGGTTCACTCAGGGGATGTAAGAGTCTAAAGGAGCAGCCTTTTTCATACTCCAGAGACTGCTTTAGAGTCACTGGTGGAAGCCTACACAGAGTGAATGGATGACATATAGAATGCATTCTGTAAAGTATGTCATAAAAGTCAGCGGGTAATGAGACATTAGTGGGTAGGTTCTCTTTCATTTCTGCTCTCAAAATGAATCATGGGCACAGGTTTGAAGGTCTACGACTTACGTGCTTAATTGTAGTACAAGCAACTTACACCTGCAAAAGGAAAATGCCCCTTTTGCAAATTCACCTCTTGGGTGTGGAGTTGGGGTGAGAACTGCTGTCATGCACTAATTTATGAAATGGAAAATGACTGTCTACACCCTTTGTTGCATCAGGTGCTTTGTGCAGTTGTCTGGTTTACCACTCGACAAAGTACAACAAGCTGATGTACCCAGCAGCATGAAATGAAAGGGTGTCGTATTAAAAAGTGCAAACAACCAAACCGTTTTTAAATATAGGCAGAATCTATAATAAGCAGTAAAGGACCCATGTCTCTCACAACTAATGAGTATTCCCATCTGTAATGGTCTGCCACATCCCTGGTTAATTAGAAACTAAATTACTAACATCTCTAATTATTCATAATGACATTCTTTACGTCTGTTAAATTAGTTATAAAAATGATTAGCATAAGAAATGCTCAGCTTTGAAATACTAGTCAATAAGTCAAAAAGCCTCTGTTTGCCTATTTAATCTAATGAAAGGTATTTTATCTCACATGGCATCTAAGCACACAGGCAAAATTAACCCTGTGAAAGTAAATGGTTTTATCAAACAAAGCAGAACTGGGTTGCACTGCTGTCATTTACCCGTACAGACTGTTTCCCCTAATAAAAGTATTTCAGAATAATATACATACTTTAAATAAGTTGCATAATTTTCAGAGACATATTAAAAAAAAAAAAAGCTTTGAAAAAATGTATGTCATGTTTTAATGTATTAATAAAAAGATGACACAACTGTCTCCCAGGCTTTCCTGACACTTGACTAACCTATTTGCTTGAAAGGTGTATATGAACAGGAAAGTTTTCACAGGGTGTCATTTTCCATATAATCAGGAGGGCTTTGTGCTAAATTGTATAAGAAAGCATTCAGGGTTAAAATTCAGCATGACTCTCCCCCAAACAACCCTTCCTGCACCTTCACCCCCACTCCCACTTAAACCCTTTTGGAGGTTCCTGCCCTCCCCTCCCTGTTCTCCTCTCAGAAGCAAACTCATCACCATTAGCACACAAATGCAAAATAACCAGCCTAGGCCTCTTCCCAGGAATACAAATTAGGGGCAGGTAGTTGAAGAGCTTAGAAAGCTGAAATAGCAAAGTTCACAATGAAAAGGATGAATAGATGAGAGACTGAAAGTGGGGTAAAGTGTTCAGCTTTTGTCATTTAAAGTGACGTCTTTAACTCTTTGCCTTCATGAGGCTGCTCTTCACAAAAATAATAATGAATTGCAATTAAGACCTGAAGGACAAAAGGGAATTATGTGGGAGGGAAAAAAGAGAAGGAAAAGGAAAAAAGAAAAAAAATTATGATGACAAGAAGAAGATTTTTTTTTTTTCTCCTTCCACAGCATATGAATATCTGTCAGGAAAGCAGAGAGGATAGTTTTAGAACTGTCATTGTTTAATGTGACAATGGTGCCACTGTAGATAGTGAAACCAATGATGTCATCAAAGCAGCTGGAGAAAAGCTGAGATGGCTCATCAGAACTTCTAAATTTATATCCACTCACGAAGCCCCGTAACTGCTTTTTGTTCTGTTATACTTTTGGGGACATATTACTGTTTCTTACAGAAATAAAGGCTGGTTTAGTTGTAAAGAGCTGCTATGTTTAAAGTTTTTTTGTCCTTCATTTATGCTGAGCCTTTGGGAAATTGTCTCATCTTCTCAGATTCAGCTACACCTCTGGACTTGGCTGCCATGCTGTTTGTTCCCTACTAGAAGAAAGTTCCATTTTATAGCATAGTCCTCTGCTCAAATCATGGTGAGAATTACAGCTTTAAAAGGCTTCTTTAAAACGTATTATTTGTGGATATGGTATCCTGCTGTCAGTGTAAAATGGAATGACTCCTTGATCACACTGAGGACAAGCCATTCTTTAAACCAGTTCTCTGATCCATCTGAATGTGGAGTTTGGACAGGGACCCAAGGTAGGTGCAAAAGCTTTGGTCCATATTTTGTCTTACCTCTCAAGCTATTAGAGCTCTTTGGAAAACCTGGGAAAGAGTTTTGGAAGAGTTCCATAAATCCCTCTCCCATTTATTACTGCTATGGTATTTCCAAACAAAATGTGGTCAACAGTCCTCCGTGTTCACCCACAAAAAGCACAAAATCAAAGGTAAGCCAGCGCTATGACAACTTATAGCACGCCATGTAGGATGGATCCACAGACTTGGTACCACAATATTTGGCATAAGGCAGCATCAGTACTTAAACAGCAATGCTACCAGTAGAAACTGGAAAAAACAGCTTTTAAACATTGAAAAGGAAGAACTAAGTTGCAAAAATAAAAATAAATAATGAACCCTCAAATATTTATGATAAAAAGATAAGTCTATAATATTAGACATCACTGCTCTAAATGACTAGTGAGGATTATACATCCATCTTTAGTTTTTACATGGAGTGTTCTTTTTTATTACTCCATTTATTAATGCTTTTTCATACACTGTAATGGCCATTCTTTGCTACATTATGGAATTTAATAACAAATATACTTTGGGAAAATTTTGCCAACAGACACATACATGCAACAGTTACAACTTCAAAGTATGGAATCTTATCCAAAGTTTATTAGGACCTTTAATTTTATGAACAAAAATTGAAAATTTCACAGGCTCTCTCATTCTTCCTGTATCAATAGCCAGTATTTCTTGCTCACATTTTGGAAATACCAAAATTCAAGTTCTTCTTAAAATAAGAAGAAACATATTAAAATAGGAGGATAATGAACAAAATAAAAGGTGAGTGTGCAGTACTAAATTAGCTTTGCAAAAAGAGTTTACATGAATTCTAGCTATTTCACTTGCATGACAATTTATGGGTGTGGGAGGAAAAAAAATCTCATTTTATTTGCATTGTTTTACCTTCTCTCTTTGTTGAGGATTTTTCGGTTCCATGATGATTGCTTGACATTCCATATTCATTGTTTACTGTGACATAAAAAAAAATCAACTATTTAGCAGCTTTAGGGTATGTCTACAGGGACAGGTACAGACAGATGCAAGCTTGTCTGGGTGTTCTTCAAAATGGCCAGACATGAACCAGCTCTGATCCAAAGTCATATGTAGACACATTCACATGGCACTTGTGTTTTGAGGTAACAAGCAGGTTTGAGCAACCCAGGTGCAATTACTTGATTTTTGGACAGGAGCTGTCTCTGTCCAACCAGGTCAAGGCATAGCCAGAGGACCTTCAGTCTTCTTGTGCTTGTCTAAATAGTCAGGCTGCATAAAACTTCCAGAACAAATAGACTTACAACAGTGACAGCTGAAAACAGCCCTTTCAATGTCCTTATATTGAAAGGGAAATCGTAAGACCTATTTTCTTCATGGTAGTATGAATCTGGATGCTTTTCAACAATCTTGTTGCAGTAAAAAACAAGTTAAAGATTTGTTTACATCTTAGAGATGATACATCTATTGTGAGATGTTGAGATTAATTAGTCCTTAAAAAAACTCCTGACAAGAAGTTTTTGTGGCTTTCATCATTTCACTATTCCTCTGATTTCTTCAACTTTTTTTAGTGATTTGTCTTTTTCTTACATTAAAAAAAAAAAAAAGAACTAAGGTGCTTAAATTTTGTTGTAGTTGATGGAAATAGAAACATTTATTCAGAACTACTAATTTTCCCTAGCATGCCTAAATAAATCTTTCCAACACTGTGGCCTATTACAACTTGAAATTCCCCATTGAAGTCAATAGGAACTGAACACCTGTATCAGAAGTCAAACTTTGCCTTTTTATGATTTCTAGAGCATTTTTTAAAGTCTCTGAAGGAACACCCATATAAAATACATTCAGAGGTATGCCCCTTAAGAAGAACAAAAGCGGATGTTATTTAACAGCCTCACCAAAATTCAGCAAATCTGGAATAAATCAGGAAGAGTTTGGAATGGATTTATTGGAAGGGTGATGCTTCTGTTTAGCTTTCCGTTTTTTATGGGAAGAATTAGAAATGTCATTTGGCAGATGTCTATAATGTTTTTGGAACTGGAAGGAAATTTGGCTTTTCCATTTGGTGTGGGTGGATGTTCCTCTAGGCCACATTTAACATGTAAAATGAGAGAGGTGGGTTTGAAACCCTTCCTAAGGGGAGACCTGTAGCTGCATGTTTTGCAGACTTACCTTAGAAAATCCTCTGCCAGCAACCTGCATACCTGATCCATATATTACCCTGAGGGAGATGGCCCTAAGCATCAGTTTCATCCTTTTTGCAGAATAAAGATTCAAGCCAAAAAAATCAAAGTATCAGGATTCAGAGCAACAAGAAATCAATAGGCCAGATAAACCGGTTTATCCTCCTTGCATTTTGCTGCTGTGCAAAGGAGGTATAAACGTGGCCTTACTAGCCAGATTTCATCAGTGCATCTAACCTTATCTGCATTTTGTGCCACTAAGTAAGTACATCTTGAGTTTATGCTTGACATTATATTTCATGGTTGTCTATCTGACCTCCCTGAGCAGGATGCAATTCTCAGTTTTCTGGATTTGAGGGAGTTGCTGCTGTAAAACTAATAATAGTAACTGACAAAGGGGAAACTCTTACACATTGCAAGAGACCACAGGAAGCCTCAAACAATACCACACAGTGCTAGATGGAAAACAAAACTACAAAGATGCAAAACTGAATAAGATACAGAGGGACTTGAACATTTCACCAAACATTGATGAAAAATCTAAATTTATTTTTCCTCAGTACTGAGGTAGGTCTCCCTCCCCATGAGAAGAAGCTCTACAGGCATTACTCTGCTGCTACTCATACATTTGCCTTACAACAAAAAGATGACACTGCCATGTTTCTTGTGTCCTGCACCATTCTTGAAAATTCTTGCAGGAATTTGAACTGAAAAGACAAGGAAGCCAATTTGGTCATATTTCTTTTCTGCAACTTGACAAAAGCATTAGCAGCAACAGCAGCATAATAAATGTCTACAGAAAACAGTGAAGCTTGTTGCAGAGACCCTAGAAACAGATGTACCCAGTTAGATGAATTAGCTTTGTGCTGCACCTGAGCTAATAGCCTCTGCTGAGAGGTTCATAGTATGGGTTAAGTGCTGCAACACAATCAAGGAATTATAGATCAAAGTATAGATCAGTCAGTGTACCTTTAATCCTCATAAAGATACTGAAATACATCTATAACAATCAGTTTGCAAGTGTTTAGGGTGAAATTAGTCTTATCTTCTTTGGCCAGCTAAAAGCTAGATTTATAGTCCAATAGAGGAACTCCTTGATGAAGGATATTGTAGACAGTAATTTTAGAATGACTTAAGAGAGTAGGCTTTAGAAATTAACAGAAAGGTCATTAAAGACCATTAAAACACTAGACTGGATGCAGCAAGTCTCTGGGTTGAAAGTTGCTCAATTACAGGAGAGTGTTTCTGGGGCAGTATCTGTAACCAGCTAGCATGTTTTTATATATGTCCTACTTTTGTAAGGAGTAGAATAAAAGACAATATGGATCTTTTGTTTGACCAAAGGTGGCTGGTCTTACATTTTTGCAGTGAGACAAGGTTATGGCATTCCACTACAGTCAATGCAGACATAAGCACTTCCACAGGATGTTCTAGATGTAATCGCCATAAAATGTACGTGCAGCTGATTGAAAGATATTTTTTTCTTTTTTTCAAGAATCAGAAGTCTGTAGAGGGAGGCAATAACTATCTTCCTGTATATAGTAAATAAAATACTAGAACAGAGACTTAGCAGGAAATCCTTCATTAGGATTGTTTAGGAATAGATTAGGCAAATACTTGCAAGGAACGGTTTCAGTACATTTAGTCCTTCTTACTGTAGATGATTACACTAAATGATCTTAAGTAATTCTGTACAGTCTGGCCTTTTATACACACCTGGAAAAATTTCACTGACACTGTTATTGGACAGTGTATTTTATAAACCATGAAACAACTTTCTACTGAAGCTCTGTGTAATGCTCCATGAAAGCGGTGCTCAGGGAATTATTTTTGGCAATAACAGTACCATTCAGCCCCAGAGATACAACTGTGAGAAGTAGGATGCACAGTTCTCATGTATATTTAATATATTACACTAAATACAATGAATAAAAGACCATGGGAAACTGTTGCAATCATAAGAAACATAAACTGATTGTATTTATAATGGTTAAAAAATGGCAATGCCATTAAAATTGATAAAAAGGAATTCACATTCTATTTCTGAATTAGTATGCCATACAATCACTTGAGGTGATTATGTAGCAGTTAACCAAGTAAGAAAAGGATGAAGTAGTTCAGCAATGAGGGCAAGGATTCTGTTCAAGATTCAGACATCTAAATTTAGGGAGCGATAAATGTAGGTATCTAAGCTAAGTCAGTGGAGACCTAGTCAATCCAGTCAAAAGAGTATAAAGTGCTATTCATCTAGTCACACTTGGAGATGTGCATTAGGATGATTTAAAAGGTACACTGAACCTCCTGACTCTGTTGATACTCTGACTACTTGGCTGTCTGTGTAGAGATGCCCAGTGCAGTAACTGGACTATACCTGCCACTCCTGATGATCACGCCAGACTCATGTAAGTATCACAGATACACTTGAACAACTCAAATGGCAGAAAACATTCAAGTGAACAACTGAGTAAAACCATTGACTGTAATGTAAGCTGAGACAACTCTTTCACATATAGACATATGCATTTAATACAGAAGCTTGCCCTAAATTAATTACTTCCAAATTAATACAGAATTTAGAAACTGTCATCTTTTCATTTTTTGCTTAAAAAAAATCAGAATTTTAAAATTTTGCTTAGATTAGATTATGGAATTATATGGCATATCAAATAGATAAAAGATCTAAAAAAGACAGGGTTTACATATCCAAATAATTTACAGATTATGAGTTAGTAAAATATTTTCAATGCAACATCTTATATATAAGAATGTGGAGAAAAATTCTTTTTGTAAAAAGAAGTACAGCATCATCACCACGATGGGGCCAGTCTTATTTCACTAGTGCCCAGTGACAGGACAAGACCTAATGGGCTCAAACTTGAACATAGGAATTTTCATCTAAACATGAGGAGGAACTTGTCTACTTTGTGGATGACAGAGCACTTGAACAGGCTGCCCAGAGAGACTGTGGAGTCTCCTTCTCTGGAGACTTTCAAAATTCACCTGGATGCAATCCTGTGCAACCTGCTCTAGGTGAGTCTGCTTTGGCATGGGATTTGGACTAGATGATCTCCAGAGGTCCATTCCAACCCCTACCATTCTGTGATTCTGTGATCAGACTGATTTTAATAAATCTTAAAATTAAAAGTATAAATGTCTCCATCTGGGCTAGTCACATACACTCCCTTCTTATCAATCCAGTTCATCCTAATGTAAATGAATAAAAATTAAATAGACCATACAGCTTGTACCCTACAGTGCATCTACACCAGTTATTCAGTGCATTGGAGGAGTAGGTTTTTTATGCAAATTTTGTCTTGAACCTATTTTTGATGTCTTCCAACTTACACAGCTCGTGTGCTTGAAGCACTTTTGTTCCTGATAGAGCCAAGGAGGATATTGTGCCATGGGGTGCCATTCACAGCACCCCACTTGCAAAATGGATGCAGTCATTCAGCATTTACTCTTCAGGTTGGATATTAGGAAAAATTTCTTCACCAAAAGGATTGTAAAGCACTGGAACAGGCTGCCCAGGGAAGTGGTGGAATCACCATCCCTGGAGAGGTGTTTAAAAAATGTATAGATGTGGTGCTGAGAGACATGGTTTAGTGGTGACCTGGGAGTGCTGGGTTAATGGTTGGACTTGATGATCTTAAAGGTCTCCTCCAATCTAAACAATTCTATGGTTCTATCTTCATAGGATAGGGATGTGCTATGAGTCAGCAACTGGCACCAACATTGTTGCCAGTAAAGAAGCAATGTGAATATGCAGACCTAGAATCATAAAAAATCACAAAAAAACCAGCCCTGTCCTCTAATCTTTTCTTGGTAACAGATGGTAACACAGACGCATCCTAAGATTATTCATTTACATACACTAAAGATCAAGGGAGCCCAAAAGGGTTGAGTGTAGAAATAGATGCATAAACTCTGGGCACCTGAAGCGATATGATTTTCATCCATCCGGCACTCCGGA
>VYZX01019387.1:0-43929 GCA_013401335.1 Brachypteracias leptosomus
TGAGCACTCATGGCTAGACATAATAGGGATGTGTTATCAACGCCCTCTGACTCCCAGTACTGCAGCATGAGGGCTGTATGGGGAAAATCAGCTCAGACAGACCCACTACAGGTAGAATTTTTTTTTTTTCATTTTTTTTTAAGACAGGTATCTCTACAGATGTAATGAACTCCAAAATGCACTGCCAAAAAAATATATAGATTTAACACTTAATATCATGAATTTTGCTTAAGTCACTCAAGTAGAGCAAAGAATTATCTGGTAAATCAGTTACATATATTAATATGTATATGACATATTTACAGCACAGCATGTGACTGTACAAAGCACAAGTGACTATAGCACTTGAAATTTTTAAACATGAGAGAGCTGTCAATCAGTCTTAGCCTGTGGGGGAAAATAATTTTTATCCAGAGGAAAAAACACAACATGGATTAGAATGAGTGATCAAAAATAAGAGCCCTTGAGACAGAGATGTAAAAAACAAAACAAAATAAAAACAAAACAAAAAACCCAAGACAACCAGGTAAAATTTTAAATACTTGTTTTTAAGGAACAGTTTTTGATTTTTTTAAGTTAATCATGCATCTGTGTATTGGTAGAAAGAATGCAACTTTGCAGCACTATAGTGCCAGGATGTTGTCTGGAACCCTGGATTCCCTCAAGGAAGCTGAGGTACTGTTTAATTCTACATTCATTATACAATTTCCAACCAATCCACTTCAGTCACCTAGAAGTACCTTTTGTGTCTAGCATTACCACTACTACCATCTTAACTTCAAAATTGCACTAATCACAATTATGTGACTGCTTGGTCAAACAGGTAGAAAGAGCTTGTATTTGTGTTAAACATCATGCATACCATGTATTCTCCATAGCCTAGTGATTAGTACTCTTACCTTATCCTTCCAAGATCGTTTATGTGTTTTATGATTAACACTCACTCAGCACAAAACAGAAATAATCCCTGAAGAAGTCCAGAACAGATGATTACAATGATTCCCTCTGGCCACTCAAGCTATTATCTTATAAATCTGCAGCAAAACATTGAACATATTTCTAATAGGGATGTTCTTACAAAGAATTGAATCTCCAACCAATGCTCTGCCAATGCTGCAAGTAAACAACCTCAAGGTTCCTCAGTTAAGGCTCTTCCTTTGCTGCGAACACTCCAGATGTCTATGAAATATGACTAGATATTGGCCAAAATCCTTTTGGCTATTAATAAATGCCAATTCTAGTTAGAATCATGGTTTAGCAAAAACATTTCAAATGCCCTCTTGCTGTAAATAAGACAGCTTCATTCCTGACCTTATTATTTTTTCATTTGACAGACACCTTCCTGACAGACCAACTCAGCTAAAAACTGTGGGTAAAATACTGCTGTAAGCAAGTTATGTATTAAATTTTTTAACCTTGAAAATAAACACAAATCTTGTTTTTACCCTAGTAACTCAAACAGTAAATAAAACTTGAATGTTTTTTCTTAAGCTTTCCTTAACTATTCAGCTCTGATTAGAAACTACAGGAATATCTGAGGTTGAATTAAACAAGTGAACAGCAAGTACTATGACAACAGCCTCTGTATTAAGTTTAACTTTTGTAATTCTCAAGTATATCCAAAAAATAATATTTCTTCAATGATTTTAAAAAACAGATCTATGATTTTTAGAATATGGAGGGCAGTAGCTGCCTCTATTGAAGGCAAAGGTCCCAGATGGACAGACCTCAAAACACATCAGTTAAAACAATGAAGCTCTTGTCACTCCTTTCCTTCATTCACTCATTGAATAAAATTATTTCCCTCATAATGCAGCTCTGTTTGTTTCCTATTTTACTTTCCTTTTCTCATGTAAAAGAGCTAAATTCACTTTTCTATTTTCGGAAGCTGCAGAATACCAATGGCAGAAGCAAAATGCAATGACTGTGCCAATATGCAGAGACTGACAGAAAAATACAAGATAATGAAATGCTCCCTTGGTGTCTTTGCTTTTAAGATACAAGTTTTCTTACTTTTATTTCTTTCTCCTTTTCCTTGTGTTGCATGTTCTCTTTCCTCAGTCCATCTTTCCTCCTCTTAATTTACCTAACTTCCCTCTTATTGTTTTTCCATTGGAAAATAACTTTCAAACTTCTGGTTTTCCTCATCAACTCTAATAAGAGGATATATAAAAAAACCCCCTACACTTCCTTTGGGAAATGACTTATCACAAGGGATGGATTTTCACTAACAGTCTAATATGAACAAACAGTGGGAAAAATTGCCTCTCCCTCCTAGTGAGTGTGTTCAGGCTGCTGATATCACAAATGTGGCCATGAGAGTGGTTCAACCGCTGTCCTGCTGCTCTACTTGTGAACATTTAGGTGCAGGAGGAAGCATTCAGTTGGCAGAGCTTTTTCCTTCAACAGTCCTCCACACCAGTCCACACAGATGGCTGGCTGCAGAGAAAGCAGCAGACTGAAAGATCGTTGGACAAAAAGGAAGCACAGGAAGCACCATCACTGAGACATTGATGCTACATGTCTTGGCCGCATATCTCTCCAGACTTCTTTAGTCAAAGCCAACAGGGTGACTCTGAGCACCTAATGTTGCAAAGTAGATGTGTAAAACAAATGGGTCTGAATACATTCCTTACAGTTCTTTTCCAGTGCTCCTTCTTTGGAAGAGAGAGGCTGTAGATAAAACAAGACCAGACTGGACTGACTAAACCAGAAGGCATTTCCACTCCTTTTGCATTTCTGTTTCCTTTATAAGCAAAGGTTGCTACACTGTACTTGTTTGACACCATAAAGGGCTAAATAAATTCCTTAGATTGCATTAGTAGCACTGCAAATTGTTATTTGCAAAATATCCAAGATAAAGACATTGTGGCAGGTAATTCCATGTTCAATCCTCTGCTTACTGATGAAAGTTGCGACCAGGAAATGTTTCTATACAATCACCCTCACTGCAGTTGTATACTGATACAGTTTGAATGCTTTCTCTTAACACTAATACATGAAAGCTATGCTGAGTTGCACATTCATGCTTATTAAAGTAATTCAGCACATTAGGAGGTGTTTGGAAACTGTAAAACGTAAGCAGCAACACATAAGGGGATATTTTCTTTGTAGAATATGTACAGATGGGGAGGCATTACAAAAGGGCTGAATAGCTACATAGAATAAGCAGGAGGGGTGTACTTGAGGAAAAGCTGTCAGGCGATACTGCATGTGTCCATGCTGCATGGGCACAGCAATCAGAAATATTCCAGAAAGTATCACTGTGCTACTGGCTGTTCTTTCAAAAGCAGTTGAGTCCCTAGGATAATGTAGTGTACTGGAGAACAAGATTGATGCAACCATGATGATCATGGGAAACAGTTCTCTTTGTTAGAAAAAAGTAACCCGCTCTTTGCAAGAAATGTTACCTACCCAGTCACCCCTTCATTATTTGTATATTTTGTTGCCTAAACCCCACAGTATTTAGAAATCAAACAGCAGTTGATACTGTGACTGGTACACAGTATAACTAATTCTCTATCTCGTGCAGCCTCCATGGTCCTCTTGATTTGGCTCAGCACTGTTAGCACTCCCATTGGCATGTAAAATCCACCCTTTCTTATGACCTCCAGCTTGAACCCCCTATGGCTAGTACTCACCCTGATGTGGTAAATTCTTGTAATATTTACTGGTTAGAATGTTGATGAAATGGTTTGTAAAGAGTTTGATGATGACCTAATTGCAGCCTAAAAGCTTAAAAAAGACCAGCAACAATTGTAATTTTTATTCTGTTTCACACTCTTTAGCAACATTGGTTACTGCACAGAAGCACCTGGAGGTGGCTATTTATAGGACAGAAATAGAGAATACATAGAAGCAGAGTGGTTGTAGCCTGTCATTTTCATTTAGCACAAAAACAACACACCAAAAAAACCCACCAAAAAACAGGAAAGAAGGAAAAATATGATACTCATTATCCTGTATGCTTTACCAATTATTTTCAGACAACAACAATATAATCGCAAATAATTCCTAGATTATAGATGCCAAAATTGAAACTTGTATGTGGAAAATGGCCTTATGTTTTTATGTTTAATGTTGATCTCTTTTAATAGCTTAACTCATATTACCATTTCCTTCATGTAGAGAAACATTTTTAGAATTTGGGGTTTAGACTTAAAAATGCAACCAAAAATATTCTAATTCGTTTATTTCTAAAATATTTACTAAATTGAATAATCCTCTCTACATTTAGTACTTATCTGGGGCTAAACCATGGCAGCTGCTCTATCACCTGAGAAGAAAACTCGCAGGTTGAAACAAAACAAATGAAACAGTAAAACTAATACCAATACCAGTATAAAGTAAACAAAGTCATACACAGCCCAGCAAAAGTATGGTGGTCACAATAAATGAGAAGGCAGTTCCCAGGAGCAGGAAGAGGAGCAGAATCAGGAGGAAACCAAGCAAGAGGAAGAGCCCAAGCAAAAAGCCCCCTCCTCAGCAAACTTCCCCCTTTATACTGAGCATGACATTTATGGTATGGGACACACCTGTAGACAACTCAGGTCACGTGCCCTGGCTGACTCCGAGCTCAAGCTGCTAGTGACCTGCAGACCATGGCTGGCCCAGGATTCTGTCCTAGTGGAGCCAGGACAAATCTCCAGAAATTAAGGTACAATGCCAGTGTGTAAGCAGTGGAGAGATGCAACTGAAGGAGTGTAGGTTTTTATGTTTGGAAACAGAGATACCTATTGTACTGCTGACTTTAATGATTAACCCCATCAGAAATCATGCTGACATGAGACTGTGCTCAAGACAGGATCATAGAATTGTTCTGGTTGGAAGAGAGCTTTAAGATCATTAAGTCCAACCATTATCCCAGCACTGCCAGGTCAACACCAAACCATGTCCCTAAACGCTACATCTACACATATTTTAAACACCTGCAGGGATGATGACTCTACCACTTCCCCAGGCAGCCTGTTCTTCTAGTGCTTTACAATCCTTCCTGCGGAGAAATTTTTCCTAATATCCAACCTCAACCTCCCCTGGCACAACTTGAGGCTCTTTTTCTCTTGTCCTATCACTTGTTACATTGGAGAACAGACCAACCCCCACCTTGCTACAACCTCCTTTCAAGTAGTTGTGAAGAACTACAAGGTCTCCCCTCAGCCTCCTTTTCTCTAGGCTAAACAACCCCAGCACCCTCAGCTGCTCCTCTATATCCTTGACCAGATTTGTTGCTCTTCGGACAACACCTCAATGTCCTTCTTGTAGTGAGGAGCCCAAAACTGGACATAGTGCTCAAGGTGCAGCCTCATGAGTGCCGAGTACAGGGGCACGATCATCTCCCTATTCCTGCTGATCACACCATTTCTGATACAGGCCAGGATGCTATTGGCCTTCTTGGCCACCTGGGCACACTGCTGGCTCATGTTCAGTTGGCTGTCCACCAACACCTTCAGGTCCTTTTCTGACAAGCTGCTCTCCAGCCACTCTTCCCCAAGCCTGTAATGCTGCCTGGGGTTGTTGTGATCCAAATGTAGGACCCAGCACTTGGCCTTGTTGAACCTCATTCTATTGCCCTCAGCCCATTGATCCAGCCTGTCCAGATCCCTCTGTAGTGCCTTCCTACCCTTGAGCAGATCAACACTCCTGCCCAACTAGATGTAATCTGCAAACTTACTGATGGTGCTCTAGATTCCCTTGTCCAGATCCCTCATTAAACAGAACTGGCCCCAATACTGAGCCCTGAGGAACACCACTTGTGATGAGCCAACAACCGGATTTCACACCACTTTCCGGGCCTGGCCATCCAGGCATTTTTTTATCCAGCAAAGCTTATCCCTAACAAGCCTGGTTTTATCCTTTTCTGCCTCCAAATCTAGCTTAAAGCTCTTTTGATGAACCCTGCCAACTCCTGTGAAAAAATCCTTTTCCTCCTTCAAGGCAGGTGTATCTCACCTGTAGCCAGCAGAACTGGTGGTGTGTAAACCGACCCACAATCAAAAACCCCGGAGTCCTGTCAGTGAAGTCTGAGTGTTAACCTAGCCTCTGATGTAAATGTAGCATGTATGTTGCTAATCTCTAAAAAGTGGAGTGTGTCGATAGCACATGGAGAGAGAAAAAAACAAACCTGAGTAGAAAAATTAATGCAAAACAATGAAAAAGAAATGTTATCATATATACAAGATTGGAGTTAGAAATCTTCACAAGCACCTGAGACAAAGTCAGCAGGGGCAACTGATGTCTCAGTGTTATGGTAGCCCATTCATTTTTACAAGGAGAGAATGTAAAGATAGTTTCTGATTTTCTTCTTTTTTTTTTTCTTTAATCTGCAAGAAAATACAATAACAAGTTGACAATAGTATAATGCATGAGGTATTGTGACAGGATGTGATAGGATATGTTTTCCAAATAATGAGGAGCTAAAGAAGGGCGTGTATCGTACATCTTAGTGGACAGGAGAAGTATTACTTTCTTCCAAACAGTGGTTCATCTCTGAAACAGCTAACATCCTTGTTAGAATTCACACAGAGGAGCACCTACCTGTATTATACACTTTGAAAATGTTTTTATTATTTACTAAATGGTTCCGTTACTGATCTAAAATTACTTCATAAGGTGTTAGATGGTAAGATTTCATTTGAAAATGTGTATTTATTTTACACAATTCCTTTGAAAATTTATGATTTTACATAACCTATCTGTTCCTCCTTCTTTTCCTTACACAATATTATGTGATACAACAGCCTCTTTTTAGAAGGAAGCCTTAAAATGTATGTTTACCCCTCAAAGTAAACATGAACGTACTGCTTAGTGTGAAGGAGGATTTGCTTCTGAACTCTCAAAGAAAACATGACTGTATCTCTCAGGTAGTGTATTGATCCTGACCAGGAGAGTGTTCCACGTTGAGGAGCTAGCGATCCACACAGCAGTTACCCTGAGTGGGCACAGGATTGTGCTGCACGGAGCCGCACGCCCAGCCTGGCCTTCAGGGCTGGGCTGCATTGGACAAAGCCCTGGCTGCAGGGCAAACACAGGCAGCTCACTAAAATGGAGCAGCCACAGGCAGCTACCATGGTTGTATCTAACAGTGCATCAAGACATTCCCATTGCAGCATCCTTTAGGAATAGGCTTGTTTTCTTGTTAGTAAAATATATAATACCTCACAGGACCAACAGGATCTCTACAGGCGGGATCTGCTTTGCACAGCATACCATGGGAAAATCCATCTGGGCTACATCCTATGCTGCACAAACTCAGGATGCCCAGCAACTGAAGGGACATAGGATTTACTTGGTACCTGTATTGCTCTTCTGTCCAATCAAAGCAGTTATCTTATCAAGTTGTTTGTTGTCAAGCCTTTCTTGATCTGGAAAAAGCCCTGCACTATCTCTCTTTCACCTCACCCCTCATCTTCCACCCCAGTATAGAACATGTACACGGCATGAGGAGACAGATACGCTTGAACAGATTATCCTCTGCATTTGATCTTTTTAAAATTCTTGTTTGTGTGGGAAACTTTTTACATATTTGCCATCCCCAGCAACAGTTTCAAGTTCAGATCTCAGAAGAAGTGAATAAATGAATTCTATAGATTCTTCCATGCAGGTTTCTATCTATAATTGATGGGCTATAATCATGGAAATGCTTACATAAATGCATAATATTGCATAGCATTTTTCTTTTAATGAGACAAATTTAAGTTAATGCTCAAATGCTTCCATGGCTGAGGCCTGAATTTCTTGCAGTACCACATATTTGATGGTTGAATTAAGGCAAATATGTTAATTTCTCTTTCTTGTGTCTCTGCTTCCTTACATAGGTACCATCTGAGCAGAGCAGATTTCTGTAAACATGGTAAGTAATCAGTGAAAATCAGAAAGCCATTAGGGAATAGCTGAGAGGAGAGAGGGAGGTAGTGGAGACAGTAGTAATATAAGTGTCTTTATATGCAGGAACTGCTTTAACTCCACACTTCTTTTAGTGAAAGAAAACAGTGTAAATATTTCTTCTTTAATATGATGAAAACATAAAGTTGTTATTTATGAATCAACCTAATTTGCAAAAAGTAAGCTTGAAGCCAGATATTTTCAAGGATTCAAAATAAGGTCTCCTCTCAGGCCTGCTTCTAATTATTTATCATTATTTGTTGATGTTACTATTTTTTTTGTTCATTGCTTTAACTTAATGATCTGTTTTGAGAACACATAGAAATTCAGGCTGCTTTTTAATGAAGTTGTCCATTATGAGACATTTTGAATAATATATGATAATGGACTCATTTCAGGAACTGGCAGAATCCCTTGATTGAATAGTATTTTCAGAAATTATATAAACCTTGTGAATTCTGAAAGTATAAAATATTAGATGTGAATTTCCAGGTTGCTAGACACAGATTTTTTTCATAACTGTTAAATGAAGTTACTAGATTAGGTCTCACTTATGTCAGAGTTGAGGGCATAGTTACTTGCCCACTCTTCAAATTCATAATATATAACCTATATATTTTGGTTATTTCTTTAAGTGTCCTGTAGTAGCTACACAGCTGCAGGTAAGAAGATAGGTAAAATCAACCTCCTGTACTATTTTGTCCTTCTCTATTTTCTCCATCTAATGAAGTGCATAAGTGAATCACAGATATTTTTTCAGAGGGTATTTATAGTTTCAGCCAGTTAGATTATTTAATGAAATTGCATCCATGACAGAATGTGTACAAGAGACAGCCTCTCCATTAAGATGCAAACTGTTCAGTGAAAGTATTTAAGAATCATGCAGCAGCTGTGACAGTGCCAGAGGTAATTAAACTGAGGTTCTAAAAATAAAAAAAAAAAGGCAAGGTGATGCATGCCATACGTGATTCTTCCTCCAGCTGCTAATTATGCAAATTTATGCTGATAATTGTTACTTAGACTGGAGTCTTCCTATTACATATTCATACAAATAACAAAGATTCAGTCAACCAACCTGTGTTTTGCTTCAGCCAAGGTCTTCATATACAGCTAAGCTTCTGACAGCTTGGGCTTCAGCTTCTGTACTGGTTTTATAATGGTGTTGCAAACTAGGCAATACCAAGGATGTTAACAGTCACTTGGGGAGGAGGAGAAGCCAGTCCTCTTGCTCATGTTACCTCTGTGCATTAACAGCCTCCTGGTTTCTATTTGTTTTCACATATTCAAAATCTTCATTTAATAAATGGAACACTATGCTTGCCCTGTAGTTTGTAGTTGGAAAAAAAATGGAACACATGAAGGTATAGGCATATATGCCAGTATCTTGGAGCTACATCTTGCAGCACTTTGAAGCTATAATCACAAAGAGCTATAAAAATTGTGTTTACCAAAACACTTCGACGGTGAGTACGCTTTCTGCTTCACTTGTAAATAACAATCCTAATATTATAGTTTGATCCCAGTTCATTCAATTTTCTCTTTTTTTTTGTACTTGCTAAAAAATCTGTATTATCTTCTGCATCTGACTATACACATGCTTCATATTAGTCAGGAGGTGTTTTTATATAACTCTACAAAAGACTTCAGAAAAATATTAAAATTGTGATTATTAAGGTTTTATTCCTAATTAACTAAAATTTAAGATTAATAGAAATCTCAGATTGGTATTACTTAGAAAATTAAATAGTGATGTAACTAAGACATGTTCAAGCAAAGTTGTTTTAGCTCTCTAAGAATTACAAATATTTAAATTCAGCAGTTTCATAAAAGCACATTCAAGTGTTTCAGACTTGAAATATTTATTAACTGTGTCCTATTGCACTAACAAATAAGTATATAGAATTGTAACATATACAATATTCCATAACAGGGACTTACTAACATGCAATTATACTTGGTCTATCATGTCCTGTGACATTTGGCTTAACTGCTTCCTTAGATTTCATAAACTTTTAACATTTTTTTCTCTTCTGAAGACATCATTCTTGGAAATAAAAGAATTTTTTTGTTTAAATTATTGTATTTACAGATACAAGATTCTGTATAACATTATTTATTTTTAACATAATACAGCCAATGTATGAAAAGCAATGAATACTTTCAGAGAGGTAATCCATCCTTTTTTTAAATTACCAGTGTTTTGATAAGCTTAAAGATATCTTTGCTTCATCACAAGGATATTTCTCAATACACTATAGGATTCATTTGTACCTAACTTGCTAGAAACAACATATGTTGAACTTGTCTATGAGGATCAAGCTTTTTGAATTACAAAAGAAGACAAGGAGGAGAGAAATCCAAACCTTCCCATACAGGTAGTGTGTCCAAAAACCTGCCTTAAATTCAAATCTTATCAGATCACATTAAGGAGAAAAACAAATGGAACAACATCAGATCACCAGGACACAATGACATTCATCCAAGGGCTCTAAAGAAACTGAAGGATATTGCTGAGTGACTGATAGCACAACCTCTTTTCCAATGTCCAAGTATCAGAGGACAGCAAATGGTCAGTATGACACTGACTTCTAAAACGGTTCCAGAAGAGGAACTACAAAGCAGTAAACCTGACTTCTGCATTGGACAAGTTGGTGGAAACCATCAAAAAGGATAAAATTGATGGGAGTCTTTCAGCTGAGGAAGAATCAATATGGGTATTGTATGATTTCCCTTTACATATGAATTCAATGGCATTCTTTGAAGGAATCGGTAATCATGTGCATTAGAAAGGTCCTGCCAATACAGTTTACGTCAATTTCCAGGCAATATTACTCTGTATCCCTGTATTTGAAAGGTTAGGCACAGCTGTAGTATCTCTGTCTCAAAATGTGTATAGAGTAAAATTCAAATTCCATATTAGGACTGACCAGCTCAACTAGGTCAGTTTGTACTGGGGAAAAAGATAACTGAAGGGGCATCTCATATAAGAGAGGTTTAAGAGAGAGGAATTCCTCACTATCTCCCTGAACACAAGAACTAAGTGGCTTCAAATAAAACTAGCAATATCCCCATTGAGAACAAACTGAACAAAGCTGGGAGGAGTGGCTGACACATCAGAAAGCTGTGCTGCCATTCAGCAAGACCTAGACAGGCTGGAGAGTTAGGCGGGGAGAAATTTAATGAAATACAACAAGGGCAAGTGTAGAGTCTTGCATCTGGGCAAGAACAACCCCAAGTACCAGAATAGGTTGGGGACTAAGCTGTTGGAGAGCAGCGTAGGCGAAAGGAATCTGGNTGTGTTCTTCAGACAGAGCATAACTAAGCCACACCGCGTTCTTACATGTTTGGTACATGACTGATTCTTGATTCCTGTGGAAAGATACCATGATTTTATGAGCCAGCATTGCCTCATAGTATAAATATGCAAAAAAAAATTAATGAAGATTGCATAGGCAACCTTCAGATTTCTTAATATTTAACTGCTTGTCTTTACAAATAATCATTTTAAGTTCATGTGTACATTGAGACTAATAGTCCTACCACTCTGTGAAGTAGTACATGCCAGCCCAGAAATTATTGCAAATGACTGCATTCTGACACATAAGGAAACATAGGTCTCTCTCCAACACTCCTGCAGCATCCCACTGCAGTTTTCATCAGTTTCAAAACTGATTTGCTTTTGTGACTTTCATTCTGCATGAAAACTTCTGTCAGCTGTGCTGCTGCTGGGGCACCAAGCATCTCTGTGGGGAGAGGGATGGGTCAAGACTGCACTGGGACAGTAACCTGTGGATGGGGATCAGGATGATCAGCACTATTTGTGACCAACCAGTGCTCAAAAAATGTATATTGTAGTAACACCTGTGAATGTGGGAATACTGTCTCCACTTCATGGTCTAGTCTTAACATGCATGTCAGAACAGCTTTGTTTTTCAAGAAACCAACTGAGAAGCTACTTAGAAAAATTTATTCCTGAATCATGACTAAAACTCTTGCAGTTTATCTTCCATAAAAACATGAAATACATGAGAGCAGGACACTAGAAATCTTAGTTGAGCTGAAATATCCTGTTTCTGGAGTATAAAAATATCCTACCCATGGTAGGGGGGTTGGAACTAGATGATATTTAAGGTCCCTTCCAACCCAAACCATTCTATGATTCTATGATTATGACGTACAGTTCTAGTAACACACCAGGAATTTTGAAAGTGGTCAGGGTTGTGACTTTTTGTGAGGTCTTTCCCATAAAAATGAATTTGATAATACTGATATCTATAGTCTATCTCTAAAAAAAGATATCAGTTATTTTTTTCTTAGGAAATTACTAAACTCAGCTGGCTTTTATTGCACAAAACCTGTGATTAAGGTGTGGTTCATCACATAGCTGCTGGCACAATTTTTTGGGCATGGCCTTATCCAAAACTATATTTTTTCCCTAATTTTTTCTAAGTTCTTACCATTTCTCAATTCTTAACACATGTCTGTAGGGGGCCTTAGAGCATGCTCCCTCCTGGCTGGGGCTTCAGACCAAGGTAGGATAATGCAGCTGATGACGGCTACTCCTTCCAGCCAGTGACTTCAGGGTAAGGCTACTGGGCAAGGCTGAACTGTGTCCCATCGCAGATGCTTTTGGCTGAGGCTTTACTGCTCAGGCGCATCTGAGCTTCAGTTCACCCCTGCCTGTGCCTGGCCACATGTCCTGTTCATCTGGTTCTGGACTCTGACCCCCAGATGGTTTCTAGACTGACCCCAGCTTGTCACTATGAACCTGCCCACTAGTCATGGGGCTGTGTCTGATGCCGATTCCCTTCACTGTGCATGATCCCGACCCCCACCCACAGGTTACTGTCCCAGTGCAGCCTTGATCCACCCCTGTCCCCATAGAGGTGCTTGGTGACCCAGGCTGCCCTCTGGCCCACCTTGCTCCCTGTCTGTGGATGGTGGGACAAGCCCTTGCAGGCAATGCCTCTGCACCACTGGTCTGGGGTCTCCCTCCGAGACCCCACGGAGCAGCTGCCCCCCCTTCCCCTCCCCCCCCAGTCCCTGACTACGCCAAGTGTTTCAGCTGCTATGTGAACTGTAGTAGGTCAGCACTCTGTTTCAGAGTTTCAAACAATGCTGTGACACAATCAAATCAATTAGAAAGACTTTGCTTCCTAATACACTCCTCCATGACACATGTCCCCTTATAAATGACTGAATATTATACGAACTTCAGCAAATTAATCATGTAAACGAAGGAAGTTGGATACTACACAAAAACAAGTTTTCATCAAGCTGTCAAGAAAGAATTTCAACTCTCTAACCATTTTTTTTCCTCAAAATTTGCCACTTGTATGAGTGACGTAGTTATATTCATGAGCTTTTAATTCAGGCAGCCTTCAAAGATTTTTCCAGAATACCGTGTGGACTAAGAAACTATGTCTATCTTTAACTTTACATAAGCATTGCAAATAACGTTCCTATCTGAACTACAGACTTTCAAAAAGAAAGAATACCTATTGTAGAGATGGTCATGAGTGTAGCCATTTGATCTCACTGACACATTAATTTAGATTGAGTTATATCTGACCTAGATCTTGTAATTCAGGCCCCAGAGGGTCTTTTTCAGGTAGCAGTAGAAGTATTTCAGATAAATATCATGACTTAAGAACAGATCAATTATAGTAACAACCAGAAATGCCAACATTTCAAATTTCAAAATTTACATATTTTACACAAAATCATCTGTGTGTTGCTTCTTACCTAGTTTCCTAAAACTGCATTATTTGCATTCATTTCTTAGAGTATTGTATTGTATCTTATCATGTACTTATATAAGAGACAAGATTCATGTTTTCATTTAAGAATATAAATGCTAGATGTGTAATTCTAAATTGGTTCCTCTAGATTTCCTTTATAATCAGCAGACAGAAACAGGTAATTCTGGCAGGTAATGTATCATAAACATCTAAAATAAATTAGATTAATTGTCCTGTGTGGTATCTTCAACGCAACTTCAGATGCCTGAGATGAATTTTAGATAGGTGTCCAAAACCATGCCCTATCCAAACAGCACACTGTATTATCTGCTGTATTTACTCAAATTTCACAGAAATTAAGGCTTAATATGGAAATATTTTTTACAGTATGTACAGCATAAGCATGCTGAAATGAAGTATGAAGACTTTGATACAAAATGTCATATTCTGGAGAACACTGAATTTTAGTGCCTCATTCCCCTCCTACAGTTTCTAACTATTCCCTCCAAGAAAACTGTAAGTGCAGGTACCATCAGTGTTAGTTCATTTAGTTTACCTAACAATCACTTGAGAACTTGAGCTCACACTTTTGCATAGTTGCTTCCCTGATAAAAAACTCTGTCAGAAATTGTATCTGATCATGAGAAAAATTTGAGGAAGAGAACAGAGACTTACTTCATTTGGAAGAATCCATAAAAATTTGTTCAGTAATAATGCTAATTCCATTGGTTTAGCGCTCATTTGAAATCCACATTACTCTTGCTGTTTGTAGCAGTAAGTTACTCCTATACACAGAAGAACAGAGACAGATTTTACCATGGCTATATTTTTTCCAGTTTTGGGAATGGCCACATCAGCAAATTCATACACTTTTGTTTCATAAGTTCAGTTTTAATATCTTTGCTGTGTAAACTGTTTATCGTTACTATTTGTTCTGTGCTGAAGTGTTAGCATGCATGGTTGCCTGTCTTCATTCATAAAACAATTTTTGTTAATATGCTTATAGCAGCTTAGGGCACCATATGTAATTCTTCCATTGATCTTGGGCAATGTTTTAGATGTAATGATTGGATTCTAATTTCTCCAAAGATTCTACCACTTGTGTCCTGACATTTGGTAGCTATGGAAGACTTTTAACTAAAACTCTCTTCAACAGCTTCCTTTGCCCAACTCTTGGGTACCAGCTTCTCTAGTCTTTTAAGGTCTTTTGAGTAATCCAAGAGGACTTTCTAACTCTGTCTCCTTGCCTGTTGACTCTTACTGTAAAGCAAGAGCTATTTCAAAATCTTCTAGGGTTAACAGACTTCAGTAGGTAAAGGACATGAATTGTATTTGGTCTTAAGGATCTCTTTGTCCTTTCTATCTTTCAGGGGAGGTAACAAGTGTTATTTAAAGGTGCAGACACCTGACTTTCACCAAAAAAACCCACTCTTCTTTTAGAAAGCTGAAGAGTTAGGGTGCAAGTCCAGGCGTCTTCTGATGTCTGGACTTCAGCATAACTCAAAATGACTCATTTTCTGGACTAAGCTCAAAGCCATTTTTCATGAATATTCAAGACTCATTTCAATTCCAGCACGGGAAACTTGGACACATTCCATGCAACTATCACTTTCCTTTAGACTGACAGGATAAAATTAACTAAAAATTATGTGGTTTTAAGAGCCATCTATATTTTCAGTCCTGTAACCCCAGAATGGGATTTCTTTTCTGGCACTGGTGTCTAGTATTTTTTTCCTTTACTTCCCTGTAGAAGTGCAAAGCTTAACATGAACCAGACAATACACCAACGATTCATAACATACTTCGTTGCTCCAAGTTCTCTGATTGAACTAATGGATTAATACTTAGCTATACAAAAAATTATTAAAAAAAATAAGAAGCCTTACAGTCCTAACTATACCTTTAGGATTCAAGGCTACAGAACATCCAAGTTTAAGGACTATTTCTTCTGAAAAGCGTATTTTTTTTTCCTTTGTTAAACTTTAGAACCCTAGGCATAAAATGTGGTTTCTTGCTTTCCTACTTCTTTCTGTTGATTGCAGCTACCTCTATCTACTGTTGTCTAGCAGAAGACAAAGTGTGATGATGAGTGACATTTTAATGTGAAACTATTAATTGCTCAAACATAAAAAAAGGAAGTAATTCTTGTTAAGGGTCATTTGTCATTGTGATTAGCAATCCTTAAACAGAGAAGGCTAGTTCTTCAAGAGCAGATATCTGTAAAACTCTCTTAGCTTTACTCACTGAAGTTCCTCTGGACTGGCTTTTGCTCTGAGAGGTAAACGTTGCCCAAATGGGTCCTACAAAATACTGTTAAATACATAGCACTGCAAGCTCCCAATTTTGAGAAATTCTTTCCTCTTCAGTGTAAAGAACATGATTCTACTTAGTAATATAGTTAACATCATTGACAAATAATTTCTTTTTCATGCATTTGCTTAAAGCTTAGGCCAACAGAAAAGCTTTTTATAGTGAGCTGTGGAAGCTGTAGAAATGCCTCTGCAAAAGCACTTCTGAAAATGGTCCACCTTACAACAAACATCTGAAGATGTGGACTAAAAGTTAAAGAACTTTTCTTGGTGGGTGAATCTCCCTTAGAACAGGTTATAACTTTCCAGAATATATCTTCAGCTGCTGCCACTTTATGTTGCCCAGGAGGTTTTGGGGTCTTTCTGGCATACGGCCTTATGTCTGCTGATTGAGGACAGAAACCAACTTGTGTACATGCAATGGAACACTAGTCTGATCATCATCTGAATGTGCTCTGAGAAACTAAACTATAAACAGTTAATAGTCTTCAGACAAGTGACAGGCCAGCAGGCTGAAAAGACAAAAAAGCATATTATTTCAAATATTATTTTGAGAAACTTAGTCTAGGTTGCTGTTTTTATGCCACCAGGTTATACCATTCACCCTTACTCAGTGGAATGCCCCAGTAGGTGCACAAGCAAATCCTGTGTTTACTTCTGGATCTGGTAGTCAGAGCAGCACAAGGCACAATGGAAGGGAAAAGAGAGGTCGTAGCTAGGGCAAATTCCTCCTGATTTCTGATAGCATATGCTCCCTTATGCTGCAATTTAGAGCAGCTACAGACAGGTCTCTTTGAGAATCATAACTAGTTATTGTTTTTTCACTACTCTTGTATCTCCTTATCCTGTACAAGGCAGATTAGCTCTCGAGTCTGACACAGTGACTTGCTCTCCCTTTCATGCAGGCGGATGGTGTGTAAGCCAAAGTTTTTCCTTCGCCAGCAGTGCAGCAGGTGTTCAGCCACGGGGGCTGCAAAAGCACCGCAGCTGCTGCTTGAAATGCTCTCAGCATACCTCTGAGCTGGTTGGGCTCTCGCTGCTCGTGCAGATACTCTCCCTACTTTTTTCCTCTGGAGATAGTCCTGACTGCAGCACTTCAGCACAAAGGTGCAGCTCACAGTCAAATGCCTATGTTCACTTTCTTGCCTCAAGGAACCAAGGGACTGCAAATAGTATGGCTACTGCTGTTGTTTCATTTCCTTAAAGTTGTTTGGATTTGGCTTGTTCATGAGTTCTTCAGCAGAGGTGCTTTAGGAAATACTGAAGAGGAAAATAACAAAGAGTTACTACCTCGTATGTTCTGTTTTCAGTCTTCTTGAATGAGATGCACTGTAAGATTAATTTGCTTTCAGAATTAGTTTCTTTCACCTTTACAACTCTCCACCTGACACACAAATGAATCATGAAATCACAGAATGGGTTGGGTTGGAAGGGACCTTAAGGATTATCTAGTTCCACCTCCTCTGCAATGGGCAGGGACACCCTCCACTAGATTGGGTTGCTCAAAGCCCTACCCAGTCTGATCTTAGATACTTACAGGGAAGGGGCAACCACAACTTCTCTGGGCAACCAGTTTCAGTGTCTCACCACCTTCATCACAAAAAATGTCTTCCTTACATCCAACCTAAACCTACTCTCTTCCGGTTTAAAACCATTGCCCCTTGTCCTGTCACTACAGGCTTTGGCTAAAAGTCTCTCTACATCTTCTCTGTAAGCAAGCACCCTTTCTATATTGAAAGGCTACAATGAGGTCTTCCCAGAACTTTCTCTTCTCCAGCATGAACAACCCCAGTTCTCTCAGCCTTTCTTCATAGGAGAGGTGTTCCAGCCCTCTGATCATCTTTGTGGCCCTTCTCCAGACTCACTCCAACAGGTTCATGCCCTTCTCATGCTGAGGACTCCAGAGCTGGACAAAGTACTCCAGGTGAGGTCTCACCAGAGTGGAGTAGAGCAGTAGAATCACCTCCCTCAACCTGCTGATCATAATTCTTTGGATGCAGCCCAGGATACAGTCGGTCTACTGGGCTGTGACCTCATGGCCAGTTTTTCATCCACCACTACTCCCAAGACCTTCTTCACAGGGCTTCTCTCAACCCCATCATAACCTAGCCTGAATTGATACTGAGGACTGCCCCGACCAAGGTGCAGGACCTTACACTTGTCCTTGTTGAACCTCAGGAGGTTCTCACAGGCCCACTTCTCAAGCTTGTCCAAGTTCCTCTGGATGGTATCTTGTCAACTGCACCACTCAGTTTGGTCTCATCTGCAAACTTGCTGAGGGTGGACTTGATCCCAGTCTCTATGTCATTGATGAAGATGTTAAATAGTAATGGTCCCAGTACAGACCCTTGAGGGACACCACTCATTACTGGATTCCACTTGGACACTGAGCTATTGACATTAATTCCTTCTCCATCAAACGGTTCATCTGTCAACCTCAAATCTCTCCAATTTTGAGGTAAGAATGTTCTGGGAAACTGTGTTGAAGGCCTTACAACAGACCAGGTAGATGACATCCACAGCCCTTCCTTTGTCCACCGATGCAGTTACTCCATCAGAGAAGCCATGAGGTTAGTCAGAAGGAAATGTATTTGAAGACAGACTCATATAAATTGGATTCAAGAAATTTTGAAGGTTTCTCTCTTTTCATGAAGAATAAGGCTACTGCGTGTACCAAAGAGACATTTAAAATTGTTTAAATAAAAACAGACACACAGCTGGACATGCATTGATTTAATCGGAACTCCTTAGAACATTAAATTACTATTATTCTTATCCTTGAGCTTTTAGGCAATATGTCTCCAACCCTGACAGGCTGGAGAGGTGGGCCCATGCCAACCTCATGAAGTTCAACAAGACCAAGTGCAAGGTTCTGCATCTGGGTCAGAGCAATCCCAAGCACCGATATAGGCTGGGCAGTGACTGGCTTGGGCAGTCCTGAGGAGAAGGACTTGGGAGTATTGGTGGACAAGAAGCTCAACATGAGTCACCAGTGTACACTTGCTGCCCAGAAAGCCAACCGTATCCTGGGCTGCATCAAGAGAAGCATGGCCAGGAGGTCAAGAAAGGTGATTCTCCCCCTCCACTCCACTCTTGGGAGACCCCACCTGCAGTCCTGCGTCCAGTTCTTGAGCTCCTATTACAAGAAAGATATGGATGTGCTGGAACATGTCCAAAGGAGGGCCACGAGGATGATCAGAGGGCTGGAGCACCTCTCCTACGAGGATAGACTGAGAGAGTTGGGGGTATTCAGTCTGGAGAAGGCTCCAAGGAGACCTTATTGTGGCCTTCCAGTATCTTAAGGGGGCCTACAAGAAAGCTGGGGAGGGACTTTTTAGGATGTCGGATAGTGGTAGGACTAGGGGAAATGGGTCAAAACTAGAGGTGGGTAGATTCAGATTAGAGGTTAGGAAGAAGTTCTTCCCCATGAGGGTGGTGAGACACTGGAACAGGTTGCCCAGAGAGGTGGTGAAAGCCTCATCCCTGGAAATTTTTAAGGCCAGGCTGGATGGTGCTCTGAGCAACCTGATGTACTGGGAGGTGTCTCTGTCCACGGCAGGGAGGTTGGAACTAGATGATCTTTAAGGTTCCTTCCAAACCTGACAATTCTATGATTCTGTATGTCAGGGAACCTAAAGGTAACTGAATTTACAAAAATACTACCAAGAACTATCATCTTTCTAAAAGCCATAATCACTGTGACATCCCATGAGATTATGTAAAATATAGCATTGGAATACCTAATTGTACTTCACCACACCCATCTTCATTATATTGGTTAAACTTGTATCAGCATGTATGTAGTTATTGACGATCATGGCTTGTAGGATACAATTTTATGGCCCTTGAAAAGGAACAGAGGATAATCAGGACACAGCAATGACAGAAATCACAACTGAAAATTACTTTCAAATCCCAGGAAAATTTCATTACTAAAATAAGCAGTACAGACAATATAAAAATAAAAAACCGCAGAGACTCAGCTATTTATTAGTAAACATCAGCTTTCCTAAATATCTGTTTAACGCTCTCAAGCACTTGCAGATTGACATCAGCTTGTGACAGACTCTAGTATGATCTCTGTCCAAGAGCAGTGAGAATGACCTTGGCAAGGCAATTCCTTTGATACTAACAAGGGGGCAGAACTTGTCTAGGCCCAAATGAAGAGATCAGAATGCTGGAAAATACTGCAGGTCTAATCTAAGCAGGAAATGAAAAGGACTGGAAAAGAATTTGAAGACCACCTTGTAGAGGATGCTCAAACTGGCAGTAAAAAGGTCTTCATACACATCAAAAGAAAGAAGGTAGTTAGGAAACTGTCACTTAGTGACAAAAGTCTAAAAGGAAAAGGTAGGGGGGGCCAGGATGGCAAAGCTAGCACAGAAAAATTTGCCTGCCCTAGACTGCAGTTAAGGGTGCTGGGGATCCATAGCCCCACAGCTGCTGCACACTGGAGAAGCCAGAGGTACTACGTATCAACTTCAAGTTACTTCACAGGAAACAGGAGCCCAAATAAGGAAGTAAAATACAGGGTGTAAAAGCCTGTCACCTGAAAGTGGAGAGTCACCTGAACCAGGTGACACTCAGCCAAAAGTGATGAAGGACTTTGGCTATCAAACTGCCGACCTACTGCTCATGGTGTATAACGCATCCTCAGGGTTCGGAGCTGGTCACCAAAACACCTGACCCAACTCAGGGCACACCAGAGCCCCCCTCGAGAAGGAGCGATCCAACAGACCGACCTCTCTCCCCGTGAAACTGCGCCATTTACGGCGATGCTCCCTGGGGCGGCCAGACAAGCAGGCTGAGGGGAAGAACCTATCTCCGGTGCAGGGGAACTGCCTGCCTGGCTGCTAAGCGAGGGCCCAGCGAGTGCTAGGGCCACATCCCACGTCTCTCTTCAGCTTCCACACGCGGCTGCACGCAGGCACAGCGCTTCCCGCCAGGCGAGTGGCGTTCCCGGCCCGCCACACGCCGCTCCCCACGGCCGACCCGGGACCGAGCCTTCGCGGCAGCCACTCAAGCGCTGCTTCGGGCTCTCAGCGCCCGGCGACTCTGCCCTGTCAGCGCAGCCCACCCCAAGCTGCCCCAACTCCAGGCCTCCGCGCGGGAAAAGAACCCTCCGCCACAGCCGCGGAGCCAGCGGGTGACCGGCAACAACCACCCCTCCAACCGCCGGACCCGTCCGTCCCTTCCCACCGCGGCAGGTGCGCGCCGCGGGCTGCAGGCGGCCACCCACCCCCACCCGCCTCCCTCCGCGCATGCGCCGCGGCCGCGAGTTCACCGGCTGCGCCTGCGTGTGCTCCTCTCCCCTCGGGCAAGATGGCGGCGGGGAGATCAGTTCGGGGAAGCGAGTGAGGGGGCCGGCCGGGCAGCCGGGCTGGGGGGGACAGGGCCCCGGCGCCGCGGCTGAGGCGCGCCTGAGGGAGGCGGCTGCCGGGCAGGGGCTGGGCCCGCGCAGGGGGTGGAGAGGAGGCCGGGGCTGACCCGGAGCCCGCGGCGGGGATGAGGAGTCAGGGAGCCGGGGCAGGTACCGGCCCTAGCCAGTGAGGAGGGGGAACGGCTGTCCGCGTATGCGCGCCTGCCGGCTGCTCTTTCACGCCGTCCGGGGAGGAGGCGCAGCTCTCGGCTCCGCGGCGGCAGGTGTCGGAGGAGTCGCGGCGGCGCTACCAGGCGGGGAGAAGGCGGCAGACAGGTGAGTGCCCGTCGGCCGGAGCGCCGGCCCTGGTGGACCCTGCCCGCCCCACCGGGCCCTTCGCCTTCACCGCTAGCCACAGCCCCGGGCGGGCTTGGACCCGGCGTCTGGCGGTCTAAGCCTTGTGTGCACTCGTCCCTGCAGGCGTCTGCCCCTCGTCCCCGGTGGCCCTGCCGCGGGGGCACCGCTCTGGGACCAGGTGGAGCCCCGGGGCCACTGCCCCCCGCGCTGGAGGAGCCTGAGCCGCGGGTGCTGCTGAAAGCCAGGAGTGTTTTGTTCTGTTTTGTGGTAGTATAATGCAGCTTGACTTCATTTAGTGGTTTTGTTGTTCAAGATCTGTCTATAAGTATTCAAGTAGTTCACACCTACAGTACCACTAGAATATGAGGGTAATATGGTAAAGGTCCACGACTAGGTCTTGGGAAGAGCTTAGCTACTGTCTTCTATGAAAAGATACTTAAAGTCCTTGGCCTGCAAAAACCTTTCTCTAACTGTTACATGAGTCTTCAAAACTCAGTATTGGCAGGGCTTATTTCTTTTGTGTCCTCCCTGGATTCTTGTAATGAGCAGTGGATCAGTACAGGTGTCTGTGACTACAGCCTCAATTTCTGAAGTCATTGTAGCCTCAGTGGCCATTCTTAGCTTCAGAAGTGATTGAATGTAAAATAAAACAGTTAAGATTTCTGTAAATGTCAGCTTCATTTTGTAACTGCAGAGTAATGGAGGAGTGAAGATGCAAGTGTACTAAACCATATCACTGACTTGTTTTGTTGCCTTGCCGCCCCCACCCCTCTCCCCTTGTAATAGCTGTGAACAATGTGATGGTAGTGACCTGTAACACTGGGAAGACAAGCCTTTTGGAAAAGCTGTCATAGTAACTTCTCACTTTCTGGAAAATAAAATAAGGTTCTACAGCAACTGTTTCCGTATACTTGGTTCTACCAGCTGCTGATTGAACAAGAGGAGGTATTTCTATAAAACAGTGAAGCAGCACAGGTTTGAAGTCTTTGCTTCAGGAGTGCAGCTGATATTTTGGTAAGTTAAGGCTATAGCAAGATTTAAATAAAATTAGGTCACTAATTGGAATGTAGAGAAGCTGAACCTTTTTCCTATTCATGTGCTGTAACCTTACGTTTTTAAACTGGATCAAAAAAAAATTGTGTGCCAGATTGGTTAATCCAATCCTAAGCACCCAAGAAATACTAGTCTTAATGTCATGAGATTGTTGTTATGCTTCAGCTTCCTTGATACAGTTTTTTTTTTTCCTTTAGTTATGGTGCAGACTATTTATAGAATAGTTCTGCCTAGTGAGAAAGACCTTGCAAGTACTTGCTCTCCTTAAATGCTTTAGGTTTCAAAAAAACCCCACATTTGGTAGAAGGTATCTATACTTACTGGTGTAAAGGAAAGAATCCCAAACTATGGAAATTCAAATGGTGATTTAGTTGATGAAATATATTTTAATTTCTATATAATGCAATAGGAAACACTGTTGAGCATGAGAACATGTCTTACCATTTGTCTTATTTCACGTAATCACATAATGGTAGGGCTGGAAGGTACCTCTAGAGATCATCTAGTCCAACCCACCTGCCAAAGCAGGTTCACCTAAGATCAGGTTGCACAGGACAGTGTCCAGTTGGGTTTTGAAAGTCTTCAGAGAAGGAGACTCCACAACCTCTCTGGGCAGCCTGTTCTGGGACTCTGCCATCCTGTAAAGATGTTTCTCCTGTTGTTGAGGTGGAACTTCCTGTGTTCTAGTTTATGCCTGTTGTCCCTTGTCCTGTCACTGGGCAACACTGAAAAGAGACTGGCCCCATCCTCCTGACACCCACCCTTTAGATATTTATAAACATTGTTAAGATCCCCTCTCAGTCTTCACTTCTCCAGGCTAAACAGCCCCAGGTCTCTCAGCTTTTCCTTGTAAGAGAACTGTTCCAGTCCCTTAATCATCCTTGTAACCCTCTGTTGGACTCTCTCTAGTAGTTCCCTGTCTCTCTTGAAATGGGGAGCCCAGAACTAGACCCAGTACTCCAGATGAGGCCTCACTAGGGCAGAGTAGATGGGGAGGAGAACCTCCCTCGACCTGCTGGCCACACTCTTATTTATGCACCCCAGGATACCATTGGCCGCCTTGGCCATAGGGGCACGCTGCTGGCTCATGGTGAACTTCTTGTCCACCAGGACTCCCAGGTCCTCCTCCATGGAGCTGCTTTCCAGCAGGTCAACCCCTAACCTGTACTGATGGATTGAGTTATTCCTCTCCAGGTGCAGGACCCTACACTAATGAAACTAATTCCCATGCAATGAAATCCATGCTCAAGTATGTCACATTTTCGTACCTGGGCATTGTGTTGTACAAAATATTTGTTGAGTAGCTGACGTCGCAACTACAGTTTCTTTAGAATGTACAACAAATACCATCAAAAATGTTCTGTGCCACTGTATACATAAAGTTTTTGGTACTCTAGTTTGGTCTATATTAGTCCTAATAACTGTGGGCCCCAATGAACACCTGCGTTTTGTATTTAGAGTACCTTGTGTAAACTTTCAAAGATATATATGCATTTGTGTGTATATATTTATTTGTTTTCAATAGAGACTTGTAGATTGTTTCTAGAATCTTCTTTAATCTAGATAATCTCTAGAGTAAGGGAGTTATATCCCTCTGTGGTTGTATTTAAAACAGGAAAGTTAACAATAAAACTTTCTTAATCCTGTAATAAACGAGAAATAAAATTTTGATTTGGCTATCTTTATTTTGGCTAGACTCTGAAAATTCTTTCTTTGAGTGAAAGCAAAATAATTTGGATTGCTTTATAGTCATTAACTTTTCTTGTTTGTTTCAAGCAGCTCAGTTACAATAAGCAGAATTATTCACACAGGTATATATATACTTTTGGAAATATTTTATGGTAGCAAGTTGTTCTGGAATATGAGTGGCAAGTGAAAACATAGCACTTGATTTAGGATAGTGTACATCTTATTTCCACTTTCAAACTATGCTGTACGAGTTGTGCATTTTGCAGTAGAAATCCATTATTCTGTTATCTTCTTTCACACTATCTGAAACTCAGTGTAAGAATCAGGAGTTTTTTTGTGGTGCCTTATATATTCTACTTTGAGTTGTCTTGATTTAATTTGGACAGTAGAAGCAATGCATCTTTTTCCTTTCTATCAAGTTGCCATGTTTTCATGGTATGATTTTTAGTCACTGGTAGGATAGTGATGGAATAAGCAATGGTTTAATGGACTGAAATTATATAAGTAACCAGCTTGGTGAATTGGGTTAACTTTTCATAGTTTAATGAGAATGTTAATAACATGAAAGTTAAAAGTAAAAGAAGTATAGCAACATTATTTTGTGAGCTTAGATTTAAGTGAAGTTTCAAGCTTCATTGTAAGCTTAAAAATGCAATATGACTGTATTAAATGAATGTATATAGACTCAGATGTAAATTGGAATACGGTAGTTTTAAGTTCTCTTTAAATGGATCTTCTAGTTGTTTGCTGTTCAAGTTCATATTATTTTCATCATCCATTTATTACCATTATTAGCAAAACAAAACCACTTTTACTGTCTTAGCTTTGACTTCTCCAGATTCACATACCCATCTTCTAGTATATTGATATTTAATACCCCAAACTGTTGCGATTTTGATCCTAATTAACTTGAATTGTCATTACAAGCATGACTGTTAAAATAGTGTTAAAATAATCTGTGATGGTGATTCCAGTGTCAGGTCATGCTGTGCTGTTATAGAACTTGGGTTGTTGGGTGATTGCCATTCAGCTTTAGTTGGAAGCATGCATCTTGTTGCATCAGTTGTAGCTGGACAGTAAAGCTAGTATTTGGTCAGAATGTCAGAGGTTTATATTCAGTGGGGATGGTATGTTTCAGGGAATGTTATGGGAAAGGTAGCTGGCAAATAAGAATACTTGTTTGGTTTTATTATCTCCATGTGCTACTATAACAGTAGCTCTGATACTGCTGGCTGGTTGTGGTCACAAGGCTACTATATGCTGATTTGAACTGACTGCCAAAGATTAATTGGGTTCCATGAGTATGTTCATTTGTGTCTCTGTTAGAGGATGACTGCTTTAATGTTAGTCATCACTAGTGGAAATGAGAAATTTAAAAAACATGAATGCTTTTTGAGATCAGAGAGTATTCATTTTACTGTTATTTCACATAGATTTTCAGAAGATGAGAAATGAAATTCAGTAGACAATAATATCTTTTGAATTAGCAAATATAGTTGTGTTAGAGCACAAGTAGTTTGATTTCTCTACGGAAATGGTAAGCTAAAATATTGAAGTTTGAGGATCAATAGCATTTTGAGGTTCTTTCATAAGTGTAGTGTTATTCTTCAGGGGTACATTTTAACAACAGATTGATAGGATATTAGTCTCTAATGGAAGAAGAGACCTAACTCATGTAGACTTTATAGGTCAAAATAAAATAGGCCTGTGTGAAACAGTATAATGATGCCTCTCTTAATGATGAAGATAGGAAGTTTTTATTCTTATTCTGTAAGAGAACTCTTATGGCAAAGTAAGGTATCAAAGCTTAGTTTTTCACACATTACTTAAGTTATTTGAATGGAAATTGTTTATTTTTCTGGAAATCAGATATCAATAAAAAGCTTTCTTATTGCAGTCAATGGTATGAGTGTTGGTTCCTTTAGATAGATTTTGAAAGGTGCTGAGTTTCACAAAACTGAACTTGGCTGTTAGTACATTGGCCTTTTTGTAGTAACTGGAAGGAAACTAGGACTTCTCATTGTGTGAAGAGTGCAAAGAAATCATGAAAGCATAAATTGTGTGCGTTGGCTCTCCCTTTATTAATGGAAAAAGATTCTCAGGATCACATGAGCTTTTTCTTCTCTCTGAAACCCCTGCTATGGAGATCCCACATTGCTGCTGTTCTTCCATTTAAAGGGCTTCAGCTAGGTTCTCCTTAGGACTAAGCAATTATTTTTCTTATATAATAGTCTTGAATTCCAACTTAACACACATTTTATAAGAAATTTAGCTTTATTACTCAAGCATGCCTTCTTGGTCTCATTGTTCTTTCACTTCAAGCTAATTGAGATATGCTGATTTTTATGACTTTGTTGTGTTTTGTTGCTGTTTCTTGGAGTAAGATTGCCACTTTTTTTTTACATACTATAGATTGAAATTCAGTTGATCAGTGAGAAGCATTTCCCTCAAGCCCCCTCTGGCTTGTTTTGTTGCAGGCTCTACTGAAGCTTGTGTCTGGACTGCAGACTCCCTGTTTAGGTAGTGGGGTGACTTCTAATAAAATTATTTGAATGCCTGAGTAACTGTGTCAGATGTTACAGCTGTCACTCTGTCTGCTGAAGTGGATTCCTTCTTATTTTGGTTTGTTTCCTGATGTGTGTTTTCTTTGGTTTCTTGTTTTGGGGTTTGGGGTTTTTTTGTTATACAGGAGTATTTTGCTTAAAAAACTTTTGGGAATATGAAAAGGTAAGTATTAATGTGAATAAAAATATGACTTAGACTGGAGCTCTGGTTATATAAACAAGAAATTAGGTTCAAATGTGGTGACGAAAATCAAAAGTACTGTAATATTAAATATATTCCTACAGCTTTAGTGGAAATTACCCATCAGAGTCTTTGCAGAACTTTTTTTTTTTTTTTGGACAAAAGTCCTGGGGCCATCTTTGGTCACAGACTTCATATTCAGGTATATACAGCCTGAAAACAGAACAGATCTGAATCCATGTTGCTACTTCTGTTTTCCTTGGTGAAATGGAGTAATTTTCAGATTGGTAGGAACAAAGTGTTACTAAATCAGAATTGCAAGGAGATTGTCCAACCTAGTAGTTTTATGTAATGTGGCTTTGTGTTGCAATAATTTCTTAGAAATTGAGGGTATTAATAAGAACAGAAATGTATGACTTGTAGCACGCAGAGTTTTTTGTTGTTGCAAAGAGTGTTTCTTGTTTGGGGTTTGTGGCCTTCTCTGCTAGGGTAAAGTTGATAGAGTTCTTCTCTATAGTTCAGTCATTATAATGATAGTTCTCCTTTTTCTTATAGGTAGCTGTTACTGCTCTGTGGATGTAAAGTTCTCACAATGTCTTATCTTGCAGCTGATCTCTGTTCTCAGAAATGATTGATTTGCCAATCTTGTGGAGTTTGATATGAGTAATGTTTCTCATGCCAGTTGTGGTTGGATTTGGAGAAGACCATAAGAAAAGGTGTTGGTGGTAAAAGAGTAGTTTTATGTTGTAAATAGGAGAAACAAAGGAGTGTGCTGCGGAGCAAGTTAAAATTGAGGTGAGTATATAACTGTACCTCTATTTCGGTGCTTTTGTTTGGGAGAGGAGCAGGGGAAGGTTTAGTAACTCCTTCCAGCATAGATCCGAAGATCAAACTTACACACTCCATTGAGAAGTTATTATAAAAGGACTACATACTGAAATGGCTCTTTTCATGTGTGGGGGGGTTCCTTGTTAAGAAATAGCATCATCTTTTTTCATACATTATATGTACTTTTCTGTACAAACCACTCAGATGCTAAATATACCTTCTAGGAAGTCCTGCTGTCTAGTTAACATTAATGTACCTTTCTCTGGGTATGTTTGTAAGCACACAAAGGATAAATTTACCATGTTGATACCTACTTAATGGCATTGGAATTTAGTCTGGAGGTTTCTTTCATTTCCTAATTTTTTTTAGAAGTGTTTTTTCCGATATGATAGCAGTATTGTCTTGGAAAGTAGTAATTCTAGGAATGAAGCTTTTAATGTGGCTGTGGTATAAGAATTTGAGCAGTTCTGCTCATGTTCTTCAAGAAGCAATCATGCTACTTGTTATCCTAATAGATGCTTAAGTAGTCAAGGCTTCTAACAGTGTGATATAACAACAGCTTTTATTTTTATTTGAATGGTAATGGAAACATTTACACATTCAGTTATCATTAATACTTTAAACATTTAAAATAGTTCTATATTTTAAAAATAATCTGGAGTAAAAGAATGCCAGATTTCATTGAGTTATTTTAATAATGCAATCCATTCCTTGCTGGCTGGAACCTTCTGAAAAAAGGATGTTAGAAAGTGCAACCATTGTTTTGGGTTTTTCTTTAACTGCAAATAGTCTTAATTGTCACTTCAATCAGCAACAGTTACTATCTCCATTGTTTTGTGTATGCACAACAACCTTTGGAATTGGCTGATTCATCAAACTGTGGAACAAGATATCCTTTTCAAAATGGAGCAATATAGTTTGATCAGACAAATGTGGGCCCCTCTGAAGGAAGCAGATCTGCCCATGAGGGATATGGAGAAGGCTGAGGTCTTCAATGACTTCTTTGCCTCAGTCTTCCCTGGAAAGGGCTCTAGCTGGACCATCCAAGTTACAGAAGGCAAAGGCAGGGGCTGGGAGAAGGAAGAAGATCTTCCCACTGTAAGTAAAGATCAGGTTCAAAACCATCTGAAAACCTGAAGGTGTAAAAGTCCATGGGACCTGACGAGATTCATCTGCGGGTCCTGAGGGAGTTGATAGACCAAGCTGCCAGGATGCTTTCCATTGTATTTGAAAAGTCATGGTGGTCTGGTGAAGCGCCCGCTGACTGGAAAAGGGGAAACATCACCCCCATTTTCAAAAAGGGCAACTACAGGCCGGTCAGTCTCACTTCTGTGCCTGGCAAAATCATGGAGCAGATCCTCCTGAAGGCTCTGCTAAGGCACTTGGAAAATCATGAGGTGATTGCTGGTAACCAGCATGGCTTCACCAGGGCAAATCTTGCCTGACAAATCTGGTGGCCTTTTACAATGGAGTAACAGCATCAGTGAGTAAGGGAAGGGCAACTGATGCCATCTACCTGAACTTGAGCAAAGCCTATGACACTGTCCTGCATGACATCCTGGTCTCTAAATTGGAGACACATGGATTTGACAAATGGACCACTCAGTGGATAAGGAATTGGCTGGATGGTCACTCTCAAAAGAGTTGTGATCAACAGCTCAATGTCCAAGCGGAGGTCAGTAACAAGCAATGTCTCTCAGGGAACGATACTGGGACCAGTGCTGTTTAACATCTTTATTGGTGACATGGACAGTGGAATTGAGTGCACCCTCAGCAAGTTTGAAGATGACACCAAGCTGTGTGGTGTGGTCAACACACTGGAAGGAAGAGATGCTATCCAGTGGGACCTGGACAGGCTTGAGAGGTGGGCCCATGCCAACCTCATGAGGTTTAACAAGGCCAAGTGCAAGGTTCTGCACTTGGGTTGGGGCAATCCCAGCATAAATACAGGTTGGGCAAGGAGTGGATTTGAGAGCAGTCCTGAGGAGAAGGACTTGGGGGTACTGGTGGATGAAAAGCTCAACATGAGCCAGCAATGTGCAAGTGCAGCTCAGAAGGCCGACTGTATCCTGGGCTGCATCAAACAAAGTGTGGCCAGTAGGTTGAGGGAAGTGATTCTGCCCTTCTTGTGAGACCCCACCTGCAGTACTGTGTCCAGCTCTGGAGTCCCCAACACAAGAAGGACATGGAGTTGTTGGAGATGGTCTGGAGGAGGGCTACAGGGATGATCAGGGGGCTGGAACACCTCTTCTACGAAGACAAGTTGAGAGAATTGGGCCTGTTCAGCCTGCAGAAGAGAAGGCTCCAGGGAGACCTTATTGCAGCCTTCCAGTATTTGAAGGGGGCCTACGAGAAGGCCAAGAAGGGATTTTTCACAAAGGCCTGTAGTGACACGACAAGGGATAATGGCTTTAAACTGGAAGAGAGAGATTTAGACTGGAAATTAGGAGGAAATTCTTTACCTTGACGGTAGTGAGACACATGAGTTTGCTCAGGGGGGTTGTGGATGCTGAGATTGCTCAGGGGGGTTGTGGATGCTCCTTCCCTGGAGATGTTCAAGGCTACGTTGGATGGGGCCTTGAGCAACCTGATCTAATGGGAAGTGTCCCTGCCATGGTAGAGGGATTGGAGGTCCCTTCCAACCCAGACCATTCTATGATCCTATGAAATTCATTATCTAACTAAGTTGTATTTTGTGTGTACAGTATCTTAATGAAGATACTAAGTTTCTCTCTTGTTCCTCTTGGGCACAGTTATAGTGGTGCTGTCTTTATAGACCTATTCAAATGCCAGTCTTGCAAATAACATCCACTCTGCAGCAAGTTGCTGACATTGTAGTGTAATGCTGCTACTGTCTGTCTTGATTTGGGCTACTTAGATTAAATGCCTTTTTTCTTTGGTTACTTGTTTTCAAAACACCATCCTAATATCATATGTGATTTGAAAATACAATTGAAAATCTTTTTTTCTTGTTGCAAAGTCTTTTGGTACTCATATTGGTCTTGAGGGTTGGTCACATAGGTCTGTACTATTCAGTAAAAATTAATGCAGTTTAAATAAACTCTGGAATTCTAGAAGCTTGTTCTTAAGACCAGCAGTTTAGCATGCCTTCGTTTGTGGACTTTTTTTGTGCAATTAAATGCTGACTTCTAATTCCCAAAGCTTTGAAACAGTGTCAGAAGCCTGCTTAATGCCTTGTAAGGACCTAAGGAAGTGGGTGACCTTCACACTACCCTTGCCTATTTAGTAAAAACCACTTTTCCTGAAGCTGATCTAGTGCCTGGTTTGAAATGCTAGTATCATGTTGCAACTTGCTTATTTCTGTGAAAATGCTGCTCGTTTATCATTTTGCTATTCAGTAAAGGCTTCAAATAAGTAGGTAGGCACTTCATTTGCATGACAAAGAGAAGTCAGCTTCCATCCTGAAAGTTCTTATTTTATCTGGCCTGCTCTAGTGCCCTTCAATACTGCCCCATAATGCTTGCTGTAAGAAAGGAGTGTCTCTTCCTCATGTTCAGGAGTTTTTAAAATAGAAAACTCCTATTTATGATGTACAAAGCACAGGTCATAAAGGGCTAAGTAGTTGTGTTTCCTTTACTATAACAGAAGGCATACAAGACTGAAGTTGTTTTGAACCCAGAACTTCAGTTTTTTAATGTGGGGGGTTTTTTGTGCTGTTTTTTTGTTGTGGTTTTTTTTTTGGTACATTTTGTTTTGTTGGTTAGTTTTCCTTTTAAGAGTTGAGCTACTTTTTTTAGGGCTATGTGTGCATGTGATAGTTAAATACTTGAATTGAACATTCCACAAAGGAAGCTGTACATGCTTTGTATAATGGCATTTCTGGAGTTAAATGTATGCCTTGTCTCACTGAAGTTGTTTGCAACTTATGTATTTTCTGCTCAGAAAGATCTACATTTGACATGTCTACTCTTTCTAAATTGTTTCCCACAAAACTAGCAGTGCAAGGGCTCATAAAATCTCCTTGATTATGCTGTGTTTGCCATTTAAGACTTGGACGTGGAATGTAGTTTGGGTAAAATAGTTGACTGTCAGCAGGTACTACGCACCAAGATCTAGACTAACCAACAACAACAAAAAAAGCCAGTTATGTTAGGATTTACTTACTTTCAGCATCAAAAGCTTCCTTGTCAGCAGTTTTGGAGTAAAAGCTTTGTTGCCAGTAACCCTGACAGTATAATTGGCACCTATCACTGCCGAGAAGACAGCATCAGGAGGCAGCACTGAGATACATGAGATTCCAAGGTTAGCAGAATCTAATATATGACCATATTCCTTCCACCTTGTTGATTTTTAGAAGAAAGCTAAATTTATATTTTTTATAATGCAATGTAACAATTACTCTTTTTTTACAGACTTTATTAATACCAGGATTGAGCTCAACCCTGATACCTCCTGGTTCCCTTATGTATCTATTTCTTTAATCTTTCTTGGTAGCAGTCTTCCTCCTCCCCTCCATTTCAGCAGAATGATTCTATTGGGATTTTGTTCCCTGGTATTCAAATTGTTCAACTACAAGTCTTTCATTGTATAGGACTCTAATTTTAGCCCAGTCTAGTGGAGTGGTGGCTCAAACTTCTGTAAAATCCCTATTTCCAGAAGAGCAGGAAAAAACCCCACAGATTTCCTGCCATTTGCTGTAGCATTTTTCTACATTTTGTATTTTGTTGTTATTTCAATGGAAACTGCAGATCTAAATTAGCAATACAATCTGAGAAAGGGCATTAGCTAATGTTTTTTCTTCTTTGCTTCCAAAGACAGCTTATTTATTTACATGTATTGTTATATACGTTCATGACTTTTTAAAAATTCTGTATACTGAATATTGTTTAGAGTAGAAATGCCAACATAAAATAATGGTACCTAATTCACATGTGTAAGTCTCTAAATATGGTTCAGAATGAGCTCCAGAAAGGTTTAAGATAGGGCTCAATTTGGAATAAATGAAAGTTTTAATGCAATCAGATCTTCTTTTTTTCTTTTCATTTGAATTGCATCTAGGCTACCAGGAAGCACAGAGTATGGCTGAGTACCAGTTCATACACAGATGTGGTTATTATATTTTTGTCTTAGAATATCCTTGCTAGTTTAATGTGTGTACATTGCAAATCTATGTCCTTGCGTACAGTTAGACTCTCTCCACTGTTGTGTTAATGCATGCCAGTGCAATCAAGTAGCCAGAATATTAGGAGACTTCTTGTTAGTTAATATAAGACTAATGGGATGTTTGAATTGGCATAGAATTAGGTCTCTGACAAAAGGTTTAGATGCCAGTTCAAGTGATGGCTTGCTAATTAAATATCTAAATGTCATTGTTAAGACCTTGAGAACTAGACTTGATTCAGAAAGCTTTTTCCAAAAAATGCTTCAAGTGCTGAAAGCTGAAAAGAATGAATTGAATGGAGAAAGAGAGCTTGTCTTCCTCTAAACCCAGTGGATTTGTGTATTGCTTTATTTGCATGAAAAAGTAGTTGTCTGTACATTACTGTCTTTATACTGTTCCAAATTTTACTTGTAATCAAGGTGTTCAGGATTTTTTTTTTTCCACAGGTGAAATAGTTCCTTGAATTCTGTGAAGGTACTGAAGAGTCCATATGACAGTCTAGTATGTGTGCAGCAGGAAAGATGTGAAACTAGTAATAAAGGCTGGCTGTAACTCACTGGTTTATATTTTAGAAACCTCAGGTGGTTTAAAATGTTTAATTTGTTCAGAGAATAATGGGAAAATGTCTACCTTCAGCATACTGGGGTTACCATGGCCAAGTTTTATGTTTGCTCTCTGCCATTATATTATTCTTGCCTTCAACGTCTACTGCTCTGAATAGAGGTAGCATAGAAACATACAAATTTGTTAGTTGCTCCCTCAGAGCTTATTGCTTGAGAATTTTCTGACTTGTGACTTAAAAATGATGGAGATTTTTATAAAGCCAAGTAATTGTTCGTGTGGGCAGTTTGCCACCTAGTTCACTGTTTGAAGAAGAATTGTCTATTCAATTCATGTTCTTTTAAGTTTATTGCAGCATTTGTAAACATGGATGGAAAAGTGCTTTTCATCATTCTTGCCTTTGTTCTGCATTATGTTGCAGGAGTCTCTGGAAGCCCTGTAAGCGTCAGAACTGCTTTGTGTTGGGCAAACCTCAAATCCATAAAAAGACACGATTCCTGTACTGAAGCAATTACACTACTTATAGCCTGCAGTGTAGAAGGTTACCAGGCATTTGAACTGGGGAATAAGGTTTTCATGAGGCTTACTGCTAACACTTGCTAGCATTTACTCTTTGGGAAGGGAAGGGTAATAAGCAGTGGAGACTAGAAAGCCTTTGCTCTTGTAGCTCACTTGTTTTCAGTGAAATTATGCTATACAGCCTTCTGTGGAGGTACTTGAACTCGATGGAGTGGCCGTGCTCTGTCCAATGACTGAAGCACAGTTGTACTCTTCTGTGTGGTGGGTGCACATCTGGGCACACAAAAACAGTCCCAGTCAAGTCGCTCATGCAGATGACTTTAGTCACATACATACTTGATCACATGATGAAATTCCCAACTGATAAGACATGTCTGGTCACAACATAGTGTAATAAAATAAAAGCAGAAAAAGAAAGAAGTGAGACTGGGAAACAATTAATCCATAATCTTGAATAAGAAAATTTCAGTTGCTGCCAGTTGTGTTTCTGGAGAAGGACTTAGGTTTTTTGTTCCTGTGACAGAAAGGATTTTGCCAATGACATGGGATCTCTTCTGTTGCTTCTTCCTTGTCAGAACAAGTAATACCTACTGTGAAGATTTCTGTCTTTCTCTTGCTACATGGGGTAGTTAGTTTGCAAAGTTAACCCCTTCAGTGCTGTGGGAAACGCTTAAAATTCCTGGAATCTCAGCTTACCTTGATTTGCAGGTGGTAAGTTTGCCTGCAAGAGTACTCTATTTGGAATTTTTGTTTGCATAGAAATAATGCCTTATGTTTTCCAGAATTTGCTCAGGATCACTCAGTGTGAGGCAAACTTTAAACTAGAAAGATTTTAACATTAAAACAATACAATCTATATCTAGTTCAGGATTAAATACATGGTCAAAAATATAAACAGTTATAAAAGGGTAATAGATCAATAGAATGCAAATCCATGCTGAGAAGGAAAATCTGTGTCAAATATAGTTTTCCTTAAATCTCAGCTAGTTACAGCTGGTGTTCTAGCTGACTTGTCTTGGGGATCTTTTGAAAATACATCTAATTTAAGATTGAAGTACTGGTGTTATATGTTGTGAGGGGGGAGGGGGGAAGGAAAAGTTTTTCTAGCACACTTAGTGATGGAGAGCTTTTCTAAATATGATTGTGGTTACTTAAAATTTTCCCTTCCCGTGTCCATAGGGATTGGAATATGAGATTCAAAATGTGTCTGTAATGAGTAAGATGTTTTTCTTCTCAGTGATAGTTTTTTGAACTATACCTCTAGTCTTAGTGTTTCAAGAAAGCTGCAATGCTATACACTTTAATCATGCAATTGTATCACATGGTTCTAAGATTCAATGCATGCAACTTAAGTATTCATTATTAGGAGAAGATATCCTGAGATACTATGGACTCCTTGGGTTTTTGTAAAAATAATCCCACCCCCAATGGAAGCAAAACTCTTTTTTCAATCTCATTAGTATTACAGAAATTAAGATTTGAAAATGCTATTCATTCAGAACCCCAAAAGAAAAACATAACTTCTAGCACTCACCTCATCAACACTGTAAACCCCCATATTTTGAAATGAGGCTGTGGATTTTTAACTTTCAGTAAAGCCACTAAACTGTATACCAAAAGAGGAAGAAGAAAAAATTGGTATACCACCAGTGCCTAGAGGCTTGTGTAACAGCAGATTCTCCAAGGGAGCGAGACCCAAATCATCCAAGATTTTTTTTTTTCACATTTTATGGTGAATAAGTAAGCTGAAGAGAGCAAGAGAATTTCCAAAACAAAAGCTAACTCCAAAATCTGATGTGAATCATTATGCTTGATGATTAATATGGCTGTGAGCAGGAAAACTGCATGCTGGCCAGGTATCTGGGAGGGGTGTGCTAACTTTGAGCACAAGCCCATTTGGCAGGAGTGCTGCTTGCCACAGCAGCTCATCTCTGCGTACACAGAAATCAGTTAAAGGTGAAGTTCTGCATTGGGCCGGAGTAAAGAGCTGCAGGACTTTCTTTCCTAACCATAACAAACAAACAACTAAATCTCAGAAGTGAGAATTTATTCTAGTTGTTGCAACACATTATGAGTGTATGCACATTGCAAGATATTAAATTCTTGCAGGATGTGAACTTCATGCATTTCAAGCCCAGAATGATCCCAGCACTGTTCAGTGTGACCCTTATATTAGAAGCTCCAGAAGACTAAAAGTCAGTATTTCTTAAATGTCTTGTCTCACCTTGTTGGCTCAGTTGCTACTGAGCTTTTGTGATTTAATTTAACCACACCAGTGTTAAGAAATTCAATTCTAGTTCATTTAATTTCCAGCTAATGAATCTCTTTAAAATTGTAACAGATTTGGAAATATTTTCAACATGTAGTAGTAAAAACTGGCCAATGTTTTGCTAGCCCAGCTAAATTTTACTCCTTAAATTGTACAACATAAATCTTCCTTAACTAGTTTTCGTGGTCCTTCTTTGTACTCCTTAGTAATTATTATTATATACTGAAATGTGTATTTTTTTCATTTTTTAAGGAAGATAAAGGTATCCTTAGATTCCTTGTCAATACTTGTAAAATCACTTGTCAAATCTTGTAAAGGACAGTTTTTCTAGATCAATTTGATACAGTTGTTGTGATCTAGCTAAGAACCTCTGAGGCTTAGGCCTTACTTTAAAATATGGTGAGAGAATTCACAGCCATGACTTATCAAGATCTTTGTGCTACTGACCTTGTCGCAGCCTTTCTTAGTGTGGTGGGCTTTAAGAAACTTGCCTATAGTGGGAACCTTTTACTTTAGCAGGCTTGGAGAATAGTGATGACTAGCATACCTTTTTGTAAAAGGTCTTTGCTTACAGGATTCCACAAAAATTGACTATCTCTCCTTTTCAATATCCTGGGCGAAAAACATGTTGATGACCTTTAGCTAAATAGATGTTTAATTGATTTATTACTACTAAAATGTTAGAATGCTTACAAGAAATCAACTCTTGCATTAAGAACATCTGGTTCAAACCAAACAAAGGGAAGACTGGAAAGAAGATTATGAGAAAAAAGGTAAATATTCCACTGAAGTGATAGAGCTCCCATTTGTCAGAGTGGTGTGATGTTCTGGGATGCTCCTGGAATTGCTATAAAGCTTACATAACCATATAGCATCCATATTTTTAGCAGTGACCTCTGTCAACCACAGTGTAACAAGAAACTGAATCTGATTATCCATTTGCATGTGCAGTCATGCATTTGTCACATACTGATATGGATACTGCAGCTTCTTACAGCTGATACTAAATATTAAGCAGCAAAATAAGGCTTTGTCTTGTAACTCAGGCCACTCTGAGGTAAGTGCTCAGTTTTTTCTACTGGGTCTTGCCCTTTATCAGTCTGCGAGCAGCTGATAGATGTGCAGCCTTGGGTTAAAAGGTACACCAGAGCCAAGAGCTGTGCAACAGCTAAGGACAAAGTATTATAAGACAAAGTGCTTTGATTACAAATGATAACTGTAGTGGAGACCGGGCAGATCCAAAGCCTGGCAGTCTCCAAGAAACATTGGGAAGCATAAAATTCTTGATCTTTCTCTAAACATTTAATATTTTTCTACTCTATGGCCCAGATGGGGAAAAGAGGAGAAACCTGTGTTAAAGAACAAAGTCCTCTAGGAAGAGCTTTTCCTCTGAAAAAATTTCCCAAAGGAATCCCTGAGGTGCACTACAGAATGGCTTTTATATGGTGGATGATCAGCACTACAGATGTTCAGCCTTCAATACCTCTAACAGATTACTGAAATGGAATTAAAGATGGGTTAGAAGGTGCAATCACAGGTTTCCAAAAGTGCTGAATAAGCCTTTAGTTTGTGGAACTTTTGAATGAGTGGGTAGACACATCCATGAGTCAGTGGAGTAAACAAAACTACACTTGAAAGGCAACTCTTTATTTTATCTGATCAATGTGAACTCACTTTCTGCACATTACAAATAGGTTTTCTAGCTCACATCTTTAAAATCAGCTTTCCAAATTTCTGTAAATGTCCACCCCTTTACTGGATTGAATGAGTACCATCCATTTCTGTTTTCTGCCTTTTTAAAAAAGTTTTTTTTAATCTTCCTTCTACATTTTTGCAACAGAGCTTTAGGATTGTTTTTTCCATTTTAAAGCCAGAAGTCTGTGTGGAAATTAATGCACAACGTCAATATTGGGTAAGATGAAGATACCTACAGTTAGTTGGGGAAAGCAAGAACTGATGATGTAGGTATGTATTGAACTTCTTTGCCTTTCATCTGAGGTACTGCACAACATTGCTCTGACTTGCTGATGTCCTGTAGGAGGCCTGGATGAAGTAACAATGCAGTTTGTTGATATTTGAACAGAAATATTTATGATAAAGAGTTGTACTCTAAATTGAAGTCCATTAGAAATGAGACCTGACAACTGTCATGCTTTGCCATACTATTAAGAGGAGGTGGAAGAGAAAGATAAATAAAAGGAAGGCTGAAAATACAATATGCAGCTGGTTAGAACGGAAGGGAAACACAAGGCATGGCTGAAGTAAGAAGTGGTAATTACAGTATACTGATAGAGTAAACTACTCAACAAGCCTGAAGGAGCTGCAGCAGAGGAAACAAGTGATACAATACCAGGATACTGTTATTTAGAGGTTGAGGAAACCACATGTAATGTAACACAAAGTTGTCAGGTGGGGTTTATTATATAGCTGAGATCAGAGAATGAGTGAAGTTTTTTGAGTTAATGGCTTGCTATGCAGGCTCTTTTTGTTGTTATTGTACTGTTTTAAGAATATATGTGACTAATATTACAGACTGAGCCATGGCTCCATACCAGATCTAACAGATGTGAAGAAGGAAGCAGTCCTCCTTGAGTCTTCGTTTAAGTCACAGCAAGAAACCTGCATGTGGATGGAAAAACATAGTGAGAGGGAAGAAAGGAGTGGGGTGCCTCAGAGAGCACAGTACTTTTGGAAAAAACTAAGGAATTGACAAACAGTAGAGAGCACTAGATAGTAAAGGATTTAAAGAGCAGGTGATATTTCTGTACCTCTGACTTATTAAATAATTAAACAGTGTGCATTTTTCTGCTTTTCTCATTTAGCTTATATTATTTTCTGGTAGTTAATTGGCCCCTGTGAAAGATCTTTCATTGCTTGTGAAAAAGCCTTCTCAAGTACAGGAACTTGTAGCACAGCCTTCTAAAGGAAAAAAAGTGGAATTTTAGTATAATGGAAAGTCTTAACAACTTGATTTCTGATTCTCTATTCTCAGTACAGAAATTTCCTGTTTATTTTTGTAGGACTAGTGTCAGAGTGAGTGCATGTGTTCTGATGCATTAGGAACAGTGACAGAATTCTTTTCTCCATTCTTTCTGCATCTGCATGAGAAAGATGGTCCTTGAGTTTCTCAGTCCTCAGGAAACCTCTTTTTCTGATGATCTTTCTATGCTTGTAGTTGGAGGTCATTTGTACGGCGAAATAATATGCAACATTTCTATGAGAATACTGATGGATGAAGCAGGAATACAACTTTTTGTGGTCAGTACACTGATCCTAATGCTGATGAGAGCAGTTATGAGTATTTCCAGTGTGTGTGTGTACAACAAACTATCACTGATCCTAGTCACACAGTGAGGACGGGGCTCAGAGAGAACAATACACAGTCTATGTTTATTAGTGAGAGAGGTGAAAGCAACTTCGCACTTTCCAAGGAAATGAGAAGCAGAGAGCATGTTCATCTTCATTGGTTTTTAAAATGAAGTTGAAAGGCAAGAGACAATCTTTGCTTATAGCAGCTGCTAAAATATTTTATCAAGTCCTTATATTAAGATGAAATTTGCATCTATGTAAAACATATGAAATGTTTTCAGTTTATTTTGTTAACGAAATCAATTTCTACCACCTTTCTAAAAGATGCAGCCTGGTGTAAATCAATGTGTAAAATTTCTCTTAGTAAGTGAAGTTCTGAAGGCAAGATCTCTTAAGTTGGCAACACTATGTTTCACATTTGCGAGTAATACCAACCATAGTGCCTGGCAACAGAGAGAATTTAACTCATTATACAACCACTTGCTGCCCAGAGTCTCTGAGGCAGAGGTAGTACTATGCATGTACAATGACTAACAATGAAATATCAGTCACTTTTAAAATATTTTTGATAGTGAAAAGCTTCTAGGCAGATGGGTACTGCTGCAGAGGGTGAGGTTGTGAAGGCACAGAGAACTGTCCCACTTATGAGGCAGTTATCTAAAACCAAAAAACCATCTTGGATTTTTTGTTGTAATAGTCTTGATTTTATGAAACAAGATGATTTTGAGGAAAGTCCTTATATGTTTTTAAAACCATGGATCTTAATCTACTCAGAGCTTCTATTTAGCACTACTTAGTAGAGGAGGGAAGCAGGGTTATAACAATTTTTTGGTCTCAAACTGTATTTTTTTAAATGCAGTAAGAAGTTGTGAAATACTTAGTGCATGGATTATATCAAATATTTTATGAAAAGATTGCCAGTTCCTTTTCTGGAGCCAAGTTCCCAATTGGTTGTTTGAGAACACCATGCTGTATAGACAGCAGGGATCTTGTCCAAAATAATAGAAGTAATTGTATTTTGAATACTGAAACTGAGCTGATATTTGTAAATACTGGAGTTTTGTGTCCCTGGGATTTGATAGCTCACATGCAGATACTTCATTCTTTTAATAAATTTGAAAAGGTTTTTTAATGTAATACAGAGCAGGTATTGCTAGTTCTATCTTGGAAATGCTATCTTTCAAAGAATGAAAAAGCCATCTTGTTACCTCTGCTGGATAGAAAATAACTAGCCAAAAATAAACTTAATCTACACAAGACTTTTCTCTGTATAATTCCTTTCTGTGGGTTTGTTGTTTTTTTCCTGAGAGCCTGACCTTTTTTATTCAAATACTGTTTCATTGGTATCGGTTCTATTAACAGAATACAGTACTGTGCATAGAAAGCAGTTTTGAAGGGAAGTAAGAGTATGTGTCACAACACTATTCACCTGCTTGGCTGTATGTGTTTTAACACTGCTGGGGGATGCGGTAGGAAAAGGTCATCTTATGACTGGTAACATGTTGTTTATTAAACTGAATTTCACTTAATATTGGATTTTGCTTCAGAGGCAAATGCACATGACACAGATGCAAAGCACGAACTACCATTTTGATGAAATTGTAACAGAATGAGCATTGCTGTGAGCAAGGAAGGAAAAGCTTTGTCTTCCACTCAGCTGTCATCTTGGCAGAATGTATTAGAGAGTTTGTGCTGCTGCTTATGCTCTGCTTGTTGTGCAAATAAATATGGGAATTTAGGCTGTAGAGTAGTCAATCTAACATCACTCATCAGCAGTGAATTTACCCAGACTTCAGCAGCTTGTGACTACTGGACTCAAAAAGGACTAACGAGTCTTTTCACAGAGCAAGAACTGTGGTTAGTTTTTCAGAGTTGCAGGAAATGCATTATGATAAGTGTAAATGATTGGAATGCATGATGTAGCATTCGACCTTTGATAGTCCCATTTTGGATTGTAGAAAATTAACTACTTCTCAAACTTAGAAGTATGCAATTTAGCTTTAAAATAGATAAGATTACAGTTTCTCTGGCATTTTCTTTAGCATCGGTTCTCTGGTATTTGCACACATAAAGTAGTCATTCCAGACTGGTTTGCACTTGCAACTTCTGAACATGATTTAAAACCAGTACTGGACCAACCTGATTGGTATGTAAGCCACAACTTATATTGCAACAGCTTGCCAACTGATAACTTAGGTGTTGCGCTATGCCTATACTTGAGTATACACTTATGGTAACGTAAATAATTTGAGGATGGAGAGAGCTGCACAAAAACAACTGGGAGCATTTTGGTTTGCTCTTCTCAGGGTAGAAACAGTGGCATATATCAGTAATGTATCAGTAAGATGGCGTTACATTTAATGCCTAGCTAGGTTCTAAACTTCAAACCTGTTGAGAGTAATGTGATAATTTCATACAGCTGACGGAGTATAAACTCAGTCTCTGTGAACTGAAATTGAGTGGATCAGAAAGGAGAGGGATGTCAGCTACTGCTGTAATTAACAGAAACCTTGTAGCAAAAAATCATATAGCCTGAAACACCCTTGAATACCGGCCCACTTAACTTTGTTTAAAATGGTTTACTATAACAGCTCAAGTGATAGATAGGACCTCTATAGTTAGCCTTACTGATGAAGTCAAAGAGAATCTTGTGTGATACGACACTGAAGGTAGCAGATGACATAATGTTACACATGTCCTTAATCATGAAGAGATTTTATGAAAGTTTAGCCTGGTATAAAGCATTTTTCCAGAGGGTGGAGTATTGCCTTCTACAGCTGGAAAAGGGAGCTATGAGAAAACAGCTGAAGTTAAAGGAGTAGTATTTAAGTATCTGTGGTGCAGTTGCTTGCATACATACACAGGCCTGTAGTGCCTTTTATTTCATCTGGTCCCAAACACAAAGTATCACGAGCCTACTTGTTTCATACAAATCAAAGAAATTACAGGAAGAGTGAAATTTCCTCAGGCATGTAAGGCTATGTGCTTTTAATGAACTATCTATCCTTATGTCCACTTGTATAAGCAAGTAACTTCATAATTTCTGGAGTACCACAGGGGAGGACATTCATTTGCTCTAGCTGTTGCACTTTTTTGCATGTCTTTTACTATGCACTGTTCTCTCCAGATGGACTGCCCTGCCCATAGATTTGTTATTGCATACTTCTAGAGGATTAAAAAGACTTAATGTTGTGCTGTCTCTACAAAGCTGCCTTTTATATTAGAGATGGAATTTTTTAAAGCAATATTGTCACAGTACCTGTTATCTATATAACCTTTTTCAAAGTGAAAATACTACCAACTCAACTGAAATAGGGCTTTAATTTCTGCTGTATCTTGTATTCAGTAGTGTGCTTTTGGGGGATGGTAAGTCTTCATGAATACTTTGCTACATCCTTATCCTTTGAGAGAGATCAGTTCTGGAAGGAGAGTCTGAAATAGTAGCATGAATTGATTTGTTTATTCATCTGGGGTTTTTTGATTTTTTTTTTTCCAACTCATCACTAAACTGGTGCTTAATGTTCTAATTTGGTATAGCTTAATTGTGTACATATTTGATCTGTTACTAAACTATGAAGTAATAGTGACAATGTTATATCTGAAAAGCACATGAAAGCATTTCAGTACTATACTGAACTGCAAATGTCCGAGTTACCCTTGAAGGATACACTTATGGTTGCTTTTTTAATAAGCAGTGACTCCATGTATTTCTTTAAAAATTAGATGAACCATATTAGCTTTAATTCTAGTACATGCAAAACCTAAATTAATTTTTATATACAAGGACAGTATTTTATATATATATACATGTAAAAGATTGTAGACTTAGACGGTATGTGATCCCTGTGTGCGTTTATTGAAAGGAGGAGGAGTAAGAGCCATCACAACCGGAGCGATGCAGATGCCTGTAATCTCATGTCTGCAGAGCGCGTTCAGCCTCTTTCCCAGGGCTCTGCAGCGCCCTAGTGCTCGGTTACGGGACCGGGGTACTTCTGCATCGGAAGGAAGGACCCGCCCGCCCTCCGTGCGCGACAGCTGCCATCCGAACAGAAATCGTATTCTGTCTTTTGCATCATGGCTGCGCAGTAGGTGGTAACAGGTTTCGACAGCTCAGGCCTTCAGTGGTTTGCGCTGGCGGGGCCGGCCGCAGCGCTGTCTCGTGGCGGGAGGGGAGGGGGAGGGGAAGG
>VYZX01019387.1:44257-64416 GCA_013401335.1 Brachypteracias leptosomus
CCCGGCGTGCGGCGGAGCACCCCGGGGCGACCAGGCGCTGCCCTCGGCAGGCACCAGCGCGGCTTTGTTAGCGAGGGGCGGCCGTGGCTCCGCTGCCGCAGCGCGGCACCGCGTCGTGAAGGGCGGGCGGGCCTGGCCGGGAGCGCTCCGGGGGGGAGCGCTGTGCCCTCGGCGCGCCCTGGGAGCCACTGACTTCTCGCGGATTTATTTAACATCACAAAGAGATGCTGGGGTCTGCGACTTAACCTGAATGCTGTGGGAAATCTTAATAAATTATGTATGAAGCCCTGGGTCCTTTCTTTCCCTTTGTCAGATACGCAGCTTTTATTCTAGTAATTAGGTCATTGCCAGCAGAACGCTCCTTGCTTCTGCGAAAATGTGTGGCGATTTTTGGAAGACATGCATGCTGCCAAATTATTTCATCCTGTTCATGGTTTGGGTGAAGATTTGAAAATTCTTGCTGTTGGCTTACATGGAGGACCCTGGCTATAAGCTGTTAGGAGCATTTTTTATTTGATAGGATTTCCTTCAGAGGATCAGTGGTGCCTGGTTTTGGCTTGATTTGGATAGTTATACGCTGAAAAGATGCCTTTTAAAGGTGTAGCAAGAAATATACAGCTTCTTAGTTTGCATAGAAGTCTGGTCAGTAAATGACTGTGCATCCATGAATAATACAATATAGATCAATTTCTGTTTTTAAATGCTTCCCCCCTCTGCTGTTTGTTCTGTAGAAAGTGCTCCTTAGTGTTCTTTCTGCTGTCTTTTAACTATCTAGTTAATTTTTCTGTTACTTCCAATGCAGTTAATAGATTTATGGATATTTTGTCAAAATTACCATTCTTTGAAAATACACATAAATGTATGTATGGAGAGTAGTTTCCTGGAACCAGGGTCTTCTGTATTTTTAAGGAGGTTTGAAGTAACTGGTAAAATATCTTCTCCTTGGTTCTGTTAAATACAATGATGCAGAAAAAGATTTGATGAAGACAAGTCTCATTTGGTGAGTTTAAATTTCTGCTTTATAGTAAACATTTCCTCAAAAACTTTTCTATATATACACCATTATTTTTACAATTATACATTTCCTGGCTATCAATAAGAGAGGCTTTATATGATGTTAAATTTTAGTCCATGGGTTGATGGTTTATCATTTGGACCAATCAGTTTCAAAAGGTAATTGGTGATACTGGATATTTCTCCTGTAACATTTTGAAGGTTTATTTCAGTTGCTTAAATGTTAGAAGATACAATACATGCAGAGGTGCTTTCCCCACATTTTTTTTCTGAAAGGAAGGAGAGTGGCAGAAGCACAGCAGTGGTTATGATGGTTATCATGGTGATGCTTCATCCTGTATCTTTTTCTTAAAAAGAAACCATCTTGGTATTGTTTTGTGTAACGAGTAGTTAGCAGTTCCTGTAGGAAACTGTAGTCACACTCTTAAAAATGGCAGCTTGAATAAAAGATCACTTTTAAATATGACTATAAAGTGTATACATTTTAAAATTTAAACATGAAATTATTTATGAGTGCAAACTTCTCTAAACACCATCCCTCAAATGCTACAATAGTACTTGCTGAAACATTTGTACAAAGTACTCGATTATGATAAATGTTCTGATACATGTCATAATACACTATAAGTACATCATCAGGATGAAATAATACAACATAAGTTGGAAATGCATATGGCTACAGTTGATTCCTTTGGTCTCTAAATTCTTATGTTGGATTTCAGTATGTGTCTTAATTCAGTTGGTGAAATGTTTATATTGATGGCGTGATTAATTATTTTTTCATCAGTGTGATAAAATCCTATTTAAAATAGGCTACACTACTAATGATATGCTGTGACACTAAGTTATTATCAGTGAAGACCAAGTCTCCACTGGTGGTTTTCCAGAATTTGTGCAGGACCTGTGTGAAGAGATGCTGATACATTTCCTGCAAGACAAATGATCTTCTGTTCCCTGCAAGTGCTGAAGGGAACTCCGAAGTTGACCATAATAGGTGACTCAATATGGGGGAATATTACTTTATTATAAAATAATAATTTTTCTTTTTTAAAAAATTAAACCTGATTTATTTCATGTTAATAGTTTTGGGTTTAATTGTATTTTTTGTTTAAAGAGGAAAATAAAGCCTATCTCCGACTATTTAATAGCTTAAATTTCTAGAATTGAATCATAAACGATTATGAGAAATGTAACAGTAAACGTGAGCAAATCATAAGCAGTGAGGGCATGAATAGTGAAGATAATTATCAAGAAGAATGAGTGTTCAGGTTTGTGAATCATCCCTGGTCCAATATAGGTTATGATTCAAATAACGTCTGGACTGCTTTGTGTTCAATTTAGTATTTAAATGCAAATCATGTTTCGTATTTTCACAGTTGTATTCTGAATGCAGCATGACTAACCAGCTAAGTAACTTCCCAACCTTGAATTACAAAGGAAGAAGTGGGGCTTTTTTTCTTGGTAGTGTAATAAAAGCTGCACTTGACTGTTCATAGCCTGAAATGTACAACTTTTTGATTTCGCTCTTTTTTGTATTAATAGGAATGGTTTCTGGGTTGTTAGCAGCCTTTAATAAAATTCTAAATGTGGGGTCATTTCTGTTTCTTACACATACACGTTTGACCCCCATCATACTTGACCTATAATAAGGAACACAAGCCAAGAATTCAGACCATCATCTTCTCTTTCCTTCAACCCCTCGTCTTTTAAGAAATACAGTGAACATGAATCACTTATTAGTTCATCAGCCAAGTTATGTCTTGGTTAGGAAAAACCAATGATGCTTCTCCTTAGGGTTGGTGAGTACAGGCCAAGTATTGAACTTAAGGAAGTATCCCAAAATATAACAATGGATTGAAATGTCTTTGCCAAGTTGTGAATTCATTTATGGAAGAGCAAAACCAAAAAAGCTCTTTACCCTGCCCCCAGTCGAAAGGATTTAGGAAGGTTGGATATAGTAACACCTTCACTGTTTTGGTCTGCTGTCCGCAAAGATAACCATGCAGAAGTAGACAGAGAAACTAAGAAGAAAATCTGCTCAATGCAGCTGAGATTTAGAGAAAATTGTGTGACCTCCTTTTAAAGGGACTAACCCTTTCACACATGGCGTTAGGATAACTGATAATAACAATGGCTTTTCTTCTGGCCCTTGTTTTTTCTACGCGGCTGAAAATCTGAGGAATTCAGGGAGTACCTAATCTAGAGATTACCATTTGGCATAAATTGTCAGTTTTTTTCAATGTCAGCCTTTTCAAATTTATTAAAAGCAGTAGAGTTATGTAACTTACAATTCACTTTCTGGTATCAAAGCCCTTGTTGCTAAAACATGCTGATGATGAGCAGTGTTCTATGATGGCTGTTTTCTACTCCTTCCTGCATCTCTCTGATGACCTGAGCATGCTAGTGCAGAATAAATGAGAACGTGAACAGAAGGCACCAGATCTCCTGTACCAGGTATTTTCTTAATTCTCTTAAACCACACCCAAAGCCTTACAACACTTCCAGACTTCTCATTCTATTTGTATGCTCACATGGCCCAGATGGGGGGGGACCAAACAAAAAATGGCCTCCCTTCTGGCTGCTACTGACTAGAAGTTTTGGGGTTTGTTCTTAAATGTAGGTAGGGATAGGAGGATTAAGTAAGCTGGCAACAGAAGACATTTCAGTAAAGCAAGGGCTTCTCACCAGGTGGAGATAACGTAGTTGTTCATTGTGATGCTGGAGAAAGCAGAAACGGATTTTTTTCTGCTTTGTCTGCAAAGGATCGGGTTCAATGGGCTTTTATGATCTGAGGCTGATCAAGTATTTTTCAGTGAGTAGGAAAGTAGAGTATTGAACAGTGCCTGTGAAGGATAAACATTTTAAAATCAGCAAGCCTGGAAAGCTTGCCCCAAACTAATACATATAAGATTGGCTTGCTGATAATCATTTTTGATAAGTTCTTAAACATAGCACTTAAAGCGCTGATATTTTGCCAGAGTTGAAAGAGGACAAGCAGAAGGATATTTACATATAAACCATTTAACCCAAAGACAAGCTTCAAACAAAATAATGGGAAATCCAATATAGGATTCAGTCAACAGAGAAATTGAATTAATGCAAATGGGCATGGTTTGATATGTTCAAAATAAGGATGGTGAAAAAACCGTCACTGTATTCTCTTGAGCATATTGATAAAGGTAACCGTAAGAAAATGGTGCGTTTAAGGCTGAAGTCAGTAAGTGGGACTCGCTTACCTTAGAATGGCTGGGCTGGATTTTTTGCCCCTATCAGCCTTGCTCCTGTTTTGGAAATAGGCATGTAACAGCTGCTGAACCATTGTGGTTAATGGCCCAGCACAGTAAATTAAACCAACACCTATTTCAGATTACCTTGGCAGTGAGGCAGTAATCTGCAGTGGTTTAGGCAGCTGCTACTTGAGCAGCTGAGCCCTTCTCTCTTCTCTGGGTGGGAACCTTGCGGAGATGGGTAGGGCAGACAGCTGGGGGCAGGCATCAGTGCAGCCATCCCAGCATTAACACTAACTGCTTCAAACTCAGAACCCTTAGATGTAGTGCTTAAAAGATTATTTTTTTTTCCCCGATGTATTTAAGGTAAACTATTTGGGAAAATGTTTTTTTCCCTGAACTCCATGTGATATGCCCTTGACAAAACAATTCCCCATTAGTCACATTGGAATGAAAGACAAAAATTGACAGAATGGTAAAGAATAATAAGGACAATATACTGGACCCTCCACTGAAGAGTCGGGTAAGATTTGTGGATGTAGAAAGAAATCAGAGTTCATAGGCCTTTCCAGCCTTACTAAATGATAATCTAGATCTTTATGACCTTTAGATACAATGGTTACAAAATATATATTAAGAAGATACACTACATTGTGAAAAATCTTCAGGTACAGAGCACAGGACCACATCTGTTTCCTGGTGGTAGTATGCTGAATTCTGTTTGCTTTTTAGAGACCTGAACTTCCAATTTACTACTCTCAACAAAGTTCATAACCAAATTCAAATATATGAGCAGGAGCCTTGGTTGACATTGGTGTTTTTTGGATTGGGTCTTACTGAAGAAAGTATTTTTGCATTTTTTAACTTATTTTATGTCTGAAGTAGCCATACAAATTATTTGCTAAATAAAACCCAACAAAAAAACACCCTTAGGCAGTTACTGTGGGTGACAGAATAATTATTCTGTTGAGGATTTCCAAAATTGAAACAAATGGATTGTGGTTACCTGAAAATGTTATCTATCTTTACATATAGACAGCACCGGATCTGTGTCTCTGTTGTTGAAAACAATACAAGGTAGGGTTTTATATCTTAGATTATTCTTAGCCTCTGTTCTGAAAGACTAGGACTGTTTGGTTCTACCAAAGTTGCTTTATAAAAATAGAATCCTCTGGCAACAGTGATAGCTTTTATGGTTGAAAAAATAGTAATGGAGTCTGAAATCTTTTCATAAGGAGATTTAATTAATATATCACAAACTGTTGGGTTTCTTAAGTAGAACCTCTTTAGGGCATGTTGAGTATATATGCATATTGATTTCAAACAAAAAAACCTGATCAATAAAGAATTCTTAAGTTTTTAGCGAATATTGTGGGGGTTTTCTCCATCTCTTGTGATCTGAGACTAAAAAAACTACCTAAAATCCTGATTTCTGGGCAGTTGTTACTGGTATAGTTTTCTTAATGTAGAAAAATGCGTATCTAAATCTTAACAGTATGTTTGCATAAATTTAGGCCTCTCATTAATTTTTATTTTAGTGTGTAAAAGTTATATCCAGCTCAAAATTCTTCTTTGATGTTTATATTCATGCAAAGTGCTGATCCAGGAAAGCGTGAAATTTCTTGCCATAATTTCTCCTTAATTTTATAGGAGATGCAGAAGAAACCTCTTAATGATGATAAATATGGGTCAGGCAAGTAGGAGACCTAGATTTTAGGTGTTTCTTACAATGAGGGAATTAAATGACAAAATTTCACTATTTCAAGAGGGTTATTCTTGGAGTAAATCTAAAGAAAGGGGTATCTCCATTCCTCCCTTTGAATTTGTGGAGCCAAAACACAATTAGAATGTAAAGGGAGCTTGACTGAAGCATGGTAGTGAGCTTCGCAAAGGTGGGTTGTGTTACGTGTGTCGTGCATTTTCCCTTGGGCTGAGCAAGATGTGAAATGGGTACTGGAGGCCAGAGTTCTTCCTCTTCCCTTCCCCTCCACTCCTCCCCGCTGTCGTTGTTTCGTATGGAAGGGAGGAAGAGTCATTCTTGATGGATCTGATTTGGGCCCCAGTGATCTTGAATATGTGTATATGCAGTGGTACAGTTTCAGGCTCGTGGGCCACATGTAAACTGTTCCTTGCTTTCCTTTGGACTGGTAACTGGTTACTTCTGTGAATGAGGGTGTCCAGAGTTTGACTCTTCCTCCAAGGCAAGTGTTTTGACCACTGAAAAACTACGAGAATGCAGCGATACAGTCAATTTCTATCGATGGCATAAGTTCTGTGTTTAAAAAAAAAAAAAAAGAAAAGAAGGTCATTTTTTTTGTACTCAAATAATTTAGACCATAAATCCAAGGATTAGTTTTGAGACCTGAACTCCGATCTGGTATGTCTAGTTTGATGCTAATGGTAAAAACCTATTTCCGGAAGAGAGGCAGATTTTCAGTTTGACAGTGTTAGCTCAATACACATGGAACAGCTTGTGTCTAATGGACCCTTGTGATTTCACTCTACAGACTAAGCTCCTGAGAGGTGCCACAGTGTTCTGCATCAGGAAGTCTAACCTACTTTGTGGTCATGCATTACCTGTGTTTGTTTCTCACGTTTCAAAATTAAATAATGGAGTCTTTTGTGAAATATTTTGGCATTTCATTACTTTAGGAGAAAAAGATACATGTCTTGGAGATAGAAAAAGAAGTGCAGTATTCTTCTGTATTGAAGTTTAGGAATACAAGATTGGTTTTCTGTACCACAAAGTCCAGTTCATTTCTATGTGGTAAGCTAGGCAAGGATGTTGCTAAATTTACAGCTTCTAGTGGTTGTTGCCAGCCTATGCTGATAAATGACCAGTTCAAACTCATTTGTTCTGTGTCAGTATTGTGTTTTAGCATAAATATTGTTCTCCCTTCCCTAATAACAAAGTGTGGCTCTCTTGTTGCAGCTATTGTGCTGAGACAGCAAAAGCTTACTTGTCAAGTCTCTTCTCATGTGAGAGACCTTCTAGTCCCTTGATCACTTAGCATCTTTCTCTGCATCCACTTAAGATCACTTTTCTTACCCTTATCTTTATAAAATGACTTGGTACCTCTGGGGAGGTGTTTCCTTTCCTTGTGCCAGTCTTGTATTGGCAGTGCCCGGGTGCCCTGCAGGCTGGCTACCAAGAGACTTGAGTTGCTTGTCCCAACTTACTGCTTCAAGGTGATGAGATTCCTTCATGAATGACCTTACATTGTTATTCCACATGGTTTCTACTACTCCATTTCTCAGTTCATCAGATTACATGTGTATTACATACAGTCTTCTGACCTTGTGAAGCCTCTTGAATTTATGGGAGCACCTTTTGATGTTGCTTCATGTGCCAAGGTCAATGAAATATTTAAAAACACCTAGCACAGGCTTCTTTTGGGGGAACTTTGCTAAGAGCCTGCCTTCAGCAGCATAACCCAGTGTAACCCTGGCTTTGAGCTACTCCTTACTCATGTGTTTCTGCTCATCTCTAATATAACTGTGTCTAGTTTTACATGTGGCACATTATCCTTGGTGAAGCTGAGGTAGGTGAGATCCAATATTTCTAAAACATAATTTGCTATTATCCTCAAATACATGGTAGTCCTTCCTTTACGAGCAGGAAAAAGGAGCATTATCTTGGAGGGCCAGGGAGGTAGATGTACATTTGCGTGCCCCCAGAAAGTTGAGATGCGTCAGCTAGTGTAGTGGCAGGCAGTGCTGGAAGCACATGCCTGGGTGGCTTGCACCACGTTGCTAAGGTGAGACTGGCTGCCTTCAGTGCAGTTCTCAGTGTAGATGTACTGACTACAAACACACCTTGTCCAAACCTCGCCTTGCTCCCAAAAGATACAATGTATACTTTCCTCCTATGCTCCCCTCCCAAGAGGTTCTCTATAAAATTCTTGCGGTATCCTGAGGTGCTGAGGTGAGTGCCCTGGCAGGGGAGAGCGCGGCAGCCATTCCTGCTGCTGCAGGTGCCTTTCTGGCCTGCGCAGCTGTGGTTGGGCAGCCCTGCTCTTGCTGGGTGCCAGACTGGCAAGAGTAACTTTCTGCCTGTGGCAGTGTTGCTTATTGCCCATTTGGGCATCTATTTCACAAAAAAATTAATGTTTTGGATTACCCAGTTTGTGGTAATCATCTGAGTCAGTTTTTTTTATCTTAAAACCCACAGAGTAAAGCTTGACATTTAAATAAATCAGGAAGTGACTCCTAGTCTGAGGCAGAATGCTGTCTCTTAGTGGTGATGCCACATGTTACAAAAATAAAACACACAAAAGGAAGCTTAGGAACTTGGATCAGGAGGGGGAGAAGAGAAACCAAACCTCTCTTTCAGAAACAGGAACCTTACACATTTAGCATAAGTACATTTAAGTGTTAAATGCATTAATTTGCTTTTAAAATATCAGATCTATTGCAGTTGCTGTCTTTCTACTATGTCTCCTCACCTCATTCAGTTTTCTCCATTGTCTTTGTTGTATATATGTGTCTTGTTAATGTGGCTAATTTTTTTCAATTCTCAGTTCTTTGGTGTGGACAGAAAATAGAAAAGTTTGGTATTCTTTTTCATTACCTATACTTTTAAACTAACAACAAATTAAAATAATGGAAGAAAAGGTATTCTAGCTAGAATCAAAATACATGTCAAATACGTGGCACACAGCAGTTTCTGTAAATTAGAGTCAGACTTGAGTCAAAACCAACAGATTCTATTGATACTACAATACGATACTACTTTATGACAACTGATGTGAAATGTTTCCACTTCCATCTACCTTTCCTTGTGCAGAATTGTCCATTCAGTGTACATTCTGAAAAGAAATATGAGCTACAGCTCTTGGTTTTATTAATAAGAATGGAAAATGTTACTTCCTAAATAAAAGCCTACATGAAATGGAACAGAAGCAGCCTGCCCTTTTTTATTTTCACTTTGTCCTGTTACAGCTCTCTTTGACAGCTTTCCACCTTTAAGGTCAAACAGCCTGATGGTGAAAGCAGAGAATTCACAGAATAGAATAATTATTTCAGATTGCCTTAATTTCTCTAGAAATGAGGTCTCCAGTAAAGCATGACCAAATTTTGAAAAAGAAACTTGTTAAGGATTTTTTTCTTCAGCTCATTGGTAGTGCTATGGAAATCACATAAGTGGCTGTCTTCCTTCTCCCATCTTTGATGATGACAGGTGCTTAAGGCATGGAGACTTGCTTCTTGAAAAGGAAATAGAACTAGTCATATCAAATGCATTACAGCTTGTGTTATTGCTTTTGTCTTCAACAGTAGATATTTTTCTTTACATTTTCTTGGGTTCGTATTAGAAAGATTAAACACAATTTTCAAAATTTGTATTGGGGAACTAAAACCTTTTTGAATAATTTAACCTGGTTTTTAGAGGGTTGGATAATTCAATTAAGATTCATCTGAAAGAACAAAGTTGATTACATAAGGTGTTACACAAGCAGTAAGGTCAAAGGCTTAGTGAGAAGATACACAGAAAATGCTAAGTAGGATGTTTTAGTTGTTTCATCTTTTCCAAAGTGCTGAAGGAATGATGAAAAGGAATGTTGTTCTATAAGCTTTTTAAATTTTTTTCCTGTGAGTTACAGGCCACATGCTTAGGAGATTCCTGCAATGACATTGGAAGGGTAACTTGTATATGTATGAAGTGCTAGGCGTCCTTTTATTCTCTTGAACGGCTGCTGAATAAAAAATTGATAGCTTCAACTGTAAAGAGCTTCAAATGTGCTTAGCCATGTTTTAGTTAACCTATGTTGTTAGATGAGCAACTGTGATGGTTTTTCGTTTGGAAATTGGGAAACAATTTTCATTTTGTGATTTAAATTGGAGTATTTATTTCTTTCTCCTTTGAGGTGGCTAAATAATTGTGATGGTGTTCTAGGACTGTGTTAACAATATTACTCAAAATAATATGGGATATCTTGATACCAGGAATAGCCTTTTGTCTTTTTATTCTACTGTGCAATATGACCACTTCTTATGCTGGAATTTTGTAAGCATATTTGTTTTAATATTTATGCCTTGGAAGGTATTTTTAAAAGGGAGTTGATTACTACTACATTGGATACCTTTTTTCTGTTAAAATTCTTCGGTATTTGCTGTTCGCCTTTCATACAACATCTCCTTTAGTGTGTGCTATTCATAGAGATTTTGACCATCTGTGACTATATTTCATTTCATAAAATAGACAGCTAGCATCTTTTAGATATGGTTGACAGTGCTCATTTTTGATCCAAAAATGATTAAATATGTTCTATTATCTACATAGTTTCTCAGTGTTAGAATTAAAATGCAAATAGTAAGAATGCTTTTTTGTACAGTGCTATGATTTTTTTTCATGTATTCTGATTTCTCCTAATACCTAATGCAGTTGTTAATGAACTCTTTCATTTGCTTGATCATGTGTTTCAAATGGAAGCCCACTGAAAAAAGTTTTTGAACTGGCAGTAGTTCTAGGCATTTATAGCTTGATTTAAGGGATTTAAATTAAATGTTTAGAAAGTTGAGTGATACATGGGAAAGAGACAGATAATTTTATGGTTATGTAAATTTGCAGGTTTTTTTCTAAAATACTTACATTTCATATTTTCTCTTATTTTTTTTAGGGCTGAGGGTAGCCCAGGATGGCCGCAGCTTCATATGATCAATTGTTAAAGCAAGTTGAGGCATTAAAGATGGAGAACTCCAACCTCCGGCAAGAGCTAGAGGATAACTCAAATCATCTGACAAAACTGGAAACGGAGGCATCTAATATGAAGGTACTGCAGGCTCAGTGACTGTGTGCGTCAGCATTTCTATTGTATCCACCTTTTGTGTCATGGACTGGTAGTTGCTCAATGAGTTTTATGTGCTTTTAGGTTCCTACAGAAGTCCTTTTCCAGGCTGTGTAAGGGAAACTATCAAATCTACTTAGTGAAGATCTGTTAATTTTTTTTTATTATTTGAAAATTTAAATATTTTAAAACAGTTTCTTAGAAACAGCTTCCAATTTTCATAGCTTTTCTGTTGTGTCTTGATAAGCACTACCATTTTAGCACTGCTCTATTTACCAGCAAGGAGTCTAGTCTACTGGCATAGTTGGACAAAGCAAGTATAGTTCGGATCTTGAAAACATGGGAAAAGCTGGAGGTTTTCTGCATTTGAAGGTAAGTCTAGAAATTCAGAGGTTTACAACAATTATAGTATTTAACATCCTGAAAGGAAAAGTTGATTTTAAAATAAGGCCACAAGTTCTCCGGTGTCTTCCAACAACTGCATCATACTTAACAGTGTCACTTAGATCTGTCCATCTGGTGTTTTTTGCCTAGGTGTAGGCCCCCAGAGCCACCTATCCAAGAGGAAACACTAGGCTCAGCTGGAATTCAGATGGATTTTGATCAGTAGAAAGATACATACACAGCTGTGTCTGTGTGATCCATGACACTGAACAAGGCAGAATTTCAAAAGCATTATAGCTGTGTTAATGTGGCGCTCTTCCTAAGCTGACAAATCCTGCTGGATTTTGCTAACAGCTAGCAAAGCCAGACTGATTTTGTTACTTACATTAATATGGCTCAAAAATTGTTGATATCTCTGCATATACTTCTGTATACAATAGACATATTCTAAATATTAACATTTGTATGTCCATCTCCTTGCTTTTTAGTATTTCTATCATAGACTTGCTGTTTCTTTATAAGTAATTTAATTTTTTAAAGTGAAAAAAAGCCTCATTTCCATTCCTGGAAAGGTGATGGAACAGCTTGTTCTTGCCACCATCTCAAAGCATGTTGAGGAAAGGAGGCTTATCACGAGTAGTTGACATGGATTCAACAAAGGGAAGTCAGGCTTGACTAGTCTGATAGCCTTTTATGATGGCACAACTAGGTGGATAGATGAGGGGATGGCAGTGGATGTGGTATATCTCGACTTCAGCAAAGCTTTCAATACTGTCTCCCATGATATCCTTGCAGCCAAGCTTGAGAAGTGCGGTTTGGATGGTTGTGTGGNTTAGCTTGGAAAAAAGGAGACTGAGGGGAGACCTCAGTGATGTCTATAAATATGTAAAGAGCAAGTGTTGGGAGGACAGAGCCAGGCTCTTCTCAGTGACATCAAGTGATAGGACAAGGGGCAATGGGTGCAAGCTGGAGCATAGGAGGTTTCGAGTAAACATAGGGAAAAACTTTTTCACAGTGAAAGTGACAGAGCACTGGAACAGGCTGCCCAGAGAGGTTGTGGAGTCTCCTCTGGAGACATTTAAAGCCCGCCTGAATGTGTTCCTGTGTGACCTGATGTAGGTGATCCTGCTCTGGCGGAGGGAGTTGGACTAGATGATCTTTCGAGGTCCCTTCCGACAACTAATGTTCTGTGATTTAAAATATGGTAATCTGATGAATACAGCAATTAAAAATACTTTGAACTCAACTTTCTTTTCCTCAGGCTTGTAGGTTGTGACCTGTATATTCACTGTAATTTAAAAAAAAAAAAAAAAATTGTTCTGAAGTACTGTCACTAGTTACAACACTTGAAAGAAGCATAAATTTTCTGGATACATTTAATTCTTGCCTTTCAGTGTAAAATGAAAATGGATCGACTACCTAAATTGAAATGAAATTATAGATCTTTACACTAGCTACTGGAAACAGTGGTTGGCATTAGCAGCTGTGGAAAAAAAAATTGTTTGCTCAGTTATGTATCTGAAAGGCTAGTTCTGTCATTTATACTATTTTTTTTAATATTAGAACAAATTTGTCAGTAAGTCCCTCCCTGTCATTGCAGTCTAAAATAAGGGAGAGAAGAACAGGAGAGATGATCTTCATCATAGTTTGAAAAAGGAAGAGCAAAAATACCTTTTTTCCCCTTCTTTGTCTCCATACAGTTCTTTTTCTCTTTTCTTGGTTTTGTGGGTTTTTGGTTTGGGGTTGGGTTTTTTTTGCTTTTTGTGCAGATAATTAGATTTCCACTGACCTAGAGACTGGCCAGCTGTATAAGCTGGTCTCTAGGGCATTAATTTGGGATGTAGAACAGCTTTCTGTCCTTACTTCAAACCTGGCAGACCACCAAACGGAGTGCTTATGAGGATATTCCGAGGAGATGTCACATTTTTTCTCTCCTGAAATGCCATTCTAGATCTAAGGAATTTATCCTAAAAAACCTCCAACTCAAATATCAGACTCACTGTTTCTTTTCATTTTAGGGCATGGATGGGAAGATTGTTCAGATTAATTCTTTATTTATTTAAATACATGTTCTGTGAAGAAAGCCTAACAACTGTGTTCCTCAGGACTGCTTGCTACTGCACCTGAACCAAGAACCTCTGTTTCCCTTGTTTGTTTCAGATGTATTTGGAAAGAGTTGAAATGTAGCTTTGATGTAACTTGAACCTGAAGGATGGTATTGGAATGATCGTGGAGTCTGATTGGAGCTTGTGGGGATCATTGCAGAATTCTCCTTGTCAGGAGATAATTTTAGTTTTGCAAGCTTTTAGGAGAAAGTATGTGGTGCTTTGTTCCACTGAAAGAAACTACATGGTTTGTATCGTTCTGGTGCCATAATTAGGGATTACAAGAAAAGTAATTGGGAGAGCCAAAACTGTGGAGATTGAAAGCCTTCTGGCTACTGTAAATAAGCAGTTAAAACTCCAAATATTTTGGAAAAAACAATCCTTTGGGAGCATTTAAGTGTCACAGAGCCCTAGCAGCCCCTCCCATCACTTAAAATTGCAAGTATTGGTGGGAGAACCAGAGTGGCAGTGGGGAAGACAAGCTGTGATTCTGTGGCAGACATCACTGTTCTTACACCATGAATTTTGGTATGTGGGCTAGTGAAGAAACATCTCACAGCGATTCTTTGGACTGTTAACCTGTTTGCATGTGTCTCCTCTTGTACCTTGTATTCTTTAGTTGTGAAAGGCAGTAGTTACTAAGAGCATTTTAAAGATGATATTGAATCTTTAAAGAAATTGATTTTGGAAGTAGTAGTGTTAAAATGTTGTGTAAGTATGCCTCATCTTTATAAATCACTCCATTTCAGAAATGTTTGGTAATCATACTGGAATTAAAAGCTTAACATGAGCTCATCTTGCACATGTATTTATTATAAACTACTACTGACCTATATAAGAACAATGTCTGAATGCTTCATGTTTAAAGCTAAATTTCATATTTAAAAGTAAAAACTGTCCATTTACTGACCAGAAAACAACATAATGGGTAAACAAAGATAAATGTGATAACAGAGGTGCCAAGATGATTAGCAAAACAGTGTCCTCCACTTTGTTTTTTTATTTGTGTTGTCCTAGGGATTAACTGTTGAAACAAAAGAAATCCCTCAGAGTATTATGACTAACTTGGGAAATTCAGTTGTTACTATTTGCAGGCTGTCAGATGAAATACAGCAGTTTGGTATGATAAAATGTTCTCTCTAAATTGACAAAAATACGTTGTTTGATGATCAGTGATGTTCGCACATAAATGAAGAAAACCAGTTTCAGTTTCTAGATGTAGATAGTAACAGTAACTGCATAAAACACACACTATGGGCAAATTTGGGAAAAAAATGAACATAGTTTCATTTTAATTAAATCTTTAAAATTCATTAAAATGCAAAAAGCAGTCCGACATCATGTATACTACTTCATGCATGTACATTAGGAGACTTTTTGTCAGACTCTCCTGCCAGACTCTTGTAAAAGATGAGTATTTTTTCTGTTAAGGATGGCATATATGTTTGGTTTTTTGTTTTTAGTCATAGCTAATTAATATCAGCATTTTTCCTCATGAAATCTGGGGGGAAATACATATAACTTAACTAGAAGTACTCAAGAAGCAGCGAAAGACTGCGTGACTACTTTTTTCAGATATCTCTTTGGTTAGGTGAGCTGCTTAGCTATCCTTTCTTGATATTTAGCCTTGAAAACTTCCTATATTTTCATCACATGTTACACATTAAAGTATTAGCATAATTTCTAGAACTCTCACCGGAATTCTGATTTCCAGGTGATATGAGTTACCTGGTATTTTGTTATTTCTGCTAGAGGTCAAGTCAAGATATAACATAGTAAATTGTAGTAGCTTCATGAACCAAAACCAGTGTTATGGTATCTCCACAGTAATCACCAATACGGAACTGCTATTCAGAGAACATCTCAGCAGCCTTGTCTCCAATGTAAATGTCGACAATAAAACTTTTAGAACAAAGGGATAAAGCAGATATAGTGAAATATTAGGAATAAATTATATTCACCCAAGTGTTCGAAAGCAAATTGAGAGTGAAATTGCTGAACTGTAAGGTATAACCTGTTTCACCCTCTCCTCTTCAGCAGTATGACCCCTTTGGCTTTAAAGAAAGAGCAGACTACAGCTTAAGGGGAGAACTCATTTACTGGAGTGGTCATGAGATCTGATATAAATCTGAAACAAATGGTTGTCATGCAGATTATTTCCCTTCTGTCAAAAGCTTTCATCAGTTTGTCAGCTAGTACTGTCTTGTTTGTTCATGGATCCTGAAGTTCTTCAATGGTAGGTAACTTCCTTGCAGCAATTCAGCAAGTACAGATTCTTAGTCAAAGCGTCTCTTCTGTACAATCCATGCTATGTCAACCTTACTGGTTAAGAGAGATCTTCTGTTAAGTACCTCCTAGCTCCTGAGATTCTCCACCAGAATGTTTCCAGTTGCTTGCTTACATGCCTTCCTATATTTGTTGTCTGTTAAACATAATTATACATCGTCAAACTATAGAATTCAAACTGAAGACAGCTCAGTAATCACTTTTTTTTTCTCTTGCATTGGGAGGACATCTACATTGCTTACCAAATTTATGTGTATGTATATAATTTTCCTGCCAGATCCTTTACTTGTTGAAGACCTGATTATAACAAGCACTTGTGATTGTCAGACAAAGATCAAGATCTGTATTCTGTGTTTAAAATGGTGTCAGCACGCGAGTTATAGAAGGTGACAGGCCACTTTTTAAGAAGAAAGTTTACCTGCAAGCTTGAGTTTGTATTGGACATGTTGCCAGAAACCACAGTAAAGAACAGACTAATAGCGGACAAAAAGTGAATATTTTCTTAGAGAGAAGTGAAGCTCGCAAATATGAGTTCTTTGAAGGAATTATTAAATAGGAGGTAAGCAATATTGACACTGATGGATCTACGTGGATTTCTAAAATGAGTTTAATAATATCCCTCATCAAAGACTCCAAGGAAGAAAATGAAGAGCAGAATAAACAGCCAGGATTTCTTTTTTGTATTTTACATGTAGTGTCTCAGTGAGATTTCTGCCATGACCAGTGTTTTTTTGACATACTCATGGTTACCTGGAAAAAAAGAATGAGATTAAAAAGTTTGATTATTTTCAGTGTGGTAAAAATGAACAGTGTGAGAAGCTGCAGAAGAGTCTTCTGTTGAGTGGCTGAATTGAATACGTGGCAAATAAAATGTCCCTTCTAACCCAGATCGTTCTTTGATCCTATGATTGCATAGAATGACACTTTTCAGGTGGAGAGAGCAGGAAGAGAGGAAGGGGCAGGATGGGAAGAGTGTTGTTGAGCTCAGAGATCAAAAATGGCATGACAAACAAGGAATGATTGATTTCCCTCAATACCAAATCTAAGGGACATAAAATAACATCACACAGCAAGTGGAAAATAAGCAAAAGAGGGTTCATTTCTCATTGCAAGTCTTTGCCATGGGACCATTTGGGTGCCAGAAGAATTGAATAGGAGATAGTACCACTGGAGACATGGTTTCAGGAAGTCTGCAAGTCAAGGCCAGCTGGAAGCTGGAGAGAAGACATAAAAGAGAAATAAACAGTAGGTTTGGTTTTGTTCATGTATCTTCATTAGATTCCTGCTGTTGGAGGTGGGATGTTGGGGTGGATGGGAATTTGGTCTGTTTCAGTGTGAAGGATAATGTTTGTTCTTAGTTGTCTTTTCTTTTTCACAGCTGGGTTATGCTCCCTTAAGAAGTGGGGAGGAGGACACGGCGGAATTTCCCTCCCTTCTAGAGCTCCCAAGCAGTGTGAAAGAGAGGGAGAGGGACCTTCAGAGATTGGGAAGAGGCTGGAGTGGAGGAAAGGAGGGAAGGTGACAGTAGCAGCCTGGGAGCCCATGGCTGAAGAAGAAGAAACCCAAAAAGCCTGTGGTAGGGGGGTAGGCAGTGGGGGTGCAATAGCAAATGAAGTGTCTCTTTAAGGTTTTGGGTTTTTTTTCACTTGAATGGTTAATACTTTTAATTAAAAGGTTACATAATTATTCTGTTTTATAATTTAGCTTTTTAAAAAAAAATTCTCTATCCTTGGGAGCTCAACAGAAAGTATTAATGAGGTCTAAGCAGATCCACAAAGCTCTGACTACCTGAAAAGCAACATGATACCCACTTCATTAGTTTTTATGTTCCTGGAGAACACTTCAGCAAATTATTTCTGGAAAGCATTTTTGTTGAAAATTATTACTTATGTCAATTGGGAATAAAATGTGTAGTAATTTAACTTCAAATATTCTGTATGAGGTGGCACTAGGATGACTCTCACATTAGAAAGTAGTAGGTTTTGGGTGGTGGATTTGGGGTTTGAGGCTTTCTTTAGGAAACCTGAATAGTTGTTAGGTTATTATATAAAGGTTCAGAGAATTTGAATAATTTAAGTTGCCAATATGATCCATAGTTTCCTTACAAATTATGAAGCAGTTGCAAAGCATCATGGTTGTCCTGTTATGTCAATACTGTGCCGCTCTGAGGCTGTGGATACATTACTGTTTTTTACTATATCCTTCGGTTCTGGCATTTGTGGTTTTTTCACATCATCCTAGTTCTGCCTGTGCATGTCTGGCTAGCAGCTTTTTGGAAAAGAATCCTGTTTACCTGGATACAGATGGTAATGAAAGACACTTTTTTTTTTTCTTCCTACGAGCATCAGTTGAACATAAATTTTCCCTCCTTAATTAGCGTGTGTGTGTCACCAACTGGTGAGAACTTTCTAGCATGCTCTTCATTTGCTCATTGCTATGCAAATAATGTACCTCATAAAGTGATGCTTGTGTGGCATCTGTCCTTGTCTTGGCATTGTTTCTGTGCATCTTCCAGCCAACTCTAATGAGTCAACTTCATTTTGTTTGACTGGTGTTTTCAGCATTCTGGCTGATGTGACCAAAGTTGAGGATTTTTTTTTATATGTACTTTGTACTCCTGGCTCTTTAGAGTTATTTGTATGGTACCGTATGCTCTGTTGACTTAACAGAGCTTGTTTTTCTTCTATAAACTTCAGGATTTTAAAGCTGGTTTTGATACATGCTCTCTGGCACACAGTAGGGGCTTTGTCTTGGTTCCTTTGATACTTCAGTGAATTTTGTTGTGGCCCAGCTTTAGGGGAGCTTTAAGCGAGAACATAAATTACAGCAGACAGTGAAGGGAAGCGTAGAAAGAACTAGAAGTGTCTAGAAAAACAGCTCAAGGTGCAGTAGCAAATGAGGAGTTGTGTAATAAGTTTCCTGCTTTTGAGAAGGAAGCTATGGAAGGGAATCAATGAATTGAAAGCAATTCTTGTTTGCACCGTTTTTCCATGGTGGGGACATTGTGATGAATCTGACCCCCATATCTGTTCTTTGCTTGTAGCACTAACAAAACCTTGTGATTGAAATAAACTATATTAAAAAAAAAAGTAATTGACACAATAGAGTTTATCTTTAGGTCTTTTCCTCTTTAAATGAAAAAATACCACCAAAAAAAGAGTTAAAATGCTTTCTATTTTATTTGGGTTTGCACATTCATACATTAAGGAAATGTCAGCTTTAAGGTAGATGATGTCACACTGATTTTGTCAAATGGTTTATACACCCTGTGATAGAATTTTACCCTTTCTACAAATAAACTCTGAGGTTAGCATGCTCAGTGCTTACGATAAGGATGAAAATATACCCTTGTGAAAAACAGTGTTATTTTCTAGTTTACCTCTGCAAAAAAAGTGTTTAAGCACAGATTTTCTTGTGTGTAATGATCTGCAGAGAGTCAGGTATTTTCTTGAAAGTTGCTTCCTGGCAGAAATGCAGTTTGGAGGAATTTTTTTTTTCCAGAAAATATTTAAATTTTTTTTACAGTATTGGAACTAAACTAAAACTCCATCCTCTCTTGTCAACTGGATTTCTTAACCAAATTGCATCTCTTTGAATGAGCTGTGGTCTCACTATGAGCAGGTAACATACGTCATGGAAAAATTGCATGACGCTGGTCACGGTCAGAAACACCATCTGCAGACAGCTGGGCTAGTAGAAGAGAACTGAAATGAGAATTGTGAGATACAGGTCTCACATAGCACTGTGGCGTCCCAGGCAGACAGTGCTCAAAATCCAGGTACGTTCAGTACAAACTAGTAAAATGTCTTGTCTCACTAATAATATATATTTTGCTTTCAGCATAACTGAGTTATGTTTTGTGTTCTACAAAAGAGGTTTTTAAAATTCACTAGAAGCAGTCTGTCTTTGCTGTGCACAGTAATGAATCAGCTAGCTGTAGAAATTTCACGTTGTACCAGTTTAATAAAGGAGAACTTTGAAAATGTAATAGCAGCATAGGATCTGACATTTTGAAAGCCAGGTCCTCTTCAGATGGTTGGCCATATAGGCATTTGCACAGCAGTTATACATGTACACCTGCTCTTGATGGAAGCCTATTTAGGTTTATATTCATCCCATTCTGCACAACAGGTATGATAAAAATGGGCAGAACCTTGGTTTGTTTTTTGAGTAATCATACTGGTTTTCTGCTTTTTTATTCCTCAAGTCTTTGTATTTGCTTTATTTAACTACCTGTATGAACAGTCTTACTGCACATGGTAATAGCTGTCTTGTCTAGTTTGAGACCTACAGTCTTATACACAAAGGCTTACACACTCTCATCTAGAGAATTAACTCTTGGGAGCAAGCTGACAGGG
>VYZX01019395.1:0-15083 GCA_013401335.1 Brachypteracias leptosomus
TCAGACAGACCCACTATAACTGTTATATCTTAGGCTGCTGTAGCCTTAAGTTCTATTAATATGTCTTAACAGTATGTCTGTATCTATAGTAGGTGATAGATGTATGTGTACGTGTGCATACATTTGTTTGCCTATACACATTTTCTTTACTTTTGCTTGAAAACTGCAAATGGTTTTTATTCATGTTTTGATATTAGAATTAATCTTATCATTCCCGGAAGAATTTGCAGTGGTAAGTCTTGTGGAGAGGTATCTCCATAAGAATGGGCATGTGAGCAAACCCAGACTTGGCGGCACCAGTAAGGATGGCTACAGGGAAGATGTGAACAAGGACACACACAAGGATGGTTACAGGGAAGACGTAAACAAGGACACACGGGGACAGCCACGTGTGGCACGTGACACGGGAGTGAAGCAGCAAGAAAATGGAGGCAGAAGGTGGAACCAAGGGAGGCGCCTTGAGAGCAGTACCTGGCCAATCAGGAGATGTTGCTTAGCGCCTGGCAGAGTTGGTTACCAATTAGATTGGTGCTCCCAGTGCGCGGTTAGCGCTGGTGGGTATATAATGAGTGAGCTTTGGGCAATAAACGGCAGTGCTTGGATTATATTAGTCCGTGTACGCATTGTCCATTGATCTCCCGCCGCAAAGTCTAATGGAAATAACAAATACAGTGAGAAAATGGCAAGGGGGAAATTTCTTACTGAGTCCTTTCAGTCTGTTTTTGAAATTCTGATGCTCAGTTACTTCAAGCCAAATGAATTGCTGAAGGAATAAAAGCAAGTCCGCCATAGTAGAACAGTGAAAATATATATTTGTAGTGCTACAAATGTGAATGTAACAGGTTGTAAAAATGCAAATCTAGTGGAATGATGAAAGTGTATAATGGGAGTTCTAGAAATGAGGTTTCTGAAGTAGTAGGGTACCCTGCAGTTGGTAGCATAAAACTAACTGCACAAGTGAATACTTGACGCCGTATTGATGACTGCTGTTTTCTAAGTGTCAGAACACCAAGTTTTAAAACTGTTTCTGAAGATAATTATTTTTTACTGTGTGGGTTAGTTCCATTAGACACGTATGATAAGTCTTCCTGATGCTGCAAACAGGAAATGCTAATCAATGTCAGCCTATCCACTGAAGGTAAATACTGATGGCAGTATCAGTCTTGTTTTTTATCTTCCTTGATTTGATAAAGTTTTATTTTTCATTTTAGATGTGGAAGACCTCAAATAGGAAAACATATTCCAGAGGATTAGTTTATTATCTTAAACTGTACTATTGCTTGTATGTGCATCATAAAACAGTTCCTCTTCATTGGAAATCTTGCTGATAGGCAGAGAGATATTGGGTATAGAGAGGGAGTTACCCCTTGCAATTGTGATTTAAGCATCTAAGAAAGCCTTGGTGTTTGAATTCTATTTATTCTCTTAGTGTGTTTGTAAACTACTGGCAAACCAAGTGGTTCTGTCTCTTGTAAAACAGTTAATTTTTAACGTTTATTCAAAAATGTGTAGGTATAAACTGTCAGTCTTCAAACTGAACTTGTAAGTCCCTTGTTTAGTGTAACAGGTTTCTTTAGAGAAAAAGCTTTCAGTTTTGTGCTAGTGTTTCGAGATTTCATTCTACAGCTGAAAAAGATGGTGTAAAGGTTACATTACTCCCATTCCTTGCCTCTAATATTACATTTTCTGTTCAGTCTCCGCATGTCTGTATTGCTGTGTGCACAGATTTTCTTTACTTTTTTATATTTGATTTGTTTATTTTTAATAACAGTATGTGTCTAGCTTAAAAGATTGACTTTTCCTTTGAAATTAGCTGCAAATATTCCATGGGGCTTGGTGTTCTGAATAATGATAGAAATACCAACAGATCTATTCTTTTTATCTGTAGATGTTATACATTTCTGTTTACTCTAGAGTCTGGATATTGTGCTTCCATAGTCGAGTATGGCTTCTGGACCATGCCAAATTTCAAGTTAGGGGGGTTTTTTAATATTCGCTCCTTGTTATGCATGTGGGATATAGCTTAGAAACTAAATACCATTGTAACTGATGTAGAACTTAAGGCCAAAGTGACATCTGCTCTCACAGAGAAATAATATTAACTCAGAATTTCCTGAGTTCAGTTTTACTGCAGCCTAGTGCCATGTGGGATTGCAGAGTCTTCTCTTCATGTCTTGTTCTCAAAAGAACACTTTGTCACATGCAATTATGCTGTGCATATTAAGTCCTGGAGAAGTAGTAACAGTTCCTTACTTAATATACAGCAAGGTGAATTAATTAGTATTAAAGTGAATTTTGTAACGTATCAATATCTAGTTTCCCACAGTTTTAGCTTTTATTTTAGCATAATTATCAGGTAGAGATGCATAATAGAAGTTAAATTTTGAAGCTTGTGTTTATTGCCACATTTTTTCAGACAGTTTATCACTTGAAGTTCTCAAATCTAGATGATTTCCTCAGTGGAGGAACACATCTCGATTCGGTTGAGAAAATTTGTTAATATAGCACCCAAGTTGATTAAGCGGACATAGGCTGATTATATAGGACTTGCATACAAATTATCGTGTTAAATATTGAGTGATGTTACGAAAATTCTCTGATTGTTTCATTGCTTGTCACTCATGTACACTGTTAACCCTCCACTAGTTTTGGTGCACTCAGCCTTGCATAACAGATTTGGAATGAGAGGACTCTGGCTGTTCTCTCCTGAAGGGTGAGGGAAATTTTGTAGGTCTGTTTCTGATCTGTCTTGAGGCTGCAGTAAGAGTGCTGCTTTTAGCTGACCTTAGCAGTCATTTCTTTCACTAGTTACTGTTCAGAAGATGCTTTCTAAAGACTACAGAAAGTCTTGCTGATATACTGATACACTACATGAACTTGTTTCTTTCTGTGAACACTCCTTATCCTTCAATTATAGGTTCTTAACAGAACTGGAATGACAAACCAATACAAGCAAGCATTTTATTTTATAGGGATGGTAGAACTATGTCACAGGAACACTGAGGTCTACAAATGCTGCTGAATGGCTTTATTCTTTCTATTTACATGGATAATCCTGAATATAATGCTAGTGTTCATTTCATTAGAAGTATTTAACCTTGACCTCTGATTTCACCTCTGATTTCAGTGATGCTGCAACAAAGTTGAACAGCTGATACATAGGATTAAGTTTGCTNCCACAGCCCCCTGTCCCAGCCCATTTATTTCAGTCTTTGCTATTTCCTAGTAAATGTTGATATAGCTGGTTTTGTAGTTCATGTAGCTGAAAAATAAAATGGAGCAGGAACAAGTGGCTGGTAGGGAAAGAGGCCAGGCTCCTGAAGTAGACATTGTTGTTGAAGAAACACATTCAAAGCAACAGCTTTAATTTGAGAGTATAAACCAGTTTGTTCCTTGCATCAGTGAGTAGGTGTGGCCTAATGAGAGATTGGATTTGATTCGCGTCTACTTGCTGTATTGTTCTCTTTCCTTCAAGTATCTAATGAGCTACCCTTGGGACAGAGTAACTCCATCCTTCTGACTTGGACAGAGACAGTCTTATTCAGGATGGTGATACCTGTGTTCCTCTGTTGGCTTTTGGCTTTTTCGTGTGGACTTGGGGTTATATCTTCAATGAATATGTTCTGCAGATGGATCCAATATTCACAATTTTACTTAAGCATTAAAATGCTTGGTTCAAAAAGCAACAACTAGTGGGCAGCTTTTAACCCACAGCATAATGTGACAGTATGTTCAAATACTAAGGTTAGAGAAGATGAAGTAATCAGTGCATCCAAGGGTCTTTTTTTTACCCATGCTGCTATTAAAACCTTTCCTTCCGCCAGCAGTGCTGCACTAAGCACCTGCTGCCTGCTCACTTGAGCTTGTACTGTTGCTTATGGGGCCCCATGGTGAATGAAGAACAGATCTGGGTTAAAAATAGTTTGTTGATAAAGGTATTGTTGACTGGGATCAATCTCCCAGTGGGGTTTGCTATGCAACCTGCAGACTCTTGTACTTAACTATCGTAATCATAATGCTTTGCCTCCTTTAGAACAAGACAACAAATAGATAAGTAATGAAAAAATTACATTTCAGAAGTACTTTAACAATAAGGGATGGTGATTAGTAATGCTGATCAGCAGTTGAATCAGACTAGGAAAATCATTACTTAAAAAACAAACTGAACTGAGTTTCTGTCTCCTCTGGAATTCATGGCAGGTTTTTGGAATTAATACACCAAACCCTTTTCATTAGTCACAATTTCTGTGTGTATACATATGCATATATTTAAGACTAGCTATAGGAATTGAGCAGTGTTCTGACTTAGTTTTCTAAGTTGCAGTTCAGATACAGTATCTCACGTGTCTAGCCTACTTTCAGCTTCTTGATGTTGGTACATTTAACTCCTTCCCTGTCAGATCTGTCAAATTCCATTTTCTTTGTGCAACAATTTTAAGTTGGACTGATAACACATGGGACTGGATTTCCAAAATCCTGACCTGTACTGCAGCTTGTGGCTTTCAAATCCTGCCAGATGAGAGGGCCACAGGGCTCTAGAAGGGCTAAACTCGATTAAAACAGAGCAATGGAAGCGTTGCTTTTCTCATTCTCTGCTTCATAATTGTTTAATCAATGTTTCATGACATTGGTGTAAGTCTGTAGCCAAAAATTTTTACTTTTTTTTAATGGTGTTGATGGAATAAACCCAAGAAAAGTCTGTACCTTCCTTAACAGCCCCTTTGTAAGCTGTGACCCTTTTCACTTTAAATAAGATACCATTTGTATGAACCACTTAGTGTATCTGGGATGGAGCACTTATACATGAGTATGAGCAATATAGGTGCTTATCTTAGCTTCAGAGAGGAACCTGGGATCTGAACCTCCTATCTGTATAAAACCCTGAATTTTCAGAGATTTGTGTTTGGGTTGTTTAAAAAAACGCAAACAACAAAACCCCACCTTTTTTGCTGTCTGACAACATGCTAGTTCTTCCAAGTCTCCAATTATTCTAATGTGAATTGTATTCAAACAGGCAGTGGTGTCTAACATCATTTGTTGCTTTGTTAGATTGAAGAATGGGACCTTGTACAACATTTTCGTTGTCTTTGTGTGCAAATGACTGACTAAATTTCTTGAATGTCTCTTACAGGTAGTTTGTATTGGTTCAATAGCAGAACTTGAAGAGTTGTCTGGAGTGAAAGTCACTGATCTCCATCGAGAAAGGTCAGTCACAGCGACTGTTAACTAGTTATTAAAAATAGTTGAGCAGACATAAAAAATAATGGTTTTCTTTACCTAAGCCTTGGAAAGCAGATTTAGGGAAAAGAGAAAAGTAGTAAGAGGACTTGTGATTAACACATATAAATTTTCCTTACTTCTGTCTTGGACACTGTTAATACAAAAAAAATCTCTAAAATAGCTTTAAATTATAAAAATTGTCAAAGGAAATGCTGACCATTTTTCAAGAATCATTAAAATTGAACCCAAAACTCCTGACATGCCTAATGTGCAAGCATAACATGAACTTCTTGTTCTAATTCTTGTCTTTGTTTATAGTTTGTCAATCTTTTTCTTTCCTGTAGTGTTGATCATATAACTATCCCTTCACGCTGTGGCAAGGGCTTGCTGCACCGGGTCCCTGAGGTCTTTGATTGCTGGTTTGAGAGTGGAAGCATGCCTTATGCACAAGTACATTATCCGTTTGAAAACAAAAAAGAACTTGAAGATGCTTTCCCTGCTGACTTCATTGCTGAAGGCATCGACCAAACTCGTGGATGGTAATTTTTTGCTACTTTACTATGTGATGCTATAGCCCTGCAACTAACACTCTTACATCTGGATGATCCTTTAATACAAGGTATTCTAAAGCTTGGAGACAAAAATGTTGCAGAAAGACCATGTTGGCAAGCAGTTTTCCTGGTAATAGGTAATAGGGCAGATGTTTGGCCTGCTGAGCAAGAGTCTCAACAGCTGAATTGTCATAGGACTTTAGTTATTTACTAGAAACGGAACAACGACGGAGTCAGTTGACATGGAAGTCAATGTTTTGAGGATTTCAAGCCAATATATAGGCTAGTAATCTTTGCCCCCTAGATTGAATTTGAATTCTGGGTTTAGGAGTTGGGGAAAAAACAAATTTACCAATGTTGTTAAGATCTTAGAGTTTACAAAACAATCAAATTTTCTAACTATAAACTTCATCTGCCTATTTAATTCCTCTCTGGATAAATGCTTTTTGATCACAGATGAAAACTTTTTTCAGTTTTTCTCTGGGTGATGTTCATATGCATGCATACGGTTTTAGTTTAGTTTTTAAATGTTTATTTTATTTTTGAAGTTTGAGGTTGGCTGTGAAAACTGACAGAGTTTTAAGATGAATTTTTGTGTTTTTCAGATGAGTACATTTGACTGTATACAAACAGAACTCTTCAATCCAATAACTTGTCTTATTAGACTTAAATAAACTAAATTTCTCTGGAGTATAGTTGACACCTCCCTTCACCCACTCCTCCAGCAAACCAGCCAGCCCACCCAAACAAAGCAGAAAAACTTTTGCACTTTTGTGTGTTTGTGAAGTTGAGAGCAAGGTTTGCATGTACTCTCAAAACCAGAAGGCTTTGAGCAAGGAAACATTTGAGGCATGAAGCTGAATAAAAATTGTTTCATGAATATGGTGAAAGGGGTCTTCACTTTGCAACCCCTTACTTGTGATGCAAGAAATTATCTGTGTCCTCAAAACAGTATTAGATTTGCAAGTTGGGCAGTTAGGGAGGGACCACTTAAGTCTCAGTGAAACATGGACTCATTAAATACTCCTCAGAACTAGCTTACCTAGTTAGTGCTGTGCATAATGTCTGTGATGTGTCCTCAGAGCAGTACTACACAGAGGTCAGAATTAGGGCAACCTGATGAACTTACTTAAAACTAGCCTCTTACATTTACAGTGATTATTTTTTTTTTTCCTTCCTTTCCTTTCTTTCCCTCCAAGAGTAGTCTTTGTTAGGCTACCTGATTGTGGTGATCTTTAACTTCATGCTCTTCACAATTGTATATCACAGCTTCTTAGTCCTGGTGCTTTTCAGTGTTAGTGTAGAACTGAGTACTGTTGAGTAGCATGAAACCCAGCAGCAGAGGGACATCCTGATCACACTTGTAGATCACTATTTTGTGCTTGCTCCTTTTCAAGCAGTGTTTGATCCAGTATATACAGTGAACCCTACATTTCTTCCTTTACTTTTTCTTTGCCATTGAATATAGTGTGTGGATACAGCACTGTTAATTTGACAAATGCTAATTTAGGAAATATTAAATAAAAAATGGAATGTTAAATACTATATTATATTTAAATAATAACCATCTCATCTTGAAGTAAAGTGATAGGGTTTATCAGGCAGAAAAACTCCTTATTCTGCAGCATCTGTGCTTTGGGGACTGAGGGAGGCTAGGGCAGTGTTAAAATAAACAAGGAATAGAGAAAAAGAGCTTGAAAAATTCTAATACTAGTGATCCCATGTATTAGTCTTTCAGCCTCCTTGTTCATTATGCACATGAAAGAAGAATTAAAAACTTAGTTTTCCCTCTTTATTCTTTCTACCTGGAAGAAAAATAGAAAATTGTACCTTTTTTTTTTTTTTTTTAAGAAGAGACAAATAGAAATACACATGATAAAGACACATAAAATGAATGCAAAAGGCATGGTCAGAAGCTGATTTTCTCCCTGCTACCTTTTATAAAGATAAAAGGGCATTTATTGTAATTTAGATGCCAAGAAATGAAACCAAATTTAAAAAAAAAGACATGTAATCATTCTTACATTGTGCAAGGGAGTTACTGAATTGTATATGTTCAACAGAATTAAAAAAGGTTTGGGATTTTTATGTGGATACAAAATCTATTCCTGGTAGTCACAAAACATAGGAGGAATAATAAGTTTTAGGTTTCAAGGTTTATTTTTTGAGATTGGGATGTCACAGTGGATTAGCGCATGTCACAAACTTACTGCAGTGTTTCTTTCAATGCTCTCCTTTGAAGCATATGTGGGAGACATGACAGTTGAAAAGATGAGGCTGGTCTCATATGCGTCCAATGAAGATCTCCAGTGCTGTTAAAGAATGCATTGTATTTTTTACATAGGTTGGCCATTTTATAGTGTGATATTCATCTAAACTTGAATGCAGTGCAGCATCCAGATCTCTAACTATCACATTGCTGGTTCAGAACGTTTTTTTCTTTTTTTAAATAGTAAATGTAACCTGTGGATAAGTGGCTTATTTCACTTTCCTTAGGCTGAACTGAGCCATCTCACCAATTCAACTGCAGATTGACCCTAGAAAAATACCAGAAAAAGTCCAAGCTGATGCTAGTGCCAGCAGTGACTCTGGTTGCAGGCCCACACCCACTGTGCTTTGCTTTGAGCCCCCACACTTGTGTTGTATACTGTAGGCACTGTCGCAGTGGAGACTTTCACGTGACAGTCCGGAGTAGATTGCTTTTTGGCAGCAGAAGAGTTACTGTAAGTCTTCACCATGCCCAACTGTGTTTCATCTGTCTGTGGATGGAATATCAAAGTGCTTGCCTCAATACATGGTGCTTATACCTTTCCCACAGTACTTGTGACTGTTAATAAGCTGGTGCTTTGATAACAGCTAGTGTTCTGTGGTGTGCAGAACAGCACTTCTGTTATAGAAAGAAAGAGGGAATTAAGATGTGAGGTGATGGGTTTTTTGGTAAAAGGTAAAGCTTTCTCAGGCTATTCTGAAGAAGAGTTCTCATTCTCAAACTATTAAGCTTTTAGTTACCTCTTCCTTAGTTTTGGAAAAAATTAGGATATTTTTGAGGAGAAGACATGTACATCTTTCTGCTACGCTGCCGCAGCACTGTATCATAGTAGGCCTAAGTGAACAGCAAGCTGGTGAGGTCTGAAGTGCTAGGAGCCGTAGTATGTGATTTTTATTTCAAGCATTCAGTACAAAGTGTTAAGATTAAGAATGAAGATTGATTTTGTGTCAGGTCAGAGACTGCAGCTGATGTGAAGTGAGGACTGGTAGGTGGTGAAAAGCTTGGGATCTGGAGGTCTGGTGGCTTCTGTTTGACTCAGCAGAGGAGAAAGTCAAGGGAGACAAGGGGAAAATTAATGTGATCAAGGTGATGAGCTAGGAGAGTGATCTTTTTGATGACTTCCTGCATGGAAATGAGAAGGAGATGAATTATATTTAAGGCCAGAGGTTGTGTTGCAAGACTTGACAGTCTGGACAGATTGGTAGGAAAGGCTTTGTCTGGTTGCACATAGGAAGATGCAACAAGATTTACAGTCATGGTCAAAATGTGGTGGCCTACAGGGAATTCTCGGCTGAAGGTTTTTGGCATGAATCACAGGGTTATGAATTTATCAAAAATTGTTCGTGAAAGGTGAAAGCAGGGATGAAAGCTTTCTCCCTTTTGGGGGGAGTGGAAGAGGAGGGAAGCAGAACAAAGAAGTGGACTTCAGTCTCTGTGGTGTTAAAGTTGGGGTTTTTCGACAATGGTTTTGACTGACAGCTGTGTATCTACAAGGATGTAACTAGAAGCAGTCTGAGATTTGGTGAATGGAAGGTGGTGAAGCAGCAGAAGTAAGGAAGCTGACAGAAACCAATGTGTTTGTGGACAAGATATTTCAAAAATAGGGTGAAGAGACATGCTTCTTTAAAATATTCAGGGTGAATGAGGTGAATGTTTTTTAAAAAAGGTCTGAGAAAGAGTAAGAAGAGTTATGGTCAGAATGGTGTCTAAACCAGTGGATCGCAGGATCTCAAAGGCAATCTGTTAACTGTTACCAACTAAGCTACTTCATTACTGAGGCTCATCGGGTTGGAGAATTCAAAAAACATAAAATCTGTGAAAAATTATTGGATGTATTTTTTCAGTGCCCATGCTCTGTCTACAATTTTCCTAATACAAATGGTATTGAAATCTCTTCTGCTTGGTTCTACTTTGTTCTTCTGAACTGCAAACGTACCTGCTCTAAAACAAGAATTTGCGACAGATTTGCAGAAAGTGATGGGAATTTGTCAATGAGGTATCTTCATGCTAAATACTAAAGAAGTAAAACTGTGTTTGTAATGAGTTGTCAGTCTTGTAGGCTTGAGGTGTCGATCATGGCAGCAAATGCTCAGATATTTGTGTTTAGGGATTTTCATAAGGCTAAAAATGAAGGCAGGGATTTTGAGCGCATGTGTCTGTGTGCAGGTGAAGGAGTGTTGGTTAAAATTCATTCAATTGTAATGTAGTTTAATAAAGACAATTTGCAACCTGCAGTGCAAACTGAGGTGACTCTTGCGAGTTAAAAGCCTGTCTGAGAAATAAGCATCAGAGTTGTCATTTAAACCACTTAATAAATGCAGTAATTCACACAGCAACCTTTACAGGGTTTTGCACCCTCAAAATCATTATTCTGACACTTGCAGTTATAGGCAGCTTTTTGACAAAAACTGCTTTGGAATATACAGATAGAGTTCCAACACCCACCTTCCCAAGTGTTTCTCTACTAAATCTTCATGCAGATGCATAGCTCTGAGGCATAACCTCCTGTGCCTTATTCTAAATCAATTAGCTTTTTTATAATGATCTGCTGTTTTGAGTTGCTAAGCAATCATCAGTGTGATACTCCTTTTAAACCAGGAAAGCTGTGCTCACTCTCCAGTTACTGTCTTAAAAGTCACCACCAGCAGTGCAGTTGCAGAAGCTGATAGATACCACCTTTGGTGAAGGTTCTGACTTCTGAGTATGAAATTATCACATCACCTTACACCTCCACTTAATTTCTCACATGTAATCATATTTTGACATATTGAACAATAGGTGCCTGTGCTGGCTGCAGCACTCATTTCTTAAGTGTCCTAGATATACAGTCATTGTAAACACATCAAATGGAGGGCAGGGGGACACCAAACTGCCCTTTGTTGTGGGAGCCACCTACATTCTCAGCTTTTCTAGTGATGGCTAATTTAACCAGCTAACTTGGTTTGATTCTGCTCACTTGCTAAATTGCTTTTATGCTCCCAGCAGCCACTGTTCTGCTGTCTGCTGGGTTGCAGAACACATACATTAACACACACACACACACATGCCAGTCCTGCCTGCTGTGTCTGTTCCTCATTGATCCTGTGTTTAGAGGTTTCAGTGAGCAAACTGGGAACTTGTTGAGAGGCAGAATTCCCTTTTCTGTATTAAAGGGGAAAACACTACAATTTTCTTCTTCACAACCTTTCTAATTACAATTTTTCAACCTTCTGGGACTAGTAGGTCACAGCTGAACAAACAGCATAATACACTATGAAGAGGAAAAAGGTCTATTTACAATAAGCTCCATTTCAGAGTCTCTGCCACGTAAATGTTCCACATACTTAAAATTTAACTTTGCTAGAGTAAAGCAATGTAATAAAAAATTTCTTTCGTAATAAAGGACATGCAGGCTTTAGCTTGACACATTTAGGTGGTCATGTTTATGTTGTCTCTTGTTTCAGGTTCTACACTTTGCTGGTGCTCTCCACTGCTCTTTTTGGAAGGCCTCCTTTCAAGAATGTAATTGTGAATGGCCTTGTTCTTGCCAGGTTGGTATGTCAGCCAGTTCTTCCCTGAACAGATTTTTAGTCAGAGAGTATTTCAGGTAAGTCCCTGTGAATTGTATATCAAAGTTCAAATGGACTTTGGAGCTGTTAAGACTTGTCAGGAAGATATTGGTGTTGCAGGAGGTAAGAGGCACCTGAGAGTGTGAGTTTTACACATCCCAGCTATCTGTTGCTATCTGTTCTTTCCAGCAGGATTAGTCCTTTGTAGAGAGGGGAGAGAAAATGAGTAACAAGTCGAAATAAGAAAGAATAGGAAATAAGTGATATCTATTCTGCAGAGCAAAGGGAATTATAAATGTAGTTTTAGATGTAAATTTAATTATATTTGTTTCCCTTTATTTTAAATAAAGTTTTGCCCATGGGCTGGAGGGATTGATTCAAAACAAGAGCATCTTCCCTCAGCTTTGGGAGAAAAGTCAGATTTCCTGCTTTGATCTGTAACTTGGAAGCCTCTTGGGTTGTTTTGTTTTGTTCAGTTGCTCTCATGGTTTCAACAGCCATAGTGAAATGATATGCTAACATGTAATTATGTCTGTGCTACCAAGAACATAATAGAACAGAAAAATGAAGCTGGATTTGAAGGGCTTGCTTTCTTTATCTGTCTATTACAAGAATTCTAGGAGTTTATGCCTATGTTTTGATATTTTCTAGTGATGGCCAAAAAATGAGCAAAAGGAAGAAGAATTATCCTGACCCGATGGCTATTGTAAATGGTTATGGAGCTGATGCACTAAGGTAGGATTTCTTTAATCAATGTACAGTCTGATAGGTTAGCTTTCTGTTCATAGCACACATGTCCCAGGAGGGCTGCTTATCAGTTTTTGACAATTAGCAGTAGGGAAAAAGTTAATTTTAGAAACTTCTAGACCACTATGACAGCTAGGTAGCTGAAAGAGTTGACCCAGTGAAAATGAGAATAAAATCTTTGAGAACAATACTATTAGTTTACTGCAAAATCATTATTTTAGGGGAAGATTACAACATGCAAAAATGTTTGTTTGCTGCTTATACTGTATATTTTGTAAAGAGAAAGTGTTACTTTTTTGTTGATGTTAGTATGCAGTATGCACCCAGTAGTAGCGAAACTAGAACAGTAGAGGTGGAGCAACCAATGCGTATATATAAATTGTCCTGGTCAAACAGAGATTAAACACAGTTCAAGGATTTCATTGTAATTATACTAACGTATAACCATAATTATGCAGTTGCCTAGTACTTTGGCTAGATGCACTAACTACATACGTGAAGTGGTACCTTGAGGTAAAGGTACAATAAAGATATTTTAATAACTGCGGGAGTACACTGCTTACACATTCCTCCAGTGCCCTGTAATTCTTACTGTGTATCGAGAACACCTTAAACTCTCAGACGCATTGAATGGTGTGTTACAACTATACACGGGGATGATGGGGTGGAATGACCATGCATTTAGCGTGCTGTGGGGTTTTATTTGAGAAGGATGGTTGTTGCTTGTTCTAGATAAATTAAAAAAAAAAAAAGATGTGAAGTCCCTTATTGTTTCAAACTTTAGCTTTTAATTTACAATGGAAAGATGAGTGGATTTCTTAAATTTCATCAAGATTATTCTTTACAAATAATCAAGATGTGTTAGCAGAATATCGGTGAATTGGTATCTGGAACAATATGAATGAAAAGGCTTGGAGTTACTCATATTGGAGATTTTAAAATCAGAGGTGATGTTTCTGCTGAAAAAATCTGCCTTTTTTTAATAAAATAAAAGAAAAATTCTCAAACACCAGAAGTTACATTTCCATTATTCATGGGGTTTTTTATTTCTAACAAGTTAATTCATTTCTCTGCCTGTGTACTCATTCTTTAATGTCACATTTATTTATACGTACACCCACATAGAGAGTAAAAAGCATTGAAGACTAGATTAATTTATGGAAGGAGCTCTGCAATTCAGTTGTCTCTGCTTATTCACTGAAACTCTTGATGTGTTCTGTTTATAGAAAAATCTACAACTGAGATTTTTTTCATTGGCATTCTTTCCCTGCAGAGTTACTTTAGCTTTTGCAGTACATATATATGTATATTATTTTTTTTTAACTACAGCTTTGAAGTATTCTCAACAGTAGCTTGATAAGTAGATCAACAGAAAATATAGATGTAAGTTGATTAAGTGAATATGGAATTGAATGGAAAGACAAAGAATAAACAGCACAGTAAACTTAACAACCCAACTTCAGACTTCCTGAAATTTGAATCCTGTGTGAAATCTGTAAGAATTGTCAAAACCAGTTATATTTCAATGTTCCTATAACCTATGACTTGGGTTGGATAGCTGTCAAAGTATGTCAGAAAGATAAATTCCTGATTATAATATTTACAAGCCCTTGGCTTTCACGTATCCTGAGGTAAGTATTGCTGTTAGAAGTTGTGTTACATTCTTCTCTCAAACTGTTCTTAAAACGCAGAAGAAATAACATTATGCCTCAGACTACTGTTTAAGAGAGATGAAAAGGAGGGTGCTTTATTGTTTCTCATACATGGTTAGAAAACTTGATAATAAGTGGCTTGATTTGAGGAAGGTTTTATTGTCTGCTCAGTGGGTGATATCAGTGGATATAACTAAGTTGATAGAACTCTTCCTTTATTGGATGCCTTATTTCTCTTTTCATATAATATATGTAAGACTCTTTGCATTGGAATAATTCAGAAAATTACTATTCTTTCAACATTTACATATTGTAAGGCAGTGTAGGACTGCTGTGTTAAAATGAAAAAAAAGCAAAAATAGAAAAGCTGCATTTTCTTTAATGTCTTATGCTAAGAGCAATTTTAAGAAGAGTTCTCATAAATGCTGCAGCTAAGGAGCAATTTAGCACATCCTTGGTATTTCTGATTAGTTTGCATTGCTGCCTCCTAAGGAGGAAAACAGTGGAGGCAGTTTGAGATGGTCATTATTCTAGGTAAGTCACAAACTGATAAAAGGCCTGGAGCATCCTGGTGTACTGAGGGCCAGACTAGCTCTTGTATTCAGAGCAAAGATATGTTTGACTTCTGAAATAAGTAATAACCACATAAATAATTTTGATGGAAGATTTGGTTTAAGTATATACTCAAAAATTCTAGTTTCTTTTAAGGACTTCCTTGTTCATTATCCTGCTTAATCGTTCTGTATATTTGTAAATTTATAATTTGAATCTAGATAGCATGTTGAAAAATAACTTTTTTTCAGTAGACTACTGCAAATGCCCATTCCTTTGCTGCATTACTATCTGTTTACTCTGGCAGCTCTATTTTTATGTATTCATTTTTATGCAGGAAGCCCTCCTGAAGAATTTGTGGTCTGGTGTTGTTGAATGTGCTGTGTCAAACCCCATTAAGATTTTAAAGCCTCCTAAAGGAAGTGCCTGTAAAGATATATTAGTTTAGAATCATCATTTTAAAAGCTGATAAAAAATGAGTAAATGAGTTAATAAATTTCTATTGAGAAATGCCACAATCTCGATGTGGTGGGTTTACCCTGGC
>VYZX01019418.1:3684-40025 GCA_013401335.1 Brachypteracias leptosomus
AAATCTCTAAAACCTCTCCATATCTTTTGTGCATCAGAAAACACCATTTTACCATAAAGTTAAGTACTTTGAGTATACTTATTCTTCAGGTCTCTGCTATTTTTCTTGACTAAATGGGTTTAAAATCTTGGAATTTAATTTGGTGCAAAAGACTTCAAGCTGGATATTGCTCATATGTTGTTCAATCATCCATTAAGAAAAACAAACCAAACCCCAAACCACCACCATTCCAACCTTCCTGCTGCTTCTGCAAAGGACAACTTATCTAGATCCAAATACTGCATTATCACACTTGTCAAACATTTTCTCAACTTTTTCAATCCCACTTGAGGAGGACTTACAGAAAGGGCTACAAATTTAAAAGGCTCCAACTTTTGTGTCCACTTAGGGCCCAGCCCTTTCTGTGGTTGCTTTCCTGCTTTCAAAGCATTCTTTTAACTTTCAGCAGTTGCTTCAGTGGTACCAGGGACAGTCTGCCTTTTAAAATAGCTCAAGTCAACAAACACTACAGGATATACAGTTAAATCTTCCTCAGATATATTCTTTTAAAATAAAGGTAACATTCTGAGATAAAACTCAATTATTGGATGTGTACCAAAATTATGTAAAATATTGTTCCTTTTACTTTCCAGATGTCCATTTTGCCTTAAGTTAAATGAATTCATCTACAAGCTTCAGTGAACAGAAGTCCCCGTTCTTCCACATATGCCTGAACTTCTCTGTAACCAAGCATATTCCTAACATTTGCTATATTTCTAAAAGGTATTTTCTGCATTTAAACTAATTCTATGAAGCATCCACTTAACCTGACAGTAAACCAACTGTATTAATTTGTAGTCTTGAATTACACCCTTAACTGACAAAGGGAGAGAGAACAGTATCAAACAGGAACCAAAACTCTTTACTGATGAAAATGAAGCAAGATGGAAATAATGGGAAGGACAGTCTGAACACTGCTCTGCTAATTAATAAATACATAAAGTTACTGGCAAGATTCAGCACTATAGGGGGGAAAAGACTAAACTAAAAGCATCTTTGTAAAGCAGAGTTGCAGCATAATCAGAGAACAGTCATAGACTGAAAAAAAAAAGAACTGAAATAATACACTAATATGAAAGGATTTGTTTTAAGGTTATCAAGGGCTTTCTAACATATTCCTACAAAAGCCACCTGTGAAATGTCAGGTACAATGCTAAGGGATATCACACAGTCTAACTTTTCCCATTAACTTTCAGGTTTGGGTGTCTGTGTACATTAGGAAGGCTGTGCAAACTTGTGCCAATACACCAGGATACAGACATCTCTTTACTGGGGGAATGCTACCTGGTAACTGGAGAACAAGTGAGGGAACAAGTGACACTACATAGCCTTCAATTTAGCTATAGATTCATATCTCAATATCTCCATGCCTTCAAGATCACAATTTTTTATGCTTCCACCATAGGAAATTGTCAAGAGACAGACTGATTTTTAAGGTTTGCAAATGCGCAAAGCTATGGAGGCTTAGGAGATGAGTTTTCTCAAGGCTTTGTAAGAAAACATGTGTACAACATAACGTTACTACATCCAAGGAACATACAACCAAAGAGCACAGCACACCTATGAGCTGGAGATAAATTCAGTACACAACATGGTGTTCAATTACAGATATGTGGCCTACACAATTTTAAATTCAATATGAAACGATATGTATGAATGAAAATAATTTTTAAAAAGTCATCATCACATAATTTGTTTTGTCTACTAGACAGTGAATTCAAATACAAAATGACAATTTAATAAGCAATAATCACAGATTTCAAGTAATTTAAAATTTGCTTGTTAGTTAAGGAACAATGATACTTGTTCTTTATTAGCATGACAGGTGAACTTCAATAGCATAGTGAATATGTATGCATACATAATAAGCTAAGATCACACCTGAGTACTGTTAGAAAAAGGAGGGTTTGGGTTCTTATCTGCTGCCTGATGTATTTTCTATTTTAACTAAACGTTTGCTACTTAGAAATAGGCATCTTGTAACATTTGTTCAAGTTATTAAAATCTTGAATATGTTCAGATTAAGACTGTATATAGTTATGCACGCATAATCCACACACACGAGACATTACTGCAGTTTTAGATGTTTTGAAGCAGTGTATTCACTCTCTCCAAAACAACTACTGAAATAAGCACAAAAGTAACAGATGACAACTGCTTTAGTAACAGTGCTTTAACTAAACTTCATCCACAATGCATGCTCCGTAAATTTAAATACATGAATTTAATTTGCTGAGATAGTATCAGTTGCCAAAAATAATTAGGTAAATGCTGCTCTTAATCACAGACTATGCATGGGAAAAAGTAGAAGTACCCTTTGGAAGCAGTTTTTCTCACCTTATCAGCCATATCACCACTTTGAATTGCTAGTTTAACAGAAATATTCATCTGACTCTTTCTAGAGCAGCATTTCTCAAGCTGTCATGCACAAAAAAGATGGTCAAATAGATGTGGCAAGTACTGGAACTGAAAAAAATTTGTGGTGCTGTGTTTTGGCCAAATGAGAGAGATTGTAGATGATGTAGCTGTGTTACAGGGATGGCTGAAAAGGGAAATAAAAAGAAATACTGTTCCACGTAACAACAACAACAACAAAATTCAAATCAGGAGCAAAGCAAAGTTTGTAGACAGTATCTTTTATTAGAGCAACTAGAATAAAGGGAAAAAGGAAATAGCCTATCATCCATACACACGCCCACCTTTCAAAAAAGCTGGGAAGAGCCTAGAAGTTGGACTTTTCCAGTTTCCTATTCTCTTAAGACAGTCATGCTTACAAGAATATTACCACAAGATGTTCAGACTCATTTTCTTTAAGCTCATAAATTCAAGCAACTCCACATTAATGCTGATAATTTCAAATTAGGAAGTGTGGTTAAATTTCAAAGTAAAGGATCTCTGTAAAACAGTCACCATTCACAGACTGAACAACACTGTAACCTCATACTATTATATCACAATCAAGTAATTAACCTTGATTTTTTCTAAAGCTTAATTGTTCAGCACATGAATATTAAGCAAAGGAATCTGACAAGGAAAGTGACATACCTGGATCCAACAGCGCCATCACCAGAGTCCTGGCTTCCAGCCTCACTTGGGGTACTCACAGATTTGGAGGACGGAGAGGTAGGAGGAGGGACTAAATAGTGAAACAGACAGGTATCCGCTGTTACTACCCGCAGAGGTTGCACAGCTTAGGATGTTTTCAAATTAATTTAACATGAAGTATTAAAAAAAAAAAGTGATGGCAAACAAAAAAAATACATGGATGAAAATGAACAGTAGAAAGAGAGGGGAAAAGACAGTGTTAACATTTCATGCTGGACTTTCATGCAATTGTTTTGGCATTTATGCATCTGGAGCATACAAAAAGATGTGAAGGGAGAGACGTTTAAGAGAAAATGAATTGAAAATATTTTAAAACTGAACTTCTGACAAATGATGGCATCAATTTTCAAAGGGTAATTTCCACTAAATCATGTTGCTTAAACAAAAGAAAGATTGTTGTTAATATAGCTTGGTATTAGTTTTTCTCAGAAATTATATATTGAATGCATTTAATTGATAATTTTGTTTCAAAATACATAATCACTGAAGTATAGACAAAAAAGTGGCTTTGTCATACAGCATACTGTTATCTTTATTCTGGTTTGAATCAAATCAACACAAATCATGTGCATTGAAACAGTTTCTAGTACTGTTAGATTGAAACTTTTTCTTAAAAGTCAGTGCATTTTCAGCATGTAGATGAAGATAGCAATTACTACTGTTTAAAAAGCAACATGTGTTTTTGGAACTGATACATAAAAGTGAATGATAGCATGCAATCCGATACAAATACAAAGCTATTTCAATATTTCAACTTCTCCTTTTAGAAATAGTGAAATTTAATTAAACTTAGGCTTATGCTTAAGAATCAGTGTGTGTTGAAGGTCCTTATATGGTTCATTTTTCAGCAATATGTAAAACATTCACAGAACGCATTCACTCCTTTGCAACCCTTAAAAAGGACTTTTATCCAACTGAATACAAGTTATATATATAAATTGGTATCCACTCTGTCAAGGGTCAGGCAAGGGAGAATTCTGAATTTTTATCTGCAACATTTGTAGAGAATTTCAAGTATATTGTGAATTCCGTAGAATGCTCCCATCCCATTCCAAAACAGAGACACAACTATGATGAAGATTTTACCCTGAATTTATAAAAATCACAGTGACTACTTCAACTTATTAAAAATTCATTCATCCTACAGAAGATACTTATATAGGTCTAGAGTTATACTTAATAAATTCAGATATACACACACTTACATTTTATACATCTATCTATATAAATCTGGGTGTATATATGAGTATGTGTATATTCTTCAACTCATTGCCATCTACTGAATAATTCATACTAAAGGAAATACCCATAGGCCTTTATATTCCCACATTATTTCTGTGCATTATCAGAAACTATGACATTTTGATGTCACCCTTTAATTGAAGGGCAACACTAGAAACATATCCTTAGAAAAGTCAGTCAGCTCTACCTAGCAGTAAGCAGGGTCAAGAGACTCCAGCAGCTCAGCTTTGATGTCACAGTGCCCTCTCGTGGGGCAAACTATTCTCAAGAAAGTCTTCCCATTAGTGAGGTGAAACCTATTTAAAGGCCAACATTCTTACTAAATGACCAAGTGAAATTCCACCTACCTCAACCAAGGATAAAACTATAACACCTTTTTAAAAGTTATTTTGTCTCACTAACCTCTGGCTTCCTATATAATGAGTATGGTAGATATCAAAAGCATGCCCACACTGGTAAGCTCCCTTCTCCCAGCTACCCTTCTCTGGCAGTTAACAGGACAGGAGTTGCCTTAGGAATTTTTGATACAATTTTCTACAAAGGAATCTAATCTCAAGCTACCCACCGACACTGACAGTGTGAGCTCAAGCTAGCTGCACACCGAGCTGGTCAGCTCTGAGCTCACCCCAGTTCAGGTGTGCAACCACAGTACTGCCACACTTTGCCAGGACCCAGCCAGCAGATCAAGGCCGTGTCTCAGGCACGCTGCTGCGAGGCAGCCACTAAGGCATTTTTAGCTTGATCCAGATCAGACCTGGGTATCTTGAAAGGGAACAGAATGAATTCCCTGTGAGTCTGTGTATGTTGAAGGGAGTGGTGAAGTAGATGCTCAATGGAATAAACACAACACCCACAGGGGCATACCCTGGCCTAACAGACCAACACCTCAAAGAGCTTTCCACAAACAGCTACCCTAAGTCTATGCAATGACTTGCTTTGAGGACTGACTATCCTGTGGTTTTTAGATTCTCTCTCACAGACTTAAACAACCACCACATGCATTTCTGCAAGAGTCCCACCAGCTGCCTGAGCAAAACCTCACACAAGAAAGCGTTCAACTATTATCCTAACAAGCAAAATCTCTAGTAGGTAAGAGCTGCTTCCTTAAAACACTGTACACCAGTGCTAACATAGCCCAGATGCAGCCTCTAAACTGTAAGAGCAGTACAAACTACCAAAAGTGACTGCTGTGACTCTTGGAACAGGAGCAACTATGATGGTGTTCATTACATATTCACTTTTGAACACTTGAGGACTATGTAAAAGCAATTATGAAGATGTAGTCAGAGATCTACTATATCCATAATGATTTATTATTATTTTTAATTTTCAAACCCAGTTGAAGTAGACCCTCACACCACTGAGCCAAACTGAAAAATAACTTTTAAATCTCTTAGATTTCAGAGCTAGAGGCAAGAAGTGGAGTTGAATTATCAGCCTCTTCGCTTCCAGAGAGATGTGGCTATGCAAAGACAAAAAGCAACAACCCATATGCTAACCCATCCAAGAGTGGCACAGATGTGGATCATCATCCTTGATAGTTATATTTTATACTTAGCCTTGCTATTACTCCAAAGTCAGTCAGGTATTTGAGATAAGGAATATCAGAGTGTAAAAGATGCAAAAAGGAAACAAGCCAACTCTGCACGAAGAAGTCAGAATTAAAATCTGGCATTATGAAAAAGGGAAAGGAAAAAAAAAAGCAGCAGAATAATGTGCAGGGAAAATAGTAAAAATAAAAAACCAAACAAATGAAGAAATACATGCTGTACATATATTTTAACTAAAAGACCCCAAATAATCCACTGACTGTAAAACATATCTTTTACAAAATAGTACTAGTAATGTGCACTGAAGCACATTACTTGACATTTATAATACAGATCATGCAGGACAAAAGAGTACAAAAAACAGACATGTATACCACAAAAACATAGCAACCAAAGAATAGACATGCTAGTTATATAAATACCACAATCCTAAGAAAACCCCTACCACCACAAAAAAACCAAACAACCCACAAAACGACCCCAAACCACACATTCCCCCCAAACCAACCCAATTATCTCAACATTACCAAACATTTATCTCAAGCTAATATTAACATTCCTACCAACAGGAGACTCGGGTGTCAACCCCATACTCTGAAGTAATGCTTCAGCTTCTCTTCTCTTCTTTTCAAGATCAGATTCCTCTTGTACAGGAAGAGCTTCTTTCTTCTGATCAGTCTAAAAATAATTCAATAATTGAGTTATAGCATTCAACAGTATTAAAAACTGTTTCATTTATTTTTTGAGATCTCATAGGTTCTTTTATGCTACTGAAACCTATCATCATATAGGCTAGATACTTGACTGTAGTAATTCTGATGATACTTTCTGTAGATAAAGGAAACAAGAGACAGGAATCACAAAAATTTGCAGCTTTGGTACTGTATTTAAAAGACATAGAACATGCAAAAAGCATCTTCTCATTGCCAAAATAATTGACACTTCATAAGATTAAGAATGTTTTTACATGCATGTTGAGCCCTGTAAAATGAAAAGACTGAAAAAAAATAAAAGAAAAAGGACTAGGTACCTGTATATAAAAGTATTTTGAAGACACAGTCATGTTGTTTTAATTTTGAAATGACAATAACTGTGCCAAAGAAAACTCTATAGGGTTAGAATGACACTATGAGACACCCCTCTTTGATCAAAAAAGTATGAGGACACTTGGCAAGATAAAGCATGTGTTAAAGTGTGTAGCAATTAAAAAAACATGTAAGATGTAAAAGTGATGATTGTCTATGGGTGCATTTTAAACTATTTTCTAAAAGAAAAACATCAGCATGCTGTTTAGCGAGGAGGCTTTCTTCTGGATCTCAGGTTTCACAAAAAAATAGGAAGTCTTAAAAAACTTTGCAGTAACTTCAAGTTTACAGGGCATTTAAGTGGTTTTCTTTAAGTTATTATCTGCTAGATTTCACACACAAAAGAAGAACCAAAATTACAGCCCCATCCCCGTATTTGGAAATAATGCAATCTCTATTGTGAAAGATGCTAAACATTCTGTATCTTTCCACACTCATTTAACTGTAATTTATAGCTTAAGGTGTTCACAACTCAGTCACTGGCAGGTGAATATTTTGTAAATACAGATTGATTATATAAATGCAAGTCTTAAGTAGAAGCAGTAAAATCTAGACCAAGCTGTTTTATCCCTATGCCATAATTAATAACTGCACATTATGTTTCTCATTTACTACACAATTCCTTTTAAAAAAGGAATTCCCAAATTTTAGAGCAAGTTCACAACTGATAAGCTACTGCATCACATGTAGAATCTCAGACACAGGCAATGCATTGTTATAAGATCATCAGAACATAGAATCATAGAATGTTTCAGGCTGGAAGGGACTTCTAGAGGTCATCTTGTCCAACCTCCCTACACAAGTAGGGACATGAGAGATTTCCCTCTCTTTGTCCAAATAAGGTAGCTGACAGCTGCCCAATCTTCACTTACATGCTAATTTAGAACAACTACAAGATCATAACCAAAACACAGAAGTGTTGAAAAAGTATCCCAAAACACTAAAACATTTCAGCAAAAGTTTCAATTATGAGATGTAATCTGCTTTCAGGAGAAACATAGTAATAAAACACCAATTGTCACATACTACTTCTGGATTTCTCTCTGCTAACAAACCAAGTCTAACACACAAGCAGCATATACATCCTGAGTGTTGCTCTGGTTTTAAAATTCAGGCTAAAGATCAATCAAAGAGCAGAAGAACACAGCATGTGGTTTGTACAGTAACACTGACAGTCAGACAATCCATATGGACACCCTCAGAATTGCACTCCAGAAATGAGTTCTCTAAGTAGCACCATCACAACTCATTAAGCAGAGCTTTTGTGCAACACTTCAGTGATTTGATTACTGATGTTCCATGCACACAAGTACTTCTAGAAATCCAGACTTTATACAAGTGTAGGAATAAAAATAATAATAATTTAAAAATCTAACTTTCCATATGGATAATTCTAAAGAAAACAGTTGGTGTTTGCTCTTATCGGAAAACAAAAGTGCTACATTTGTATCAGAACCAGCCATTAAATAGACACTCCCTGAATAATATGCAGCAAATTATGAAGGGAACCTACCCTTAAATTCTAGGCAAGTTACATATGCAAACAGTCAGATTTCAAAGAGAAAACAATTTCTTACTTCTTTTTTCTTTCTTTCTTCCTCCTTTCTTTTCTTCTCCTCTCTGATTTGAGCTAATCGTTGTTTCTTACGCTCCAACTCCGCCTTCAGTTCACTTTTGTCAGACATGGCTGAAACTGATCAACAGAAACGGATTTGCTTTGGGCTTTTTGGGGGGGGGGGAAGGCTGGTGGTTTGTTTTGTGGGGTTTTGTTTGTTTGTTTAAGATAGCAACTTCCCTTTAAATAAGCTGTCATTAACAGAACTACACTAGCTTACTAAAACCAGGACTGTGTAAAGTCATAAAATAAATAAAAAAAAAAAAATCACAATCCTATTTCCACATTTCTTTCACTTAACACATTCTCAATACTTAAAGGATTTAAAACAGAGAGAACTGAGATGGTGACAGCATCCATTCCTAAGGTAGTTCTGATGCTCTCCAAAGGAACTGCTTTGAAAGAAACATTAGGCACCAAAGATGGGGCTCTCCGACCTTGCCATAGGTTTCTGTGCAGCTACAGAGCCAACTGTGAGACTGAAAACAGCAAGGAGTGTACCTACACAATTACATGTCTTTTACTTTTGGCTTCAACAGCTTAAATATTGGCGTGTTATAACTTGGCAGTATGTAAGCTACATATCCTTCTACATAGATTTGTAGGATTCAAAATACAGATTTATTAAAAGATTTAGTATGATTACTATAAATTGAAAGGCAAAGCAAATACAAGTGTGATGGTCAAAAAACCTTGTTATATATGTGCATTATTGTTTCCTCCCACACACTTCTTGTACACTTATAAGAAATTAGTGGGTCTTCAAACAAAAAAATTCTGCAAAAAGCTTTACTACATAACTAGCTCAATTAAATAGATGAGAAGGTCAACAGCAAACAAAAGGTGAAAAAAACCCACTTCAAAACTAACAAATATTTGGAATACAGATATGAAAAATTGTGTAAATAGGCTGAATGAATAAAAGCTTAAATTTACTGGTTTTAAGCAAATCCAAGTCAGTAAAGAAAGTGCAGAAGTGGTTCTACAACAGGCGAGGGATCTTTTGCAACAAGCTTGATCACAAAGATACTAAATTAAGTATTAGTAGTATAACTATTCACTAATTCAAAATTAAGAATATTTGCAAGTGTTTGCATAGCACATCTAAGCACAGAAAAGAATGCAAAATGATACAAGCCTCATACATCTACTCTAATATACTTAGTAGTACGTATATTGGGGTAAATGTATGTATTCCTCCCTGGTGCCTGAAAACATTGACGTGCTAATACATAAAATCTCCTGTCAGCATTTGCAGATGCCATTCCCGTGTCGCTTTACCGCGGCGCCAGGAAGGGGCGGTGTCACCGCCCCACGGACCCCCGCCCCCACCCCGCGCCAGGGAAGCAAAGCAGAACAACCGGAGCCAGCCCGCGGAGGGGAGGGAGCGCCCGTCCTGCTCGCGGCACGGACTGGGTGCCGCCAGCGGCAGGTTCCGCACCCAAACCCCATGCGGGCCGTACCGGCGGGAACCCGCAGCCCGCTCCCGTCCTGGCGGGACCCGACCCCATGCTGACGGCTGGGCGCAGGCAACGCTACCGAACCCCCCACAGCCCTCCCCGGCTCCGCGCCCAGGCCTGAGCACCGGCGCGGGCCGCCCCCGGCCCCTCCCTGCGACCGCGCCCTTCATCCACAGGGCAAGGCCGAAAGGACGGGGGTCCCCGCCGGGAACCAGAGGCGCCGTGGAATGAGGAGCAGCGGCGCCAGGCGCGGCTCGGCCGCCGCGGGAGCCCCGCGCACCTGGCAGCAGGACCGCCTCCTGCTCCAGCCGCCGCACCCGCTCCGCTTCCGCCGCTCCACAAAGGCGCCGCAGCTGACAGGCAGCAGCCTACGGCAGGCGCCGAGGATCAAACCAGCTCCGAAGGCGCTGCGGGATGCGCAGGGACTTACAAGAACTGCGAAAGGACACGGAGGCTTGTCCAGAACCGCTCAGACACCAACGCTACCCTCGCTCGCGTTGCCAGGGGGAAGCGATCCGAAGGGAATTCGAACGGGACCGAGGGTGACGGGGCGCTGCCGAAGGCCTACCCCTTCCGCGGAGGGCTGGCGAAGCAGCTTTCAGAACAACGACGCCCGGCATGCAGCGCGCCACGCCGGGCGGGACGGTCTCGATGGCGTGGCGCGGTCGCGCGTTGCATGGCGGGAGCTGTAGTCTGGGCGGGGAGGACACGTCGGCGGCGACCGGCGGGGGCGGGGTCCGGGCGGCGAGCGCTGCCGCGTGTGCGGGGGCGGCCGCATGCGCGCGCTGCTTCGGTTAGCTGCGAGGCTGAGCGGCTCGCGCGGAGGCGGGAGTGTGAGGGTGGTGGCCGCGAGAGGGTGTCGCGGTGTCGCATCACGGTGGGAGTGCCCTGAGGAGAGCGGGCCCTGAGGAGGAGGGCCCTGAGCAATTGCTGCCCCGATGGGCCCTGCGCGGGGCTTCGCCGTCCCCTTGGCTCCCCGGGGAGCGAGGAGTCGCCCGGGGTACAGGCGGCCCGCAGCGAAACGAGTCGGCCCGCTGCGGACGCTGATGGAAGGGTGTGATTTTAATGCCGCGGGCTGGTGGCCGTAATCGCTCCGGTGACCCAAGGATAAAACGTATGAAGGCCTGATTCGCTGCGAGTGCCGGGCTAGGGACAGCGGCACCCGCGCCACAAGCGGAGCGGAGCTGCCAGGCGCATGGGGCGTTACCCGTCAGGGTGCTCCGTGCTGGGTGCCGAACCCAAACCCCATCGGTGAGCGTCACTGCGGAGTGGAGCCACACGGGGCGCTTCGGTACCGTACCAGCGGTATAGTCACTGGCTTCGCTGTTCCCCAGGCGTCCTAAATCAATAAGTATATTGCCACTTGTGTCCTGTGGAAACATATATCAGGTTTTTCTACTTTTTTTCCGTATCTGCTGAGCTAGTGCTTCTGTCTCGGTGAAGTGCTCCATGACTCAGACTGCTTATCTTCCCAAACTGTGCTTGCCAAAGCAGAATTAACATGGACAACTCACATAGTTCAAGTGCAGCTTATATTCACAACACTCTATGAAATGAAGAATTTAGAGGCAATAACTACCAGATCCAGAGAATATTAAATTTTATGCTCTTATGAGTTGGAGTAATGTATTTAAAATCACTGGATCTACAAACATTTATGTCTGTTAAGTGTATCTTCTCAGCTCCTGCTGACCAGCACTGGAAAATACTGGGTTTGCAGTCAAGCTCCGTCAGGCTGCAATCCTGTTACGTATCATAAACTAACAGGTTGGTTGGTACTTTGCTGGGTTAGCTCCCAGGAGAATGTCAATTGCTGCAAGAATCAATGTTGATTATTTACTCCTCTGTAGACTTCCATGTGAGTCAGGGTTCATACTATTCCTTCAGAAAAATTAGAAAAGCTGTCTGCTGTCTAGATGGCTTCTGATCGTTGAATAACCCCCATGCATTTCATAAGAGTATGGGTGTTACCATTCAGAAAAACTATAAGTGAAACTGTCAAAGAAAACGTACAATGTGCAAGAGAAGGGCTTGCATTTTTCTTCAGAGGTGGAAATATGAAGATGGTAGTAATGAACTTCCACAAACAGCTGTTGTCTTTGAATTTATTTCCCAGAATTTCCTAGCATCAGTTACAATAATGTGTGCATCTGAGAACGGGAATATGTGTTTTATTTATCTATTTTTTACACATGATTCTTCTTTGGCCATAAAATATTAATTTTGTATTTTAAGCTTTACAGTTATATTTTTCAAGTTTACATTTAAAATTATAAATGTAGGAGCCAGATATTTCATGTTTGTAATGAATTTTGCCATTTGATTTTTGATAATTGATCTTCAACACTGAAGTGTATTTCTTGGTCCTGAACTTAACATATATCTGCTAAAGGTCATGTTATTACTTTTTACATTAGTCCTTCATTTTAGAACACAGAAACTACAATAGCTAATTTTTGCATCACTGACATCCTTCTTTTTCTTTGTAAATGATAGCTATGGTTTTTAAATAGCACTGTCTTGGTCAGTTTAGCTGTGACAAGCACTGACAGAATGCTAACTACACAAAAACATTTGTGATTTTTTAGCAGTCACTGATCTCACAAGTAGCAGCAGTTTAAATAATCTTATACATTTTTCATCAGCTGAAAGGCTCATGAGGTACATGGTGGGATGACAGGTTTGAGAAAGCATACTGGCTGTAGGTGTTTACAGGCGAGTGTTTTCTTCTAGCTTCAGCTTCTTGGTGACAATATCCTTCAGTATAGTGGACCCCAATTTTATAATGGTCTCTAAGAATGTGGAGAAGTTACACCGTGAGGTCGACCCTTTCTGTATCTTGGGCCAGGAAAACAGCTTGTAGGAGATTTTATGCACCCGTCCTATGCATTGGCTCTAGAGTGAACATAGTTTGGTTAAGATGTGAACACCAGCTTTAACACTGATTTGGTCCACAGAGCACTATTAGTGTATTACTGAGAAGTCGTTTTGAGGCACGTAAAAGAATGATAAAGATAAATAAGGTCTCTGCTGCAAATGGACAGGAATCCAGACTAAAACCAAGAAGATATCATTTGATTCAGAAGAGCCCATGCTTTAGTCTTTTGGAGAGCGTCAGACTTGCGTGCTGCCTGAATCAGAAGGATAGACAGCAGCGGCAAGTGGGCCCTCGTCTTGCTTTGTCACCTCATTGTGTTTGCTGGAGATCAGTGGTTTGCTCAGGAGCATGAGCCCAAGTTCTGTGCTGGAGAGGGCAGTTCCCTCTTCAAGTAACTGCCACTGCTGCGCTGTCTCTCCAGCAGCATCAGAGACTGGGAAAAGGCAGCTGGCCTACCTTTCTCCATTAAGGCTCCATTTCAGTTTTCTTTTTCTCTCATATTTCAGGGAAATTAAAAGTCCATCTTACAGACATACTGGAATTGAAATAATCAGGAAGATCTTATCCTATAATATGAAGATACAACTTTTCTAGTATCATTTAATAGTCCACGCTTTTCCCTTAGAAAATTTGCTGCACTGCTACTATAGGTTTCGCTCTGTCCTTCTCCCCCCTTTCCTATTCCTACTAGATGGACATGATTTTTTCTTCTGTCGTGTCAAAATAAGGTGATGGTGAATGATGGGTCCTTTTTGAGATGAGAACACTTTTGCAATATCTGGTAACCTTTGGCACAAAACACATACGGTAGTGAATGGTCCAGCACTTAAGAGTGATTCACTACTAAGCATTATAGAAAATAGGTTTACAAGCCGAAAAATTCCAAGGCAAGTTCTCCTTCCTCAGTGTGGTCTGTGTACAGTAGTCTCATTTTTTTTCTATTATGTGGTTAAGAAGAGAGGAGATAATAAGAGCTCCTTAAGGGATCCTGTAATGGACCAAAATCTGCACTAGTTCTAATGGTTTTAAGTGAGAGTATTAAATGATAACAGAGTTCCTTTTGTATGTGCTATGTTGGTGTTACTGGCCAAAAAGATAATAGGATAAATAATAAGACAGTGTTCACCTTTTTTCAGGGGCTTTTTTAAACTTTTCATTAGGAATTAAATAATTTTTTCTGTATGTAAACAAAAGGGATATCTTATATAATCTTGAAGTATATTTTAAAGTAGAATTAATGTGAACAAAGGCACACTGATACACAAAGTTTTACTAAAAATAAATGCATTTTTCATCTGGTGACATCATTATCTCATTCTAGAAATGTTAAATAATTACCCATATCAAGTACTTCATAATTATTAACAAATGAAATAAGAGAGTTAGAAAGACTAAATGGCAAGACCACAGGGATTAGAATTTAGGATTCCTTGGTTCCAGTCCTGTTACCACAAAGTAATATGTGTTCCTCTGTAATTGTTAACAGTTAACTTTGCATGTTTTCATATTCTTTTGAGAATTAGTTGAGTCAGTAACTCACAGTATCAGTCAGTTCTGTTCAGTAAAGACTGTTGCCATAAGGTCATTTACAGCAATGTAATTAAAGATAGATTTTGTTCCTCTTTTGGGTCTTTAATAAGAAACTTACTAGTGTGTTGGAATAAGGTCTGAAAAATTATGTGGACTTAAACTATAGAGCACACACAAACAGCAACTTTTAACATAAAAATTTTCTCAGAATGTCTCCTATTTTTTGAACTTAAATTAGATATATTTTGCTGAAATGTATGTGTATAAGGGGTTACTCTACCACTGTCAGATTTTTATCTAATAAATGCTTTTGACCATAGGTGTCATCACCACAGGTCTTTACGGCTGTTAGTGTTCAGTTTTCTATGGAGTCAAATCTGTCATTTCTGTCAAAAAAACTGCTGTAAGATATGAGCCTGTTTGTCTCAGAAAAAGCAGCTGATCCTTTTGTTAAATTTGCTACTGAAATCTCTACTATCTGGATTTTTTAAAGAGGGTATTAGACAACTATTATATGTTGAAGTACACTGATTCTGCTAAAGCAGGTTGGGCTGGATCTCTGGGTGTCCTTTCTAATTTTGTGTTCCTATGATGCTGTGAGTACAGGAAGAAAAACAAACCTGTGCTTCATCTCATGCAACACCTTCTTGTGGAACAGCAATCTGGAATCTTATCCAGGTTTAGTAGTTCACAGTCAGACTCTGCTTCTCTGCAAAAAATAAACAATTTGAAAAAAATCAATGCTTCAACTACATTATACCTGCAAAAAAATATTTTTATAAAATTTTTAAATTTCATTATGATAAAATATTAAATATATGTTTATAGTTGAGGACTTGCATTTATTTTACAGGAAATAGAATATGTCCAGATATTCTTCTTGAAAAAAAATCTACATCTATGATTTGGCAGGTTTTGTTCTGCATTACATATACAAAGTAGGGTTTAACCTGTTAGATCTAATTTTCTGCAGTGATATGACAAAGATTAAACACCATTATTTTTGTTAGTATTGTGTATGCTAGTACTGTTAGCAAGCTCCAACACATACAGATATGCTTACAGTTGTTTTTGAAGTCTGTGGAAATATGTGATATTTAAGCAATACTCTCACTAATCAGGAAAATTACTTGTCATTTCACTAGAATGTTAAAGTATTATATCTTTTCCTGCTGTTTATTACCCTAAAGGTGGCTGCAATTCCAGTGAGGAAAAAACCCACTATAGATGCTTTCTTAATTCATTGTATGTGTCCACAGCCAGTTACTGACCAACTGTTGTGATATATTTGCAACAGTCATTTAGAGTTCAAGATAAAGTAAAAACTACAGATCCATTTGATTTTATTATTTTATGTTTATAATTGTTATATTTACTAGTAAATTGAGTATCTTTTAGAATTTCTCTGAGAGAAAGAAGCTTGTGATTAGCACATAGAACAATTCCTCTTGAAAGGGACCATTTTTCTAGCTCCTATCCTTGCTCTGGTATTGTGGGGACAAGTGACCTAAGCCATGTCTTGATATCAAAGGATATCAAAAGTGGTGGTGTGCCATGAATAGTTTTTGCCACTGGTTTTTAGGTTACAGTCATCTTTATTTTCTCTTAGTCTCAGTTTCTTAAGGTGTCAAATTAACCATATTTGTTTTGATAGCAATATTTCTTACAGCTAAAGCAATGTGAATTGATACTTGAAGGAAAGCTGTTTGATGGAAGTCACCATTTATAATTTTGCATGTTATTAAAATCATATCTGCATATCATGACTTCTTTACTAACAAAGAAATGAACAACTGAATCATACCTACATGATTTCTAAGCTTTTCCTCCTGCCACATTCATAAGCTGGCATAGTTACTGTCATGACACAGGTATAAAGCAAGAGTGACAAATATCCAGAGTTTCACAGGAGTTAACTCAAAATCACTCACAGATATTCAAGTTATAGTCAAAAATTGCCCTTCCAACTCCTCATTCCGTGATCAACTCAGAAGAACATACATGTTTTCTTAAATATCAAGTAACATTTAGAAGTAAACATTTAAAATTTGTAAAGTTAAAAGATTACCTCTATAGGGTGGAATTTTCTATGGGCCATTGTTTGAACTGTACTAAAGCAAATTTCGTATTTTTTTCCATTGAGAAGGCAAATTACTTTTCATAGAAAGGGATCAAAAGCATCAAAGTGGATGTGGTATGTTAATAATAGGAGGCAAGACAGTGAGGGTAGAAGAACTGATGGGACACTTATGGCTCAAGGAATTCATCACTTTTCATTTATGCTGGAAAAAATGTAAATGATGTCGCCCTTTGCCTCCTGGTGCAAAGTTATCAGACAGACATCACTAAGTGATATCTCTGAGATAAAAATGACTGGAGTGTTATTTCCTTCTATTTCTTTTCTTTTGGAAATCTTACAATATCTTATTGCAAATGAAACAAAAATCCACATATAATAGTGTAAGAAACAAAGATCTGTCTGTAGTCTCGATGCTGGATTATTGCTGTTCTATCTCAAAGCTAATTGAAATCCAGGATGTTTGCATCAAAGCTGTAATGGGACACTGACAGATACTTTTCTGCCCCACTGGAAATGTAATCTTTCTATTGAACATTTTGTCCTGGTAAATTCTATCTGCAATAGGAATAGACATTTTGCATTTGAATCAAGAAGATCACTCCTCTGGATCAGGTGATACGGTGTACACTTTGCTTGCCTTTAGCTGAAATTGATCCTTTACTGTGTTGAATGTAAGACTGTGAATTTTTTACATCTAATTATCTTCTTGTTTCATCTAGATGAATTTGGAATGCTAACACTACTGCCACTTTTTGATCTTTGCATATATCAGTGTGACAGTTCTTTTAAAAGCCAGTTATTCCCTGGGTGGTAAAACATCTTAAATACTCAGTTGCATTTCTTTACTGAATAAAACAGAGTAAGATCACAGAGTCTTATTTATTGATAATGTATTTGGTAATTTGATAGAACTAAATATTTGATAACATTTTGCTCACTTTTGCAGCAGTAAAGCAATAGTTCTATGTATAATTACTCAGACTTCTTTGAGTAAGCATATTTACTTCTAAATACCTATAAACTAAACTATGCAATAAATAATCTCGTTGACTTAAGTGAAGAGAAGCATCATGAAACTGAATAGCACTTGCAGTGTGTTTACACATCTTCAGTGTTAAAACTTTCATTACCTTTCTTTGCAAACATGGCTTGGTTTTTTTTATAATATAAGGTAAATTATACTCAGCATGTGTACAAAATAGATACTTTTTTTCCTCTTTTGTTTCAACATGAATATATGGTCTTACCATTTTCACTTCACATCAAGTGTGTAGATTATTTGTGCAAAAAAAAAATGGAAAGAGATCTCTAGCTATGGAAGGGATAATGTGAAAGGCATAAATAGCAGCTAGTCTCTGCAGGTATGAACCTGTTCTTATTTAAATCGATGGAAATCTCACTGCCAACTGCAGTGAATGCAGGACCAAGTCTTGAGCTCTTTCTGAAAATCAATTAGCTGCATTCTTAATAGGCTTTCATGCCTTTGAAAATCTGTCTCTAAATTACTGTTGGAAATCAATCAATTAGATATTTGAGTTCCTTTTGTTGAAATAAATTCCACAATACTGTGTAAAATGAAAGGAAAAGCTTTCATTTACTGGCTTTTTATTTATCCAAAAAGATTAAGCTATATCTGAGGTTGTGAAATCACTTTGTTTTATTTGCTGAAACATGTAGGACTCGACAGAATGCTGATATGACTCCTTGTCTATTTGAATTGTTTCTGGACTGTGAAGAATAGTGCTGGTACTAGGAAGCTGAGAGATGAGAAATTGCTATGTCAGGCGTTGGACTGAAACACATTTTAAATAGACTTTTTATATGGTACTGTGGAAATTGAAAATTCTGATTCAGTCTCTGCTAGGGGAATGTTGGAAATGCTTTTATAAGTTTCTTAGCCAATACTAAATTTGTCAGTTCGTTAATAATGGATAACTCAAAATATTAAGGAAGACTAAGTAATTTTTAATATAAAAAACTGTGGCTTGTTCTGATTTGGATTTATTTTGAATCTTCCATTGTTCACAGGAGTTTCAGTGATGGTTGAAGAGTACCTGACACAAGCTGGCAGGTGGTACAGCTTCAGCTTTGCATCAAGGTATTTTTTCCATTTCTCCCATCTTCATCTGCTGTCTTGCAGGCTCAATAATCTGTTTCCTTAAACTGCATTATTGTTAAACATTATATTGACCATGAGATCATATAATGTCATGTTATATATTGTGCTATGCTGTGCTGTATTTATCTAGAGAACAGCATATTCTTTCGAAAGTTTAGCTAGTTCTATAGCTTTTATAGATTTAAAATTGCAATGTTAACATCTATTTTATGTAATTAAGATATATTTTAATTGAGATACTATAATATTATATATTTATGATTATACAAATTACAATTATCTAATGTAGATAATATATCAATACATGCATATAGCACATACATTAACTGATGCATAATTCATATAATTAAAATATTGAGGTTATTACTAGTTTTATTTAATAAATTCAGATAGTGAGTCAAGTCAAAAGATGCTCTAAATACCTTATAGCTTTATCAGAACCAGAGAGGAGACAAACTTCAGGAGGAATTTCAAAACAAAAAAATGAGTTATTATATATTATTGATAACTAGTCAGGGAAAAAAGACAAATTAAATGGAAATTAGGAACTAATTGGTAAATACGTAATAAAAATAACTGTATCAGTGTATGTTTGAAAGCCTGATCCTCAAAAGCTACCGAATATATTATCCTAAAACTAAAAATGGTAAAAATGTGACTTTTAGTCTGAGAACAGGCATGAGAAGTACTGGCCTAGAGGTAATTGTTTTGAAAAGTTATTTAAAGTTAATGAAAAGATGGTCATAGAATAAACATACCATTTCAACCATAGAAGTGTAATAAAATCACCTAATGCAGGAGTGCATTCTGGCAAGAATAAATAAGCACTGCAAAGCCTGATACAGCCAGCATGGAATACAGAATGTATCCAAGTGACTAAACATCAAATGAAGGATTATCTCTACTGGCGAAGAATCCATTCCAGCAAGAAATTGAACCATGGACTACTGCATCTGAAATACGTAGGACTCCCTAGAGAGCTAAAAGAGAATCTGCGGATTCTGTCGTGGGTACACCAAAGCTCACTGTACTGTAGTGCACAAAAGTACATGTTCCCCAGATTTCCCTTTTAAAAAAACTCCTTTTGGAATACTAATAAGACCTTGGCATTATGAATTCTTAAAAATACAGCTAGGTTCTCTTTGCTGTTGCTTTGCATTTGAATGCAAGAAGTTCTGATTTTCTAAGTCTTCTGAAATATGAACAAAAATATTGTTATACTGTGAAGGTTCTAAAATGCTTCCAAATGTGCAAGCTTGCACTAGTAACAGTAACAACAGGAAAAGAGAGAGGGAAAGTGTTTAAGGAGAAATACTTTATTCCCTATTTAGCTTGAAGTGGAAAGAGACTGTCCAAAGCAAATAACAGAAAGATAACGAGATCTATAAAACTAAGTGTCAGGAGACAGGGGAACATGGGGGAAGAAATTTCTGAGGTTGCAGAATAAAGGTATAGGTATAAATTAGAACTGTTCTTGTATTGAAGGACCTGCCAAAATGATGGTGGAATATATCGATGCAATAACATCCTACATATATTGCATGTGTCTCAAACAACTTCCAGAGCACCATGCTAGACCACTCCAGAGCAAAGAAATTATTCATAGATGATGAGTTGAAGAGAGAAAATATTTTTATCCACATTTGTTAATACAGTTTAGAAAACAGAAAAAACTGCTGAACAAGAAAATGACAAATTGGATGTTCTTAACAAGATTATTAACTATGTGAGTCAGAGACCATGTTAATAACGTGTAATGCCTGCCACAAAAAAGCTTTTGTAGTTGAAGCCTTGAGTGCAGTAATTTTAAGCATATATTTTAACAGTTGTCAAAGAGGTTGGAGATAAATGAGGATAAAGTCATTTCTTTCAAAGTGACACTGATTTTTGGTGACCAAGGGATATTATTCTGGGTGTTCATTTTGTAGCTAAAATGAACACCAAGAACGATAATGACTTCAACAGTCAATTATGGATGTTCAGCAGTTCTAAACAAAAGTCCTAGCACATCTCAAGTAGACACATGTAAATGGACACATGCAAAGCCAATAGTCCCCTTGAAAACTGGTCAAACAGCGCAACTGTCTTTTACTTGGATACCTGTTTCGTTTGGAAAAGGATCACATCATGAGATTTTGTTTCTGGAACTGAGAGGTACTGTGATCTGCAGAATCGTACTATGAAAGACTTTACAATTTTACTGGATTTTTAAAAACTTTTACCTCCTGTATTTCTCCTGCCATATGTTCAGATGCCAGGCTCACTATTGTGTATTATACTTCTCATATGATCAGGTAACCTGTGATACACTTTTTAATTTTAGAAACGCAGTGCTGCAGTTCTTTCTTCAACACTGTTCCCTGACTCAATTTGCCAATGTAAACAGTGCGATTTTATCAGTCATCCTTATCTTTTATTTGTAAGCCTTGTTTGCGCTAAAAAGTATTTCTAACTAAATACACTTCCAATTAAAACTTAAATCAGTTTTAATTGAACAAGTTCAGATCCCTTATACAGAACTCCCCAAGTTACTTTAAGATACATAATTTTAACTTAGGATATGGTTTACATAAACATTTCTTTCATTGACTCTCCTGGCTAAAGTAGGTCTCACTGTGGACACCCATTCTCACCCGTATTCCTCTCTTAATTGGGCTTGTTGGTTGTGTGATCATGTGAAGAGCCCGCCCAATATTCTAATACAGTTCACTGCATAACCCTGCTGACACTTACATTACCATGATGGAGGAGTTATGAGTCAGTAACAAGTGTTCTGAAGAATTAAGATGTTTTAGATAAGCTCTCTGACACCAAATTTGATGTGAATTTATTATATATCCAGAAAGGAAGCTTTGTGTTTATGAAGGCTGGATTTCCAGTAGCATAGTTATGAATTGCAGAACATCTTTGCCAGTGCTTTTTGACCCAGTGAAACATAGAAGATTTTTCATTTTGTTTGTTCTATAACAAGTGTCTGCATGTATGTGATAACAGTGTTATAAACAGTATTGACTTGTGGAATGTTGATGAAAAATTTCATTCAGAAGGTGTGTTTATTTCAAGCAAAGCAGAAATATTCATAATTTCATCTTTGGGGTGATATACAGACAATTCTACTGTAGAAATATAGGTCTGATCCCCTTAAACCTTCAGTCAGAGAACCCAGTTGCTTCAAACCTTATCTACTGTACTCATTGAAAAGCTTTCTTCTTATTGTTTGTATTACTGACATAAATAGGGACCCTAGTCAGGAACAAGGAATTTAGTGTACAATGGGCTATACAAATTCAACAAAATTAAACATTGGAATAGTCTCCCAAGGGAAGTAGTGGATTCCCTTACATTAGACAGTTTTAAGACTCAGCTTGACAGGGTGCTGAGCCATCTCATTTAAACTGTGTTTTTCTATCTTGGAAGGTTGGACTAGATGATCCTTGAGATCCCTTCCAACCTGGCATTCTATGATTCTATGATTCAAAAAAAGAAGATTCTTCACTGATGGGTCCTATAATCCGAGTATAAAATAGGTTGGACAGAGGTAGACAGTTTAGTATTAAAAAACCCAAAACACTATTGGCTGGTATGATAGATGATTTCAGTGTATCAGTGACTGAAGCACTGTCAAGTTTTGGTAAGCATGGAACAAAACAGTTCTAAGGGAAGGGCTCTGTAGAGCTGGCAAAACTGGTTCCCAACAGCTTAGACAACTGCTTAGGCAACATGATGAGTCTATTGGTAAGCAATGCTTAAATCATGGCAAACGTTTACGTGTTCTGGCTGGCTTTTTTACTTTTATTACAAATAGAATACAAGGGTGAATCCTATCAGGCTGGCAGAAACTAACTCATGCTTTAAAAATATACACTAAACCCACCTGAAGGGCAGTTGTGTGGAGTAACACTTGTGTATTTGGCTTTTACCATATCTCATTATGCAGTAACTCTCCAGTGTAAATACATCTTTGAATGAGCATTAGTTGGATTTTGTTATTTAAGGCATAAAAAATTAATTACTGCCTTCCATTTAGAAAAACAGTCAGTTCCATCAGCGCAAACAAAATGATGGCACATAAAGCTGCCCTGCTAGTTAAATCATGTGAAAAAAAAACCATTTAACTTTCCATTTCTAAGTCAAGTTTGAGGTGAATTGCTGAGAGAAAAAAAATCTTACTACATAAACAATAGACATACTGGATTTATAAGTCTTTGAAATATGGTTAGTATTTATAGAACTCCTCTATGCCTTTGCTTCAGAGTAAAATGCATGCTGAAATCCAACTTACATAATTTATAACTTTGGCAGTAAGAAAAAAAAATCTTAAATAATTATGTTACTTTGGACCAACAATCTTAATATATCCTTCTCAATACAACTGAGGGAAAAAAAGCAAACAAAACCCCCAAATGTACCTTCAAGGAGAATGTCCTTAGTCTTTTTGCTAGCTAGCACTTTATAACAGATCTCATAGTTAGGTTTTGTGGCTGCAGTTTTACTTTGAATGTAAACATCCAGGCTTTTGATAGTCCACTGCTTACACAATGATGCAGTTGTATAAAATTACTTCTGTCAGCAGTAATTGTGGACAGGGGTAAGAGAGTAAACAGTGGCGTCTCCAGATCATGGAGATGGGTGCAAGCTGGAGCATAGGAGGTTTCAGGTAAACATAAGGAAAAACTTTTCCAAGGTGAGAGTGACAGAGCACTGGAACAAGCTGCCCAGAGAGATTGTGGAGTCTCCTTCTCTGGAGACATTCAAAACCCACCCGGATGTGTTCCTGTGTAACCTGATCTAGGTGATCCTGCTCTAGCAGGGGGCTTGGACTAGATGATCTTTCAAGGTCCCTTCCAACTCCTAACATTCTGGGATTCTGTCAGTTTCTTAAGGTTGTGTGGTTGTAAAGATAGTAGTGGAGCAGGGCATTGTGAACGGGGGACCTTCTTTAGTAATCTCAGCTGCAAGTCTAAGAAGGCAGTAGGCTAGAACATTGCTTGAACTCCTGTCTCTGGAGAAGTTGGTGGAACAACTGTAGCAAAGTGTGGATTCTGCAGTGTATATACTGCAGTGCACGTATGTATGTATCTGCGTACACTCAGACACACACATACACACTCGGTAGTCAAAGAGCTTTCTTTTCAGAAAAACCTTCATTCTGCATAATTATGCCATTTCTAAACTATATATGTAATATCTATTGGTCAGGAGGATATGCATTAAAAAAACAGTCTTTGTGCTTCCAGGAAGAGAAGTAGATCTCTCTAATTGTGAAAGCCAGCTACCCGCACAGTTCTACAGTTGTTTATGCAGTTGGAGGTGATTTATAATGGCCATTATTAGATGTGTAATTTAATAGTCCAAAATAAAAGACAATTTTACATTTGGCAAAAATAATAGATTTAGCATGTTCCATGATTATAGATAAGGTTTTTTAAGGTGTTAAAGTTAATCCATAAATTATGGATCATGACAAATTATAGGCTCAAATGCTAGCTTTTAGATTTCTTAAATTACCCATTGCCTGGGGCAAACCCAGCCATTTTATGTACACCTGTATATGATATGTAGCCTATTACAAGATGTTTACTTACACAGGATAAGAAACTGTTGTATGTCTGTGTCCTACAAAGTAGCTAGTACTGGCTGGACATATGCATGTGTGTTTGTGTATGTACATGCACGGCTCTGTGTTAATTCTCTCATTTTAAAAGATGTCTAAACTCAAAGTAGATAGAGTTCCTTCCTTTGTCCAATTTTCTTTTTCAAATAACTACATTACTGCAGCATCACTAGATCAACAAAAAGTGGAAAACTTCTACTACCAAAAAACTTATATGAGCCAAGGGAAATATTTTGCTATAAAAGGCTGTGGAAGCTAGTTACACAAAAAATCCCCCCCAACAACAGACAACCCAACAAAAATGGGGTACATAGTAAGATGTGTAAAAGGGAAAAAAAATGTAATATTTTCCTACAGTAATGGAACGATATGGAAATCATATATATGGAATATATGATTTCAGTTAATGTTTGTTCTTATTCTTTCTTTGTATTTGTATTCATAGTCTGATTACTTGTGAAGTACAGTCATGGCTAAGGAGCTTATGTCCGTAAACTCTGAAGTAACTCAATTTCTTTAAGTTAATATTTGGAATGTATCACTAAGGACAGGCTTTAATTTCTTGTGTATTAGTGTGCTGCTAGCTCTCTTCTTCCTCAGGCCAACACCAAACTTGAGAATCTCAGTCTAAAAAGTAGTACCTGCCTTGCTTTCTGTATGCTTCCTCTAATATCCTATCCTCTGCAAGGCTTTCCTACAATTATTAATCATCGGTTTGCTTTGGAATTGCAGTGATCATGGCACAGCAAAGCAGTGTTTATCTGAGAGAGTAGCAGTCTCTGGAATGGAGAACAACTATAAAAGTTGCCTACCTGTTTACTTTCCTTCACTTCATTGTCCTGTTCTGAGTTATCCAGGAGCTGCCTGCCTATATAGAGGTAGTGTTGCTTATTGCACAGGTGCTTCAGCTGTGATTTTTTTTCATTGCAAAACTTTTTGATAAAAATCCATTAAGTCGCAATGAGCAGATAAGCTTTTTATGTGAGAATATTCATGGTTGTAAGAGGAGCAGGAAAATTTTGTAACATACTGCAAGCATCTCTGACACGAGTATTTGTCAGTGTAGAAATCTGTGTGTTCCAAACACAGAAGAAAGTATACTCAAATCAGATGTCAGAAAATATATATGGAACCACAGACTGCAGTGGTTTATCTCTGCTACCCATTCTGTGTGTCTACCAGAAACTGCACTAGCTCCTCAATCCACATCCAAAGCAAANATTCTGGGATTCTGTCAGTTTCTTAAGGTTGTGTGGTTGTAAAGATAGTAGTGGAGCAGGGCATTGTGAACGGGGGACCTTCTTTAGTAATCTCAGCTGCAAGTCTAAGAAGGCAGTAGGCTAGAACATTGCTTGAACTCCTGTCTCTGGAGAAGTTGGTGGAACAACTGTAGCAAAGTGTGGATTCTGCAGTGTATATACTGCAGTGCACGTATGTATGTATCTGCGTACACTCAGACACACACATACACACTCGGTAGTCAAAGAGCTTTCTTTTCAGAAAAACCTTCATTCTGCATAATTATGCCATTTCTAAACTATATATGTAATATCTATTGGTCAGGAGGATATGCATTAAAAAAACAGTCTTTGTGCTTCCAGGAAGAGAAGTAGATCTCTCTAATTGTGAAAGCCAGCTACCCGCACAGTTCTACAGTTGTTTATGCAGTTGGAGGTGATTTATAATGGCCATTATTAGATGTGTAATTTAATAGTCCAAAATAAAAGACAATTTTACATTTGGCAAAAATAATAGATTTAGCATGTTCCATGATTATAGATAAGGTTTTTTAAGGTGTTAAAGTTAATCCATAAATTATGGATCATGACAAATTATAGGCTCAAATGCTAGCTTTTAGATTTCTTAAATTACCCATTGCCTGGGGCAAACCCAGCCATTTTATGTACACCTGTATATGATATGTAGCCTATTACAAGATGTTTACTTACACAGGATAAGAAACTGTTGTATGTCTGTGTCCTACAAAGTAGCTAGTACTGGCTGGACATATGCATGTGTGTTTGTGTATGTACATGCACGGCTCTGTGTTAATTCTCTCATTTTAAAAGATGTCTAAACTCAAAGTAGATAGAGTTCCTTCCTTTGTCCAATTTTCTTTTTCAAATAACTACATTACTGCAGCATCACTAGATCAACAAAAAGTGGAAAACTTCTACTACCAAAAAACTTATATGAGCCAAGGGAAATATTTTGCTATAAAAGGCTGTGGAAGCTAGTTACACAAAAAATCCCCCCCAACAACAGACAACCCAACAAAAATGGGGTACATAGTAAGATGTGTAAAAGGGAAAAAAAATGTAATATTTTCCTACAGTAATGGAACGATATGGAAATCATATATATGGAATATATGATTTCAGTTAATGTTTGTTCTTATTCTTTCTTTGTATTTGTATTCATAGTCTGATTACTTGTGAAGTACAGTCATGGCTAAGGAGCTTATGTCCGTAAACTCTGAAGTAACTCAATTTCTTTAAGTTAATATTTGGAATGTATCACTAAGGACAGGCTTTAATTTCTTGTGTATTAGTGTGCTGCTAGCTCTCTTCTTCCTCAGGCCAACACCAAACTTGAGAATCTCAGTCTAAAAAGTAGTACCTGCCTTGCTTTCTGTATGCTTCCTCTAATATCCTATCCTCTGCAAGGCTTTCCTACAATTATTAATCATCGGTTTGCTTTGGAATTGCAGTGATCATGGCACAGCAAAGCAGTGTTTATCTGAGAGAGTAGCAGTCTCTGGAATGGAGAACAACTATAAAAGTTGCCTACCTGTTTACTTTCCTTCACTTCATTGTCCTGTTCTGAGTTATCCAGGAGCTGCCTGCCTATATAGAGGTAGTGTTGCTTATTGCACAGGTGCTTCAGCTGTGATTTTTTTTCATTGCAAAACTTTTTGATAAAAATCCATTAAGTCGCAATGAGCAGATAAGCTTTTTATGTGAGAATATTCATGGTTGTAAGAGGAGCAGGAAAATTTTGTAACATACTGCAAGCATCTCTGACACGAGTATTTGTCAGTGTAGAAATCTGTGTGTTCCAAACACAGAAGAAAGTATACTCAAATCAGATGTCAGAAAATATATATGGAACCACAGACTGCAGTGGTTTATCTCTGCTACCCATTCTGTGTGTCTACCAGAAACTGCACTAGCTCCTCAATCCACATCCAAACACTCAGTTGTACCTGGCAGTGGACACAGCTAGACCAGCTGGCAGACCACTGCTACAGCCAGGCTGAGAGGAACATGAGACAGAGTCTAGCGATCAAGAGCCATTTGATGAGTTGTCACATGAAACTTTGTCAAAACAGTCTCTTGCCAGAGGTAAGATGTTGGTCATACAAAGTGTCAAGGTTTAGGTCCAGTCCACCTACAAACAAACCCCTCTTTCACCTGCCCCAATTAGAGGAAGATAAAGAGGATAAGGGAGAGACTTATGGCCCCTCCCCTCCCAAATGGGATTGGAAGGGAATGAGAGAGAGGCTTCTGGATTAGAAAACTAAAACAGCTTTAATGAGATAACAATAATAAAAGGGAATATATACAAAACGAGTATCGAACCCAACCTCCCCCTGATGGCAATTATGTCACTGTCACCACTGAGGCTGTGGAGCATGCACTGGCAAAGTCCCAGACTGGGCTCAGCAGCTGATGGGAACCAGGTTCAGGAGCTGGGTTCAGGAGCACACGAATTGGGATCAAAGGCAGGGCTGAGAAGTGAAGGCCAAAGGGAAAGGATGGGTCCACTGAAGGAAAAGGAAGGCCCAAGGATCCCGAAGGGAAGAGGAGGGTCGAGACCCTTGTGATCCCTCAGCTTTATGCTGAATATGACTTACATGGGCTGGAATACCTCGTTGGTCAGTTTAGGGTCCCCTGTCCTGGCCGCTCCTCCCCCCCGGTGCAGCCTTCCACTTTCTGCACCCCCCCAATGTGGCACACAAGATCTAGCAGTGACCTTGGTCTGCACACCAATCCTTGGCAGTAACTCTAAACATCAGGTGTTATCACTGCTAGCAGCAGACACTGTGAGAACATTCTGTGAGCTTCAGAAAGTGCAGTTAGTTAGCAGAGACTCAGATGAAAAGTAAAATCTCTGAACAGAACTGGTTTGGTTCTGACTCAAACCAGGACAGAAAGCAAAACTAAGTGCCTTAAAACTAACATGGAATGATCTGGTTAACCAGTGACATTTACATAATTAATTGATATAGCATCATTTGACACCTCTAAATTTCCGATTGTATATATGATGGATACAGATGACAGTGGTAGTGGAAGAAGGCGTTATATACTGTTATGAGCTCATGCTTACCTTCTGGCTTTTTTTTTACCTGGTATGAAACAACACACAGTAAAGTTCTTGAAAATATCCTTGCAGTATATGCATATTTATATTTTATTATTAAATATAGGAGCAACAAGCTTGTCATTTTGCAAAACTAGCTCAACAGGACTCAGTTAATAAAGCAGCAGCAGTCTGGAAGCCTGGGAAGCTGCCAGCAAGACCTGGTTTTCTGCTTGAATCCAGTTTGCACATATATTTAAGAGTTTTGACTTTTTTTTTTTTTTTTTTTCATATATTATAGGAAAGCACTATGTTTCTAGCTAGTTCCTACTGATGTGGTGCATATATAGTTACATATACTGTTTCCTTTTCTTTGGCACTTTTTCCTTTCCTGGTTATATTGTTAACTGTGATCATGGCCAGTTGGTTGCTTTTAAAATATCTCATTATACAGGCTTCTGTGTTGGGTGGAAATAGGATCTGATGCTTCGTCTTTCTGATCAATCTGGTTGTCTTTTGTCTTCATAATGTCATGTCCCTGACTTAAGCTGCAAAGGTAGAAAAGAGTTGAGGCAAAGAAGTGCCATCAGCTGCTGGTAGTTTTGTCCCGGTCCTGCACTGAACCCTATGAATGAATGAAAAGGCCGAAAGAATTACTGGAAAGAAAGTGACCTGTTATCCTGTTACAAGAGTCAGTTTTATTCCAAATCTTTACAAAACTAAAAAAGTCTTTATTTTTCAGATGAAATTGTAAAAAATTATGTGAACACATATATCTCAAAGGAGTCCTAAAGTCACCTTTGTCATACATAGGATAATTTTATATTGCATTTTGCAGGAATAAGTGTGAACTTGCTCTGCCTCTGCACTGAGCCTGCTGGACTCTGTTGGAACATGATGAACATGGTGGCAGCTTGAGCTAACAGTGACAAATTTGTTTCGTTACAATTTAGAACAATGTATCTAGGGTGGGAGGAATATTCTGACATCTACATTCTTTAATTGCCTTTTTTTTTTGGTATACCTGAGGCACAATTTCTGAGCTAATACAGGAATTGTTGATTAAAGGCCTACAACCTGTGAGTTCTGGAAGGTCAGAATAGTTCACAGGATCTGGACTTCATACTCTGAACTTCCTGATAAGATCTCTAGCCCTGTATTTCATTATTAGAAATCTCATTAGCCAACCATGGAAAACAGACAGGGGAGAAAAGAGGGACCTGTTCTTCATAGTGCTCACCTCCCCATGAAAGAGAAATTACAGTAAAATGTGACATATCAGGAGGTAGTGAAAAATAAGAGGTTTTGAAGGAGAGGAGCTCCATCACTCCATTCTAAAATGGAAGGAAAAAATGTAAAACCCCAAACCAAGTCTCAATTTACCATGTTCTGAAAAGAAAAAAAAAGCTTCTGGAAGGTAGATCAATGCTAAGGGGTCTGCCATAACCCTCATGGTAATTTTGTAGCTATTTATCAGGTTATTGGGTTTCTCTTCAAAATAATTTTGTGTTCAGGGGAGTCTCAGTAAAATAGAGGGTTCATTAAGACTTTGGGTAGTGCCAGTTTCTCAGATTAACTTCTGAACTCCAGGAAACTTGGCTCTATGCTCCAAATTCAAGGCTTTGCTAAAATTTCAGTTCAAGAAACACTGATACTAAAGGTGATCTTTAGCATACGCAAAAATACTAAGCAATTAATATCAGTGGTCCTAAGATGATGCTTTTTTTCAAGAAATGCCCTTTGAAAATTTTGCAGGTGATAACTGAGTATCTCAAATATGCTATTTTCTAGCAGCAAAAGCAGTACTGCAGTAGACACAACTTAGTTAAAGGATCAGTTTTCCTTAATATCTAAATTTCATGAGATAATCATAACTTTGCAATCAACAAGATACAAAACCATAAAATCAGTCATTCTAGTTAGATGATTTGATTTTAATGTCAGAATAAACTGTTGTCCACACGACTAACTGAAGGAGGAACTGTTACATACATCTAATTCAGAAACTCCAGAATATTTAAAATCTGTAATATGATACTGTCTTCCAATTACTGGATTTAAACTCTTAGATCAAGCTGATCATATTTATTTCTGTTTTTTTTTATTACCGACTAATTATGGATTTTTTTTTCAGTGTATATGCTTTGATTAGAAAAATTACTAAAATTTTAAATGAGCTGTTAATAATTACATTTGAAAATCCATACCCTCTAGGTGCTAAGCTCCCTCAAAGTGCCTTCTGCCCTCAGTATTTATTGTCTGGTTACTGTGGAGTCTTGCTTTGCTTGTGAAGGTCCCTGCATTGTGGTGCAAACATATTTCAATATCTCAAAACATTGCATTTTCCATAGGTACTGTACATGAACAAAAGACAACACTCTGACAACTGGCTGTAAATGATTTCATGTTCCACTAGTATGCTTTATAGGCAAAAATCTTAACCCGTGTTTTAGTGTTCAGAGCATATAGTCCAAAATCAAAGAATGTGCAAAAGAGTATACAGACAATTGTAAAATAACTGTAATGATGCACAGTTCTACAATTGTCCTTTTCTCTCTGCTGAAGGACCCTGCATATAAGGCAAATCTCCACCTGGCAAACCCTAATGACAGTTTTTCTTAATTACACATGCTGTAAGAAGCACTACGATCAGCTCTGTATAAAAACAGTCTATTGCTTCCTTTGGAGTTAGACATTTAAATTAAAACACAAATACTTTATTTGCTTCTATGTGTTCCTGGGTTGAGACCGGTAGCTTGCCTGCCTTTTATTAGTTGCAGCATAATCTAAAACAGAGGCTGAATAAAATAATTGACCAAGAATATAGCTTCAGATAATATTGTGTGTGTGCCCCACTCTGTCTTTCCCTTTTTGTGTCTCTCCCTCAGAGAAAAACAGTTATCTTCCTTATGCTAAATCTAGTTCCTATCAACAGCAATCATGTAAATCTTGGCATCAGTCTCACAGCAGAATAAAAAGTCAAATCAGCAGGAAACTTCCACATAAGAGCAACAGGCAGCCCCAGGAGGAAAAAGAAATATATTTAAAAATATCCTCTCAAACTTTTCCATTTATTTCCTCTCAAAAATAAGAATTCTACTCATTAGAAACACTCAGGTTTTCTTGTAATTTTTAAGACATTATGCCTTCAAAGAATAACAACTCATTGTTCCGCAAGCTTGCCAGCCTTTCAAAGCCTTTTATTTCAAAGCTTCTTTAGTTTCTTTCTGAATAAACAAATCTATAAAGAGAAGAAATTGAGGTTTCTGCTTTTGCTAGTGTTTTGCATAGAGGCTACACAAGCCGTTTTCTTTTAAAATGAATCAGACCTCGAATTATGGATTTAAAGTAACCAAAAATTGTTGGATGTAGCTGGTGGGATAGATTCTATGTTTTACATACAGACTGACTCTAAAGCCACCAAAAAAATGAAAATAATCGAAAATTCAACGTTACATCAAAACCCCAATGTACTCTTTATTACTACAGTTACACATATTCAAAAATATTACTAGTAATTTGATTAGGGGTATTTTAAATGTGTAGAGATAGGCAAAGGAAGACTAAGTATAATACAAATAACTATCATATAAACATGTTGACAACATAATAAAAATGTGGCTTGTAATACAGTCTGAATTTGTACATATGCTGATGTACAAAATGTCTTTGTATCCAGTTATTACATTTCACAAGAACTTGCTTCAGGGTAAATTAGTCCCTTAAGGCACTAGGAGGAACTGTCTTATTCATACTAAACTGACTTGACCTCCCTAAAAGGAGAGAATGATTACCAGGGTTATAAAACAGAAAACGTGCTCAGAGATAGAAGGCTTTTGTTTGTTAGAGCAGAGATTCAAGGAATACAGTTAGGATTATAATGTTCTTAGAAGAACAGGAAAAGGGAGCTTGGAATAAAAAAAGAAATGTTATTTAGTGAATGGAGCACATGTAACTCAGTGGCTTGGAAAGCTTAATGTTAGCAAGTGCAAAATAATGACATATGTAAGGAAAATGTGATGAAATGTCTCCACTCTCACAGGATTGTAATCACCTCTTGTCTTAGGAAGGAGACCTGGGCATTGCTGTGAAGAGCTCAAGTCACGTGTAGATTCCCTGATAGAGGTTCCTATATTCATTTCTGGGTTAGTACCTGAGTAACAGTTGAAAATTACAGATAATGCTCAGAGTGTGCAAGACTCCCTGATGATGGGCATAGGCTTACAAAGGAAGAAATCAAAAGAAACACAATGTTTAATTCTTTGCCAGAATATTTGACTTGATAGAAAAAGCAGGTACAGAGTACAGGTGTACTCAGAGATTGGAATATCATTGAACTCCACTGTCTCTGAAGTCTGCTAAAAACTCTGGAAACAATTCTTACTTAAAGATACCTTTTTTCAAAGTGAGGTACCACTGCTGTGGGGGATTTGAACCCTTGTTGGTGTGGGAATGCCTGACTGCCTGTTTTTCCTGTGAACTTTCATTTATTTGAGGATATAGTAGCAGCACTTAGATCTGTATGCAGCTTATTTGAGCTAAATACTGCTTTGGTTACACACTTCCAGTCTCGTGGATAGGCAAGTTCTTCCCAGGCTTTTGCAGTGCCATTGTCAGGGTCCCACTGCTTGGTAATGGAGAACAGTTCATCCAAATCCATGTATAATGGTGCCTTCTTTGCCAGGCAGTAGTTGTTATTTTCTGTCACCAGCTGTATAGCTGTAAGTACAGAAAAAAGAGCTAGGAAGTCTTCTACTGCAATGTTTTGAAAGCTGCTTACAGCATGGAATAGAGCAAGGACAAGATACATCCCTGATTTTACATTGCTATAAACTTTAAGAAGCATACTTACACAATTCCAGCTGCTACTCTTACTAGATATGGGGACCTGTGAAGTGATGGTATCCTTTCATATCATTCTGTAAATGCAGAAAAAAAGTGCTTCATTTATATTAACTGTCCAGCAAACACCTTTGTTCACTCCGTGCACTCATGCTTTATTTGTGAATCGTAACTAAAATGTAACTTTAAGGCTTCTTAAGCAAAGCATTTCCATAAAACCATATGAAGAGAATAAATAGTTATAAATGGAGAAGCCATTGCCTGTCTACAGCAAATACTCTGTGAAGACTGATCTATCCAGTACAGAATACAGGCTAAATATACAAGGAGATTGCTGTCAGGGAGCAGTGAGGGCTGACTGGGAGCAGGACAGGCATGGAAATGACAACCAAACTCAACATCATCAGGCAAGTTCATGGTGCTGAGGCAGGTCAACAGTCATGCTGCAAAGTCAATCCACGCTGTCTGGTTATGTGGTCATTGGGCAGGTTCATGATGATGGGGTCAGGCAGAAACCAGACTAGGAAGTCAGGTCCAATGGGGTACAGGCAAGGACAGAAGCACCCAAGTTGAGCTTAATTAGAGCCTCTGGATTCATGGGCAGGGGTTTGTGTGTGAGAGTTGCAGATGAGGCTGGTCAGGGCCATTTAAGGCCTATTATTAGTGTGTTCAGAACCCTGACAATTGTAACATTATACAAATAATCATCCATTGGAAGTCTTGCATTTGGGACGTACTAAAATGATTTCAGGGGCTGTCTTGCTGAACCTTTGTTCAAATTCCTCATTACAGATGCAGTATTAATAGCTGTGAACATACGTGTAAATTTTCTTGTATTTTTAATCCCATTCTCTCCATATGCTCAGAAACAGTAGTCAGACAGTATTGGTGCTCCCATTGCCACAGTGATCTATGAGCTATCCCTTAACTGCAACAGCAATTGATGTTTTTAACAAAGAGCAAGCACTCAAGCTGAGTTCCTAGGATAATACCTCTACTGGAGGTCTTTTAACATAGTATTTCTGCCAGATCCAATAGTCATAGCAATGATGAGAGTAATGTCCTGGAGAATCAGTATTACACTGAATTTTGCCACTTTGTTGACCTAAACATGAATACTAAACTTTGTGAAACACCACAATGCTCTGTCTAGATCAGTACTCCCACTGTTAGTAACACCATGAAATCACTGCCAGTTAGCTATAGGAGACAAAATATCTTCCACTGTAGCCTGAGAAGGCAGGTAAGTAAGTCGGATCCAAAAGCAGCAGTCATGTACCATGTACAAAATAGCTTTCAGCAGAACTCTAACAAGTATATTCAGTGGAATATATGAGAAAATATGCTTACAAAGTCACTATCCACAAATAGAATGAATGAAGAGTGGAAGCTGTTAGCAAGTATCAGCGAGGAGAACTTTACTTTTTGGTTATTTGAAATTGGCACTAACGTTCATTTTTTCAGGGTTAAATTTTATGTGAGACTGCAAGATCAAATGGCAAAAGTAGTGGAAGTTCTTGTTTTTTGTCTAATTCCTGCTACTTTCCTATCTTGTATATAAGTTTATCCCTAAACTTTTATGCTTTTATGTTCTCTTTGTTGAGTTTTTTTAACCAAGCTTGTACTCGCACAGTGGTCACAAACAGGACTTTAAGTTTGACTGAGGTAGAGGACAATAAAGAACAATTTCCAACATCACTCTATTTTAAGTGGGCTCTTTAAAAGAATATACAACTAAATATATAAATTCTGACATGACTGTATGTTTTATGTCTCCTAACCTTGTAGTTTTATTTTAAGGCAGATGACCCATCGTATGGTATCATTTAAAGCAATGATAGACTAGCACCTGCCAAAGGCTGTTTTGGTAGTGCTTGCCATCTAGTGGATTAATGCTTGTATACACATATGAGAAGGATCAGCTGCTACCAAAATACTTGAAAATCTGTCCATTAATCACACTATTTAATAATACCTTGCAGACTTTGAGTACTACTCTGACATCTACATTCTTTAATTGCCTTTTTTTTTTGGTATACCTGAGGCACAATTTCTGAGCTGATACAGGATTTTTTTCTTGTTGGGAAGAAATGCTAGTGAAAATTGAAATAAAAATTGCAAGTGTTTTCACAACTTTTACCCATTTTCTGACAGCTCTATTTATAGCTATTGCTTGACTTGGAGATAGGCAAAAGATGGAATCTGAGAGCTGACGAGTAGTCAGTATACATGGCCATGGACTCAACTGTAAGCTCAAGCCCCAAGCTAACATCTGTTGGTTGGTAGTTGATGATGACCATACTTGGCAAACTTAGTAAGCTCATTGAAATTGATACCTGTTGTTTCTTTCTCTTTTATTAGAGTTAGCTGTGGCCTTGTTTTTGTTATAACAAAAGTTCTGATATTTGTACAGTAGTAACTGAATTTTCTAAACTTTATCTCCTCTCTGTTAGCCACATGGCTCAGAATGGTTGTCATCCATTTTTTGACCTGAACTTCAGTCTCTTCCTGTATAGTAATTTATCCATCGTTACTGACCAGTGATCTTAGATCAAAAGTGTTGCACATACTGTAACACAACGCAAGAATCTGTAAATAAGTTACAAGGGTTCCATCAACTACTTACAAAAATCACTTCTCCACACAAATGCAGTCCTCCTACCAAAACTTTAAGTTCCCTTTTTCAAGTGTGAATACAATTGAGCTTTTATTGAACTTTATAATAATCAACATACTGCAAAAATATGGACTATTTTACCAGAACTTTTCTCAAATAATCCAGCCTATGGGAGACTATTAAGAGAAGTTACCAGCAACAGGGAATTGTCAGGTTTGAATATAGCAAGTTTTCTGCTATACTGATTGTAATAGTATTTT
>VYZX01019418.1:40053-51665 GCA_013401335.1 Brachypteracias leptosomus
TTACTCTTCCATGATGAAGATGGTGATGATGTTGGAAAGTTTTAGCCAACAGCTGTATGATATTCAGGAGTAATCAGTTTATGCTTGTCAAAGTGAAAATCCCCATGGGTTGAGATCAGGACAGTTTACTAGAACAACTTAAAGAAAAGAAATAACAGTAGCAACAATAGTACCAATGAAATGATCTGTAAAGTGAATGATATAAACTGCAAGGCTTTACCTGGTATTCGAGATGCACTGATTATTCCCAAATACCATACAGCTGTTGGCTGTCATACATCAGAATTTATGATCTTCCCTTATTTGCTATGGCAGTCTCATGGCTTAGGATAGTTTGTGGGTTTTTTTTCTCCTCTAACAACTGCAATGGGGAATTTCTATTATGATCAGAAAGTGAAATACAGTTTCTTTCTTTATAAGTGAATTCACATACTGTTATATACTGATTATGCTTCTAACACTACAAAGTATATACATTTAATCAGAAAGATCATCAGGAATACTTGGAATTAGGAAATATTTAAGCAGTTTTGTACAACTATCCTCCTGGTGTCAAAAAAGGAATCATGAGAATAATTTCATCTTTTGCCAAATTTAGAAAGTTGTATTTTATTACAATAATATAAATCTGTACTCGGTGGTATCATAAGCTTGAAAAATCATTTTTATTAACATACAAAAAAGAATACGGAAAATAGACATTGTAATTAAACATTTGTTTTTGTCTACAAATAATTACTGCGAGTAACAAAATAAAATAATTCTTTAAGTTCTTGTGAATGGTTAGAAACATGGGAAGGAATTTTCTAAATAGAAGCTAAAGAAGGAGTCTTCTGAAATAGAAAATATCCATGTAAACAAGTAATCCATATATACAATATGATATGCAATTCTCTTGGTTACATATAGTAAGAAGTGTACATGTAATTACTGTACATTCAATTTAAAATTAATTTGCACCATCATTTCTCAGTTGCACTAATGTTAGAAAAACCACTGTTCTGCTTCTGTGCACAGCACTACATGACATGGACATGACAGCATGTAAATACATTAAAAAAAAAATTCAGCATTTTTAATGTTAGGTTTTGTACCTTCCTATGTTTTTATAGGAATCCAAACTTCAAACATAAGCTCTACAATCATGTCTCTGTAAAAAGAGTACTGTAGAAGATTTCCAAACATGCAGAAAAATCCTGATAAAAAAGCTAAAGTTCTACCTTCCATTTATATCTTTGAAAATATACCTTTTTATTTCCCTATGTTGCTACTATTACACATAAATACAGGTAAGAAGAGTTGCATGAAAGGAAACTTAATGGAAGGCCACTTTGAGAAGCAGCTTTAGGAATATGTTTTATTCCAGAGAAAATTACTCTCCAAAGTCATATGCATTTTTATTTAGCACTTGAACTAACTTCATATGTTGCAAGAATACTTAAAGACATTTTAATATCTGTTTAGAACTGAAGCTGAAAGTCTATAGCATGTCCAGTCTGTTTTAAATTGCACATACAAGGTTGAGCAAGTTCTAGGACCTCACAGCTACCGAATCTCATGGGGACCTTCTACAGACCAAAGCAGCCAGAAGCCCACAGTCCATACATCACTGATTATGATAATTTCCCAAAATGGAATCTTTCAGCTTCCACCGAGTTTCTGCTATCATATTTAACCTTGAAGTTGAAAAACAAAAGAAGAGTCTGGCAGACTACCCTCAAAAGGTTGCTAATCCTTGATTTTCAGTTAGTTTTATATCATCAAGAATAGAGAAGTAAAGAAATGCCACCATTCTTTTTCAAGTATCATTACTTGAATAGTATATGGAATAAATGGAAAACAGAAGGCATACTGGTTACTGTAGCTTAACTTTTAACAGCATAAAAACCACCTAAAAGCTGTTGATTTCAACACATCCAATTCGGTGTTGTTACAAAAGAAATCACAGATTCTGTGGATTTTTTCTCAATATACTTTACAGATAGTTTCTTCCAGAACAACGGTCAGACAAGTGACTACCTTCCACACAAACACATGCTTTTATTAGATGACTTAGTACTATGCAGGGATTGAATGAGCTCATTTTCACAAGTGGATGAGACACAGTAACAAGCCAATACATGCCAATTTAAAATGGTGGTGTCTGTGGGAGTGCAGTATAGAAAGCTGGCATAGTAAATTACTAGAACAGTTGAGTTCATTTATTCACTTCATCTGTTATACTTCAGAAGTGTTAATAGATCATCTCACACAAAAACTAAACGTGCATGCACCAGCTGTAAGATGCTTACTAATTTCACCAAAAAAGGAGGCTTATTGAGCAGAATATAATGAGATCAGAAGAAAAGAAGGCAGAGTTTTGCATTCTTGAGAAGCTACTGCAAATCCTTCTTCCTTCTTAATGTTCAATATATAAATTTGTAATAGGATGCATAACATAATCATGTTGTGTCAGTTGAGCACTAATGTAATGTGAAACAAGTGCTCTTGTTTTTCTGTCAGAAAGCTGCTATCAGTACCATTTGGATTTTATGCTCAAGATGCATAGGACAATTTTAGGGAAGACAGATAATTGTGTGGAACCTGAAAAAGAGAAGGCGGCTCCTGATCCATCGCATATAGCGGGACTAGAGGAGAGCTCACACAAGAGGACAGCGTTCCTTCTGCATGACCTGCATTCTACACTAAGGCATTTAAAAGCAGGTATTTTCTCGATACATCAATGCTAGGTGGGACCCAGTCATCCACAATCCATAGAACTCTGGGATGTCGCCCTTGAGTACCAAATGGTACAGCAGAAAAGTTTTTCAAATGATTTACTATGCTAGCTTTCTATACGGCATTCAGCAGATAATTAAATGTTTCTGCAAATCAGGCAACAGGAATTGAAGTGCTTCTTGTCAGAGAAGATCCAAAATAACTCCTGACCAAAATTGATTGTACCAATACAACACTGAACTATAAAAAAATGCACATTTGCTGAAGTTTAATGTGTTTAAACATTTTAAAAAGCTGAAGTAGATAAAAATTTAGGTAGTCTTTAAAAAAATAGGAAATTATATGCTGTCTGAAACTGTATTGCAACATGAACAGTGGTAAATTTGGACTTGTAATGGGCTCTGCAGGTTTTACAAGATACTAGAATAGAAAGGCTTATCATTTTGGACAGTGCAATCAAAACAATGTACTATAATTATTCTTCCATAGTAGTAAAAAATAAGTATTGTTTATATCTGTGAAAATAATGAATAAGCATAATACATGAATAGTCTGATTACTAGAAAGAGATATAAAAGTAAAGTGCCAGTAGAGATTCAGACCGCATTATTTAACACTTTAATTTCAAATTTAAAGGTCATAGAGTATATATAGTTCGCTTATAGACTACAGTATGTCTTCATGCCCATGAAGATAATTATTTTGACACCAGTGTGGAGATACCAAAATTGACTCAGTTAATGGGTAGCATTTTAATCAGATCAGCAAAGCTTAACTGTTTCTTGGAGGAAGCATTTCTCACTTCGAGCTCCTTTCTTCCATGAGACTGCTAGCAGTCTTCTCTGGCTTCTAACCTCTGCATTTCTAGTCTAGTGCCATAAATCAATAGAACTGTGCAATCAAATAAAGATAGTAAATGCTGCCTTCTGGGGTAAAAGGAAGACTTGGTTTAAGTGATAACATATTTTTCTAAGTGTGTATCTATAGCTTTCCAGGTGAGACAAAATCTGCATTTGGATGTCTTGCAATTTCCTTTGGTTGGTTAAAAAGTCAACAGATACATTCTGAATTGCAAAAAAAAAAGTTTTAAAGAAGTTTTTAAAGGAAACATAACATTTAAGGAAGATTTCAGGCAAACCTGCATGTCTGTTTTTGAATTCAGAATTTTGGAATAACGATCTTTATAGTGCTAAGTGCTGAATGACCTCATGTTTCATAGATCTTGGCAGCTGGTGAAGAGGGTTGATCAGCTTGAGAAATCAGGGCTTCAAAAAGTGAACATTACCAGGAACATTAATGTGTGACCAACTAAGTTCTGCTGTCTCATATGACTCTGATTCATAACCTGCAAAATCACTCAGAGCAAAATTTATTCTCAATCTTGTTAACTTTTCATGACTACAAGAGATATAGGCATTAAATTAAGCAGTGATATGGAAAACATTTTTCAGTTCTGTGATTTTCCCATTATGTGATGTCATTCACACTCTCATTTTGAAAATGAGGACTGAACGTGAACCAATATAATGTTTGGGACTTGCTGGAATTTAAATTCATATGCAGAAAACTTTAGTATCTTTGAGGAAGCCATACTGAAAATTAACCCCAGCCTATTTATATATCAAGGTAACTAAATCAGAAGGAACTAGGGGGACTTGGCAGAATAATAGTACCATAACTCTGTGTTTTCTTTACATAGTTGATCGTTGGCCTGCTTCATCAAGTTTGAGGTTTTGTTTTCTGGCTGCTTCACTGTTGATCCTCAGCTCAGATTTATCTGCATTACTACCATCTGTCATTGTGGATTCTGCTTCTGTGCCTTCAGGAGTCCCTCCAATGAGCTGCAGAACTTTAGCATTCTCTTCTGGGGGACGCTTCCAATGGGGCCTGCTTGCCATCCACAAAATAAGTGCACCAAATATGACAAGCAAAAGACCCAGAGAGTTGACAAAAATTGCCTCTGGTGGAGATGCACTATATTTAGGATTTTGCCTTTGGAAGAGAAAAAAAAAAGGTCAGTTATAAAAACAATCCTGGTCTAAAACCAGCAATCTCCTGCTAGGTAGGAGGTCTTTTTAAAACAAAACAAACCAAATGTCCCAATACTAGATGGTTATTATTCTGTTCAAACTGAAGCACAGTTTGCAATGAATAACCTTAATAAAGAAGTGAAAAAAAATACTTACAATGAAAACATAAGTTTTTCTGTGATTCCCATGAGAGCTGTTGCAATCACCGTTGCAAAGATGGTAAGACCCGAATAAACATGTATTGGCATGAGAGCAGCTCGGAGAGGAACTGGAGCAAAAGGGAGCAGAAAGATGGCGAAACCCAAGAAAAGCTAAACAGAAAACAGATTCATAGTTAAAGCTGTATGGAAAACAAGCTGCAGTTCTCAAGAAGAATAAAAATAATCATAAAGTTCCATTTTGAGATGTCTGTGGATACAAATTTGAAAAGAATTGGCATTTTTATTTCTGAACATATTTCCCTTCAAAACAAAGCAATAATTCTGGATTAACACCTGGGAAGCAGACATGAAATATTTTATAAAATAATCCCACCTAATACCAGGGTCAAACTTATTGGTAATGCTGAAGTTACAACCAAACTAAGTACTGGAAACACAAGTTTTCAATATCACTAATTTAGTGATATATTAAAGGCATGAGTAGCTACATTTTTACATTCTCTTCAAGTCCCATTCTCTGCTTCTATTACAGATATACACGGAAGATAAGAAGGCAATCTAACCTTCTGACTTGAGAGGACTACATAATTTTACCTTGTTAAGAGTTTGGTTAGAGTACATGTCTTCAGAAGGGCAATGGTCAATGTATTAATCAGTTGCCATTTACAGAATGAAGATGTGGATGGGTGGTGTGAAGTTATTCAGTCCTCCCATTAACACTAATATTGTCTTGGAAGATAATCCATCATGTCACATGTTTTCACTCACAGGCTTGCCCAGTCATACTGAGGTTGCATCCCTTTAGTTTGTTCTGCTGTTACTTACAGCTGTTACTAAATTATAAATAGTGCATGAATTTGTATTTCATCTTCCTTTAACTTCCAGTCTTAGTCCTTGTTTTGTCTTTCCATGCTGGATTAAAGAGCCTGGTATTTTCTCCCTGGGAAGCTTTTTAATACACCATAATCAAGTCATCTCTTAGTCTTCTTTAGATCTGCTAAACAGTTGGAGCTTTTAAAGTCTTTCACTGGAAGACAGTTTTTCCAGCTCTCAAATTACTTTTCTAGATTTTATTACCTTTTAACAAATTATTCCATAGTATTTCATATTAGTTTTGCCAATGTCATATATGAAGGTTGATAATCTTTTATTAGAGAATTAACTTTTCCTGTTTTCACAGCATTTAGAGAACTCATTTTGAGCTTCATGTCATCTTTGAGTATTTATTTCCAAGAGACAGTCTCCATTTTATATTTCTGCCCTATTCTTAATGTCCTTGTGCTATGCTGTATTAACTTGCATTTGGCTTAAATACAGTACATTTATGCTATTGTTCCTGTAGGCATAGTAGTATGTGAGCATCCCCCCACAATAATTTTTCAATTCTGAGACTGACGTACCATTTATGGTAAATGCCAAGTGTCTTCTCTATTAACAGAGGTACTACTTTATGACTATTTTTTAATAAGAGTGCTCAATCACATAACAAACATCAGTCTCTGACTGGGGACTTGCATCCCAGTGTCCTGGTTTTGCTGGGACAGAATCACAGGCCAGCCATGGTCTGCAAGCTGTTAGCAGTCTGGAGTCAGCCAGAGCAAGCTGACAGCAAGTTGGCTGTCAGTGCATCCCATCCTATAAACATCATGGTTACTATAAAGGGGGAAGTTTGCTGAGGATAGAGGGTCTTCTGCTTGGACTCCTGCTTAGGCTCCTCTGACCCTGCTCCTCTATCTGCTCCTTCAGGCTACTGTCCTATTTGTTGTGACCACTATGCAATTGCTGGGCTTTGTAAACTTTGATTACTTTATACTGGCATCTTTCTTTAGTTTGGCTGTTTCATTAAATCCATTTTCATTTCATCCTGGTGGTCTCCTCTCCTTTTCCTGATCCCCCTTCCTGGCCATCAGGTGATAGAGCAACTGCTGTAGTTCAGCCCTGGATACAGGCTAAATGTAGACATCTGGTTTGAAGGAAGTAACATCAGAGTTCTATTGATGAGACAGGCAAGGCATTAAGTGCCACTGATCATGTTTATCATAGCAAGATGAAAAGTAGAGTCTTTATCTTAATCATTAGAAAAAATGCTGATACTAAGTATAGTGGCAGCACAGATTTCACTGAAATTACTGCCTTATTAAGACAAGGAAAATCTTATCATTAGCTATTCAGAATGTATATACAGAAACATCACATCTGTATGTGTACACTAAATGTCAGGGCATGCCTGCTCCTTTTCTATGCCAAATGCAAAACATATTAAGTTAGCTCATTTTATGTTATGGTAATTCTAATTCTCAGCCAATAGGAGCAGTTAAAAGCATACACATGAACATTTATCAAAGTTTTGCTAACTCGGGAAAACTGGTTAGCCAGTAGTAGCTCATTTAGATGTCAGAGCCTTTAGATCTGCACTGCTCCCTGCTGCACTTGTTCTGCTGATTAAAAAAAAAAAAGTCTTGAGGACAAGATGTTAGTGCTTAAACTTATTATAGCTGGAAAAAAGAAAAACAATTACTTCACTTGAGACTTCCGCTCTAATAGTATTTAAATATGCTGCCAACAAACCAAATCACTTGCTTTAACTTCAGCAGTTCATAGAGCTTTAGAAACACACTACTATATAACTGAATAGTAAATAAACTGCCATTATCCCAGCAAATGAACGAAATATGCTTTAAAATACATTTTTCTTCGAGGTCAGGTCAAATACTTATTTGAAGTATTTCCACATTCACATGCTGATTTGCCAAATCACAGAATGTAAAATATGTATCCCAGTAGTTACAGTGTATTAGTGAGGACCTGTTATGCCTGAATTACTCAACACATTCTTCAAATTTACATCTTGTTTACAAATACAGTTAGATTCTGACTTGGAGAGAATAAAATATGGAGTTAGATTCTGACCTGGAGAGAATAAAATATGAGAGCAGCCAGCCCAATCCAGCTGTGCAGACTGTACATGTTAGGAATGCTTTTGCTATTGTGGAAGTCAAACACGGCTACCATAGAAACAATTGTAAGAATCATGGCAATGGTATTTAATCCAGCATGTATGAACTTCATTAGGAGTTTGCTGCACTTCCAGGTCCAGGGCAACCTGTACACAATAATAGCTGAAGAAAGAACAGAAACAAGATTTTATGCCTTATAGGATAAATTCTCTCAGATTTTAGTAATCATGCATCATTCACATAGTTCCATTGTAAACTACAGGAAATATACAACTGAGGCTTAAATATAGCTTTTAGGGAGATTTCTTCCTAATTTTTAAAACACTTAAGCATTTTGGAAAAAAAAAAGAACAGTAAACAACTCTGTGTCATGTTTTCATCATTCCTTAAATTGATCTAGCAGGAATTCTGCACAGGATTTTTATTTTTCTGCTACTAGTCAGATTGGAGGAATAGGGCCCAATTCTTATCTCCAGAAGACCACTTATTGAGAAATAAATATTTATTCTCTTTGCCAACCTTGAACAATGCTTCTCTAATTGCATAGGTATTTAGATTGCATATTAGGAAGAAGTTCTTTACTGAAAGAGTGGTCAGGCACTGGAACAGGCTGCTCAGGGAGGTGGTGGAGTCACCATCCCTGGAGGTGTTAAAAAACCAAGTAGATGTGGCGCTTTGAGACATGGTCTAGGGGTCAGGGAGATGCTGGACAAAGGTTGGACTTGATGATCCTAGAGGTCTTTTCCAACCTAAATGATTCTATGAGTCTATGATTATATGACTGTGTATTGCATATGACTACAGGGATGTAAGGGGATTTTGCCTGTATTTGCATTAATAACTCTAGTAGACAGTGTTTTGTCCAGTCTGAACAAAACAACAACTTCTAGTGATCTATCTCCAGATGGTTCATAAGAATTATTTAGCCTAGAGATGCTTCCTTCCAAGCTCTTTCCTCCAAGATCCTGTTCCTAACAAAAAGAAAAAAAATAAGTATTACCCAATAAATGCAAAGATTAAGAATTTACTTAAGTGATTCTCATGACTTCTTCATAACCCTAGCTTTTTATGCAAAAAGCATAGGTTATGGAAAATAAATAGATATTCATTCTGAATGTTGTGATTAATAATAATAAATGACAAATTAATTTCAAAGTTCTGTTTACACATTCTTGTTTACTCAGGTGCGTGTCAGGAAACAGTACTGCACTGATTAATTAACAAACAAAACACTGTTCACAAGTGAAATTTCCAGACTACAATCAATTTTAAAATCAATGTGTGCTTTTACATACTGTGTGAAAATATAATACTGGAATGAAAGTGTCCCTTAGAATATTTAAACATAGACAGCACTTCAGTGGTTCTCAGGTTTCTACTTTTAAAAAGTAACAATAGTAAGTCCTACAAAATCAGGAAGATAGGACCCTTGTTTTTAAGAGAGTTTGGCAGTAATTAATCTATATGACATAAGTACTATTCAGCACATCAAGCTTATGATGACCTCCAACAGTTCCCCAAAAGTTATATGATAGTCTTACATCTTGTTAATATTGAAATAATTGCCTGCATTAGACAATTAATTAACTTTGTACTAATTATTATGATTTTTAATGTTGTAATTAATTTTTTGCAGGTATGCCAAAAGGCCCCAAACAAGTCTCAGCAAGGATATCCCATTAAATCCTCCTTGCTCCAACTTACAATATGGGCCATAGTATTTTCAGTAATTTATTCCAAGTGCAGCAGAGTACTGGACTCTATATGTCTTGAAGAAAGCCTGATGTGCATAGGTCCTGGTCTCAGTTTTCAGTCTTCAAGCTTACTCTAAAGAGTAATCTTATTAAAACTTTTTAATAACATTTTTCTTTGGTGCATAAGATGCTGTCATCTAGTTGATTTAACTTCCGAAATCACTATCAAACTAGTCCCTCATCCACATAGTCTCATATGTCTATCTGGGCCATGAATTTTATGGGTTGTTTCCCATAAACAGTAGGATAGATGAGCAAGGAATACAGACGAATGGCTTGGACACTTGTTAACACCACCACGCATCAGCATGTTATGCACCACAGCCCAGGACACATGCATGACACTTTCAGTGACCTATTGAGCAGTATTATGTAAACCAACTCCAAAATACTGTTTATTGCTCAACAGTAACTTGTAACTTGAAGCTGAAGACACATCCCATTCCCATTGAAAAAAAGAAATTTGCACTGTGTGTTCAAATCACAACATTCCCTTCAAAACCAGAACCAGACAGCCACCCACTGCTCCTGCATCTGTCAGCCTCTGGCTGGCTGGGCTCCTGCCGAAGAGCGAGCGAGCACACATGTGATGTAAACAGCATGTTCCACTGGAATGAGTGTCCGGATGTGCTGGACAAGTTTTCTGGCTGGATGAATGCAATATATTATTCAGCAGTGAAGCAAATGTAAGTAAGGTTATTAAAAATGAAAATCTAAGTTTATCTAGACAAAATTCTAGTTTGTCTTCTATTCCAAAGAAAAAACACTCCTGCATGCGTTTATACTGTAAGTGTCCAGGGGTTCTTCATTACTTAAGAACAGTAAAATCTCTCCCATCCTCTCCCCGCAAAAGTTAGTGGTAAAACTAGAATTTCCACTGCTCTGGGCAGTATTTATTTGCCCTTCTTGGAGACTTTACTAATGTTTCACTTAATTTCTTCCATGCTGAAACTAGTAAGAACTTTGTCAATGACTTAAAAAAACCCCAACTTTTGGAAGCTGTTATCTGTGTCAAATTTCCCCATTAGTTTTAATGCCATTAGCATAAGTTGACACTACCAAGTGTCAGGATTTTTCAGGTATAGTCCAGTACCTTTATTTTTGCAATACTTAGCTCTAGTTTAAGTATATTCACAGGCTAGATAAGCCCCTCTGTGATGCTCTATCATTATCTGCTTTTAAAACTTGACTGAGAGCATTGCATTTTTCTTTCCTAAAAAGAAGTTTAGTTCCTCTTTATGAACTATAGGGTGTCTAATTTGGAATTAACGACTTACCCTAGCAGCAAAACCACAGTTTAAACTCCAGTATTGCTGTTGGCCTAAAGGAACAATCCTCGCGCTTAAGACCTAACATACTAATTGGGTGGATGGAAAAAAAAGATACTACTCATGTTTTAAGTGTAACGGGAAACACTTAAAAGTGAGTCCAAGGCTGGATTCTATGCCATCAAAAGTTCACGCACTCTATAAAAGACAAAAAAAACACCTCTGCATCATAATCGTTATATGTTATTTAGGAAATAGAATTAAGAATTAATTTAAAATATGTATTTTACAGAATAATTTACGCTAAGTCTGGGCTGATGCATTGCATTTTAACGATGCTTATGGTGCTACATTTTCTCTGGCACAAGCCCCGTTCCTGGATCTGGCTGTCGTGGTGCTGAACTGAACTTTCTCCTCTTGGGGCAGGGGAGGGAGCCAAGAGAGAGGAACTTCCCTAGGGCAGCTTTTCTGGCGTTTCGATTCCCAACTTGCACGAATTCCGGTTGACTAGGAAAACACACCTCGCAAGCGTTCACTGCCCAAAGCGAAGGCAGGCTCGGGCCAGGGTAAACAAACGCTTGCAGAAAAAAACATATCTCGCACTTTTGGCTTATTACAAGGGACTCTTTGTCCCTTCCCGGGGAGCGCTGCCTTCCTGGACCGCCCCGGCCGAGCGCCGCGCTCCCGCTGTCACCGACCCCCGCCGCCCCGCTCCCCTCCGCCC
>VYZX01019421.1:1077-27161 GCA_013401335.1 Brachypteracias leptosomus
CAATAATTTTGAAATTAATAAAAATATTGAATATCACTAGGCTCAGAACAGATGTCTCTGAAATCCCTGAATGGAAAATTTGCCTTTTTCTGTTACTTTATGATTATTATAATCTGATAATTTGTCTTGTGCTGTATGTTCGGTTTCCAAAGCAATCTGATATGCACCTATGAGAGACCTGGTAGCCTACAGTAGACTTATCTTTTTTGCCTCTATTTTTCTGTCATTGACATATTTTTCAGCCCTAAGAGTTCACAAGGGTATGCTTATGATCATATACAGCTATTGCTGTCTTCCTACAACATAGTAGGCATAAGTTTATCCACAGAACTACACAAAACTCTTGACAGAAAAGTTGTTATTTTTCCAGAACAGAGAAGTGGGAAAGAAAATAACTACAGAAAGTTTTACAGGAAGGTGCCTTTCTGAAGCCTGATCCTTCTGTAGAGTTGATGAAGAAGCTCAGCCTTTTGTTTCTGAGGTGTCACGAGGTGGTTCATTTTAGGAACTGAAAGAAAAGACATCTGTCAATGATTAAATGGGAACAGTATCCCTCTGGTTTAAGGAAGGAAAGATTGCTAGAAAGTGTATCTATACCACTAGGCAGTCTTACCTAAAATAAATGAAAATCCCAGGCTTGTAGATGTCATGCTAACTCATCAGATTGGTGCTCACACTTGTGCTAGGAAATGTTAAACCTCTTTGCACTGTTGCAGTCAGGTATGTTTTGGTTGAGAAGCAGTTGAAGAATATGACACTTCTCTATCTTGTATCATTCTACATGAACATTTCTTTCCCATGTGAGTGTGTATTCTAGCAAGTGAACTCTCTGGGTCAACTTTTCCTTCAAGCAGGTTGGAAACTCTCCCACGGCCATTTGTAAAATAAGAGAGAGTTAAGACAGCTTTTCTTTAAGATCTCAGCCCTAATTACGATCTCAAAATTAAGACCTGCTAATTAGCTCCATTCAGACTAGTTCTCCATCCCTTCTTTTTAGGCATAAAGCTCAGACTATTGACTACTGAACCTCCTATATTATACTACATTGCTTCACACACTTCCACAGCATAAGCTATTGATTGTGGATGCAAGACATTTCAGGGCTTTAGCAATCACAGAATCACATGATCACAGCATAGCTGAGGTTGGTAGGTGCATCTGGAGATAATCTTGTCCAACCCCCCTGCTCAAGCAGGGTCACCTAGAGCTAGTTGCCCAAGACATTTTTGTGTTTTTTTCTGGGTATTTTCAAAACCAAGACAGGTTTTGAATATGTCCAAGGAGGGAGACTCTACAACCTCCCTGGGTACATCTGTAGAGACATTCCCAGTGTGCTCTTTATGAATACATCAACTGAAAGGGAGTTAATGGGTCACTAATGCCTCTTCCTTGACAATATACATAGAATGATCTGTCTCTAGGCTCACTTCTTAACATGCCTGCTTAGGCTCTATATTTGAAGAGTCTATGAAAGAATGTATGTGAGAGTATTTTTTTCTCCTAGGGTTTTTCTTGGTCCTGTACTAGTAAGGCTCTGTTATAAGCCATTTCCTAAAAAGCTGTAAATACTTCCAGGATGATAGAATCTCAGTAATTTGACCACTCTTTATTTCAGTGAAAGGGTAGTCTAATTTTCAGATGACCATATTCTTGTCTAGATCACCACTTCCACTAGGACAGTGGCAATATGTATGTATTAAGGATTTCTCATATTCCAACCTGTTTTTAGGATGTACTAGTGCCACTTTATTGGAACACAGTCACAAAAAAAGGGGCTGTATGGACTCCAGCACAATAAATCAGGACCATAACTTGGAACTATGTAGATACTCAAAACAAAGGAGATTCAAGGAGGAGTAGAAAGCCTTAATCTACTTATCTTCGTTTGCTGAGGAAGAAAGGCAGGCAGGGACTGGTAAATTCAGAGAATAAGAGATGTGGCTAATACTCTAATCTGATTTTTGTTTTGCAATTTTTTCCCCTAAATATATTTCATTTGAAAGCATATGAGAGTAAAAATTCAATTTGTGGAGCTAGAAATACTTTTTTTTCCCCTACAGATTCTAGTGCTATATGAACTTCTAAAATGACCTCAGCTACTAGACTGAAACAAGGGTAAAGAAGCAAAAATATGCTTTGTGTAACAGTAGTAAAAATACAAAGAAATGATTGAAAAAAAAAACACAACAAAAGGACAGGATTCATGCCTGTATATGTCTCTTCCTCAATTTTCTGTTGCATGCAGTAATTTAAACAAAGAATATTGAGCATTTGATTTTGAATAAATAAGGTATGTGACTAAAATGCCTTTTTTATCAGAAGATTATCTAGGTCACTACAGTAAAAAAGTGCATCGGCAAGAAGGAGTATTTGCTGTGTTGATAGTCCTCTGAGCATCTTCAATGAGCGCTTGACTGGAGAATGAGAAACTGTTCTGTTGCCAGTTTTCAGTAACCATATGCTGTGTGTCTCCTGAATACTGACTGCAGAGAGGTGTTTTGGATCTTCTAGACACCAATGAAAGAAAATATTTCTAGTTTCAGAAGGAAAAAAAAAAAGAGAGTAGACCTTCATGGTCATGTTTAATTGCTCTGTTACCAGCAAAACATGCTGGATAATGAATATACTGTCTTCTTATATCCTTGGTCAAAACCAATCTTTTTTCATTAACAACTCTTTCTTCTAAAATAGTTGGATAAGAATTTTATTACTGCTGTGGTACTTCTGTGTGTCTTGGACGCCTTGAATAGGTAGTTTGTCTTATATCACAATCATATTCACATGTTTTTTATGTGAACTAGTGTGGCTGCCTCTATGTATCTCCTTCAGCTGGTCTTGATATTCAATGAATAGTCAATAAAGACAATACCAAAAGTTTTTAATTCCTCTGGTTGGAGAGGTTGCAAACATAAATATATTTTAGCATCACATTTTATTGGTTTACTCTTAACAAAACAAAAAAGTTCAAGTTCCTCCTGTCATAGGAAATAAAAGAGGACTGCAGCAGATACTCTTTTTATTTTAATTTTTCACTCCTGAGGAGCTGGTCTGATAGAATTTGATTAGGTCTTAGAACGAATCTCATATGAAAATGAAGAGGTGAGAATTTTCTGTGCATGAAGCTCATTTTGTCACATTGGTGGTATCCTCAAGTGGCAGTAATCAAGTGATGTGCCATAACTAAAACCCTGGGTGAAGCATGTGGATCAGGAGGTATAAAACTAACCTTACATGGTTCAAAGTCTCCTGATAAAAACAGGACAAGCTAGTATCTGTTGTTATCTAGTCCTGAAAGCTTCTACCTCTCACTGGAGAAAAATTTCATGAGTTTATGCTCAAGTCCCGTTAGCGTTCACTTTCAAGAAAATAATTATTTGAAGGGAAGAATGCTTTTTCAACACAGATGTGGTTGTGAGTGCCCTCTAAGAAAGATGTGTGAATAGGTGGATGCCTATATACACACATGAAAATTTATATATAAAATATATATTTAGGTACTCTTTTTCCTAATTATCTTGGTTTTGAAACAAATCAGAATTTTTTTTTTTTTCTTTCCTGGGAGAACTAGGAAAGAAAAAGGAATCTGTAATATAGCCCAGGAGAGAGATTTCTTGTATTTCTATTAAATTGTCCAGATTTCTTCTCTGAGGACTTGCATCTGTATTTTGGATTTCAAATGTTAAAGTTCTCATACACTCATTTTAATTAAATAGTTCTAGAACATACAGTTCCTCCATCCTATTTCAGTCTTTACCTATATTTTATCTTTCTGAGTCATTCATTATTTTCAAACAGTTCTTATTTATTATTAATCATTTTTCCCTCTAAGAACACCCACCTTGATCATATTTTCAAATATCCTATATTGGCTTAAATATACACATGTAAGAAACATATACCTAACTTGCATTTTTACAGTGTTAGAGATATCTCAACAGATGCCATCTCAGAAAGTTTAACATGGTGAGAGCTAGCTCAAAGGCTTCTAGGGGCAACGGTAGTATGGAAAAAAATCCCCAAAAGTAATGTCTGTCTATTCCTCTCAGAGAAATACAAGGTAGATGTTAATTTGCGAATATAAATTCTTTTTTAGGTTTACTGTTATCAGGACAATCTATTTTGTGTTCACTGCAATTTTGTGTTCTATTTCATGTTCAATATTCATGAGCAAGTAGTGCGTGAATATCTGGCACCCCAACTGTAGTAGGACATCTTAGTTGTAATCATTCAAAGTGAATATTTGGCTCTATTTCTTTAAGTGATGAATCTCCTAGCCCCATTACCAAAAACTAGCAGACCAAAACTTATACTGAAAAGGCAGAGCAAGAGATTTATGGAGAAGAAACTCCTGCTTTGGGTTCTCACAATCCAACATCATTGTTAAAGGATGAAGTATTGACACCAGCAATGTATCTGTGTGGCCCATGAAGCAAATTGCAAGGTTAAAAGTTACATTAAATAGAATTTTCACACTGTGAATTAGAAGCCACATATTTGACTCAGTTACTAAGTTTTTCACATCACTTTCATAAAGCAGAGGAAATGGACAGTGATACAACAAGCTAGAGCAAAATTCCTCCAGTCTGAGACTTGCTATCTAGCCCAAAGTGAAGTTTTTTTCTATTTCTCCGCTCTATGTACTCGGCATAGAAGAATTCTGTGATTTTGGTAAGATACAAAGAACAATAATTAACTTTCTACTGTCCTTTTGTACTCCATTGCATGATGCTATGAGCATAGGATAGTAGCCAGCTGGCAGAGTCTTAAACAATCTTGAAATAACAGACTACAGAAAACCAGATGTGCCTACAACTCAGGATGGCAAATATATGCTCTGCTGCTGAGCTAGTTGAAAAAAGATGAAATTCCATGTCAAAATGAACCACAGAGGAATGAAAAGTGACAAAAGCTCACTCCTGCCTCCGCTAAGCTTCCTAAATTTCCTCTGTAGCAAGAAAAGACAGAGTCCTCTAAGGTGTGGTTCAGAGCAGATATTTGAGTAGCTATGAATCTCTCTTTACAGGAGGTTGGATTCTCAAGGAGGAGCTTAGAAGGAGCAGAGATTGGGTTAACTTGCTATAGGTGAAGGCTTTGTGAGCACTTTTGTTCAATGTGTCTCTTAGGTGTGGAATCACTATCCTCTGTGCTGCATGACAGTTTTAATTTGGACTCCAATATAGAGCAGATAAAGCAATTCCCAGCTAGGGGCACATGGTGCTAGACTACAGAATAGTACACATCAGAATTTTGCCTCCATATCATGGAATCATGGAATGTTAGGGATTGGAAGGGACCTCGAAAGATCATCTAGTCCAATCCCCCCGCTGGAGCAGGATCACCTAGGCCAAGTTGCACAGGAACACGTCCAGGCAGTCTTTAAACCTCTCCAGAGAAGGAGACTCCACAACCTCCCTGGGCAGCCTGAGCTAGCGCTCTGCCACCCTCGCCGTGAAGAAGTTTCTTCTCATATTTAGGTGGAACTTCCTCTGTTCCAGATTACATCCGTTGCCCCTTGTCCTATCATTAGACACCACCAAAAAGAGCCTGGCTCCATCCTCCTGACACTTTCCCTTAATGTATTTATAAACATTAATAAGGTCACCCCTCAGTTTCCTTTTTTCCAAGCTAAAGAGGCTCAGCTCCCTCAGCCTTTCCTCATAAGGGAGATGTTCCCTACAAACCAGATGTGAGCTGTGGCTAAGCTAGCTTGCCCCTGCCCCAGTTCTACAAGGCATGCTTTTCTGGTGTATCCCAATAGGTCTGATAGCCTCAGATATCCTTCATAACTTTACATCCTACACTGTATAGCCCACTATTGGCACCAGAATACAAAAAGCATTGTCAAAAGGCTTGAAACAGTCCACTCCTTAGAATGCATGCAGCTAATGCAAGCTATGGCTCAGGTACAGAAAACCATGGCCTTGGGCTTGGAAGAAGGTAGGGTTCCAGGCAATATCTTTATACCTGTGACTTTGTCCTTGAGAAGTTCTCTCAGCCTTGTGCCAAAATGACCAAATATGTCCATTAAAAGAAAAGTAGTCATCTGCATCCATGTTTGTATATAAGGCAGCCAGCATCCACAGCACATATAGACTTTATTTGGAGCTGTGTGGGAACACCACCTGCTCAGGCTGCTCCAAGAAATTCCACTTAGAACATTCAGAAGCAGCTGGGATGTGAATATTTGATTCATCTCATCTGAAGCTGAAATTAGGATTGAAAACACAGATCATGTATTCTACTAACATTCCAAGAAAATATTTATTTCTTAATATTTGTTGTTCAGGGAGATATCACAAACTGCTTATCATTTCCAGCTTGTTTATGCTTATGGGTTGATGTGGTTTATATTAATTTTGGCAAATAATTTTAAGGTGGTAAATTTACCATGATTTGAGCCTGCTGACCCGCAGCTGAAGTACAAAGTGTATCTGGAAGTAATTGTTTCCACTTTGACCAGCAGTCATAGAAAATATAGTGTTATACAGCACTTTGAGAGTGCAAAGTAATTGTCTGAGTTTTGTAATTACAGGAGCCTTCTACTCCTGTAATTTTAGAAAGCACCACAATTCAAAGAAAATTCCACGTGCCCCAGGATGAAGTGAGGACTCTGCAACATAGTGGTAAGTCCACTGAATACACTGTTCAGTGGTGCAAGTAGTAACATATTTTTCTTTTTAAATGGAAGCAAGATTCAAGACACTGCAACTTTTCCTCAACTACAAAGAGCTAGTATGCCTAAGTCTTCTTTTGATGTCTCTCAGTTCGAAAATTGGGTTCTTGTGCTGTCCTAAATCCTTTTACCTTTGTCTAGTTCTGCTATATACCATGCACTATTATTTATTTTCTATCTATAAATTAAACAATTGACTTTAACAATTGTCTTTCGAAGCATTTTACTGAAATACCAGATCAGGCAGGGGTGGATTCTCATTCCTCCACTATTATAATGAGTAGCTAATTAGTGAAAATTACTTAAATCCTACTTGGATGGTCTCCTAAAAGAATACCACACCCCCTACAACTAGTAGCTGTATTTGGATGCACAGACAGTATTGGATCAAAAAGACTTGTTAGATTTTCCTGAAGTGGCAGTAGGAAGAGAAAAATCAAGATCGCAAAAGCACAAAAGCCACTTCTTTAAATGTTCATCTGAACATGTATGAAACCACAACCTCTCCAGAAATATTCATTTACTAATTCTTGTGTGGATAAGTATCTGTCTCCGTTTAGGGCTCAGGGCAACCCCCACGGAGCAGAATTAGTTTCACCCCTCTTCCCCCTCCCCTCTTCCCTCCCAGGGGAGGAAGAAAGGCCTCACACAAAGTTGGAAAATTAAGATCACAACTTTTAACAGGGAGTAACAAAAGGGATATCAGAGGAAGGGAAATATACAGAAGTAACAAGGGAAGGTATGTATACAAATATATACAACACCGATCCTCGGATGCCACTGGATTTCTCCCGAGCCACGTGGAGTTGTAGCAGCCACAGAGCCGTCCGGAGCCAGCAGCAAATTCCAGCGAGGAGGAGGGGGGAGAGCGGAACTTTCTGTGTCCTTTATATAGAGTGTGGCAGGAAGGGGAGTGGAATAGCCGCTCCACCTGTCCCTCCTCTTCCCCAAACCTTAAACCACAACAGTATCATTGATTTTTGTACCTCATTAGAGTAAGTGCCTCAAAACTGTTGTTTCACTTCACTGGTTGAAAAATAGAGAACAAGAGATGTTAAATTCATTTAAGATATACTCCTTCCCACCTTTTTTTTCTTAGATGTCTTGCCTCATGTGGCCATGTATAAAAATTTCTACTCAGAGCCCCAGGCCAAAGCTAGTATGGCAATATCTGGAGAGGAAACCAGACTTATCTGTGAGTTAGTAGATGACTTTTAACCAAATTCAAATTTTTGTTGTAATCTGTTCTACAAAACAGCCAGTGTTGGGAATACCAGATTGTTTGTTTACCTTGTTATATTAGTTGAGACATTCAGCTTCTTAAATAAATGTTTCTATTTTACATACTCAGATCAATTTTATACTACACCGTCAACATTGTCTTGGTACTTCACATAGTCCCCTCAATGTGGTGCTTGACTACAATTTACTCTACAATGCACTTACCTTCTTATTTCCTTTGAGTCAGATTGCCATTATCCATATTTATGAGACACTGAGTTACAGGTAAATACCAATTTCTGAAAAAAGTCAGTGGTGGAACATGGATTTGCTTTAGCTCCATGTGCCCTAATCTTCTTAGTGCTTATGCAAGACCAAAGGTACAAGCAAAGGGGACCCAAAGACTGCTTGTATTTTTGCTTAGATCAGAAAAGAACTCTTTTGTGATTATATCCCTGCCTTTTCTGGTTACATGCCTGGTTATTTTCCCAAGGAGTTCCCAGAAAGAAGGTAGTAGGGATGGACTGTGTAATCTAAACCATAATTTAAAGGCTTGAACACTTGGAGAAATTCATGCTTAACTTCTGAAATGTCCTTTGTGCCAGTGTAGCTCCAGTACTCCGTCTGCTCGTGAGTGTAACTAATACCATAGGTTGATCATCAGCAGGTAAAATTAAAATCATCTGCTCACAGGGCTTACAGTGTTTAAGAACTCTTTGGCATTGGATACTTCCGAAAATACTTGAATATCTTAGAAACCCAACAACGACAATAAAAAACACAGTAACTTCCCTCCTTGATAATTATCAGTAAATTGTGACTATTATTAGAACAGCATAAATCCATCGAGAGCTGGAAGTTGCCAGATCTCCTCCAGCCTGAATTTGAATGTGGATTCTAGGCCTCCTGTATGGAAAGCCTGCATGTGTAGTGTGTGAGTGTGCACTTCTTGATCTCTTTTAATCAAGAGAAAAATGGATAATGTAATAGCAGAGTTTTGAGAAAGAATGCAAATTGCTGTGCATTGCAATGAAATGTTTCCCCTTAGGATTAGAGTGCCTGGTAAGACTCCTCTGCATGAGCTGGAGCTGATATATGAAGCTTTTGCTTGCATAAAGGCAGATAGGTTAGAGCTCAGCTGGGCCAACCTTAGGGCCTGGTTCTTCAGTACTTAATCAGGCAAAGCACCTGCAGAAGTCAGAGAGGTTTGCCCCTTAATGAGAATTACCTGACTAAATCTCCCTCTGCAGGGCTGGCAGTGTAATCCTGCTGCAGTAAAATGATACATAAGGGTCCCTTAATAAAAGTCTTAATTTGCTTTGACCACTGCTAGCATTTTAGGTCCACAATGGCCTTGGAAGTTATCGGTTGTGCTTTGTTGGCCAGCGCATTACATTTGGAGATAATTCCTCTTCACTGCTTTCTGCTGCAATCCACTCATGTCCTTTCTGCTGCATTCAGCCCTTCTTCCACCTCTGTCAATCCTGTGGGGATGAGGGAACCTAGGCCTCTTCTTTTTTTCTTCCTATAGAAATGGTGGTAAACAAAAATGTGTCATATTTATGTACCAGGAAAGATGAAATAATGCTACAAATTAAAGAACAATATATATTACGAAAATACATTAAGGGCTTGGACATTTGATCAAAAGTGCTACATGGCAAAAAGAGTTGCCATGTGTCATCTTGACCGCAGTAGCTTTGTGAGCTCTCAGCCTTCAATAAAGGAGAGGAAATGTGTCTTAGAGGAGTTCCAAGTGAAAAAAAAGTGTTATCTTAAGTTTTGTTATTTCACATTCTCCTTATGTTTCATAGACGATGTTACCATAGCTCAGCTGATAGTTTGTTAAAAACCAATAACTTGACCACAAGTCTGAATCATATGTTTGAGTAACATGACATATAGACGGGGACAGCGTGAAGAACACCACTGAGAGCACCTTGTATGACTTGCAAGTGAGAATACATTAGCACCTATCTCTCAAATTTCTTTCTTTTGCTTTAATTTCTGTTTTGCTAAGCCATTTTTGATCAATGTGATATCTTACTTGTTTAGAAAAAAAGCAGTCAGTAAGATAGACGGTCTGTTAAAGCAAAGACTGTATTTTTAATAGCTATAACAACAGAACTAGGGGAAACAATAACTAAGTAGTTCATCCCTTCTCAAATCTGTCAGGACACACTTTCTACAGCTGCCAAAACAATGGCCAAAAAGCAGAGCTGTGCTTAATATTGTTAAGTCTGAAATACAGATGCAACAAAAAATTGTCAATATTACTACATAATCCTACCTAGCCAAGCCTCCTGGAAAATCTACTTAAAGCAGATTTCCACCACTAACACCAACTGATATTGTGGAAAAACTCTTTTCCAGCCCACTAAGAGTGAACTAGTCAAAATGCAATGCAAGCCAAGGACTCCAGCAGGAAGAAACAAACTCAATGCCAATGAGAAAACTGAGACAAAGAAAGACTGAGTGGTGCAAAGAAAACAGCACTGACTGCTCTGTGAAAACTAGTGAGACCTCCAAGAATTGCCTGAGCTCCACCCAGATGTGCGGATGCTCATGATAAAGAAGAAACATTTCTCCATTCATTCCCGTGCCTGCCACATGCCAGGTCATCCAGCCCACATGCTTGTCTGGCACTGGACACCATCTCATCTCAAGTAAGTGACAACAGTCTTCATAGTGGCATTAGCACTTCTTTGGGCAACTATTTTTTTACAAGAGTACTTTAAATGTAGGAAATAAAGCTAACCACAAATGCCAATTAAGTAACTGATGCACTTGGCATACTTTAATACCTTTGCTATAAAGTGGGTGGCATAGCAGTCTTTCTAGTGTTTTTTACCTAGTTTTCAAAGCAGACACAAAACTGGAATTGCAATTCATGAGCGTAATGATTCAGAAAGTAATGCAATTACCTGTGTTTACTTTAAAATAAGTATGTGGGGAAGACCTGTTGTCAGGGCTATGAGTTTAGGGATCATCCCTCACATCTATTGCTTTACTGCAAAGACTAGGATGTATTTTACAAGCACAGACTGTATCAGCAAATAAATATGGTAAGCTTAACTCCAATGAATTTTTGTTCCTCTGTTTCCTTGTCCCCCTTTCCTTCAAAATTACTATATGTTACATATATAATTATAATGTTGATTTCCTGAGTTCTCTCTGGAGGATACTGTATTGCCTGCGACTTCCTCAGGTCTCTTCAGTACATCTGAATTCCAAACAACCAACACTTAAAATAATCTAAATATAAGAAAAAAGCTTTTTTTTCTACAAAATTACTGTCCCACCCTTGATACTTGTTATCAGGACTTTGATAAATGGAAATATCTTTGTTCTTTGAAGTTTTTGTGTACAGGGTACCACATGATCTACTAGTAGAACTAAAATTTGGCCCTCTCTACTTACCCCACCTTTGCCCATGGATTTCAGCAGAGCGGTCTTTAAGGTATTTCAGACTAATCATGGAAATAAGATAGCTGAGTAATCTAGATGATACTCAAACCCCCTGCCTTCCCCCGGATCTGGTATTTCTGCCACTACTACCTGTCAGTTCCTTGCAGACTGATTGGACATGTTACTGTCCCATATGCTGGCCCTTCTTCCACTACTTTTGTCAGTAATAATACAATAACTTTCCTGTACTGTGACTCTCTGTATCCATAACAGACAAGGTTGGGTTTTACTCTGAAGATCATATCCCAACATCTTTGCTCAGATTTTACCCTTATAAAATCTCATTCAAATCAAGAGATATTTTCATGAGAAAGCACTCAAAATTAGACATGGATAAAATAGGTTTTGGTGAGGGAAAAGGGAAGATATTGGTGGTGGGTGATAGGTATTTTCATAGATTAGCAGAACAACATTTGATGTGGTGATTCATTGAATCATTTAGGTTTTTAGATTACATGGCTGTTGAAGTATATTGAACTCTTAAGAAATTTACTATACGTATTTCTGAGTGTCTCAAGACTTTGTTTGCAAGATCATTATCTTTATTAATAAAATATAAATAAATTCAACATAAATGCAATCAATCATGATAGATCATTCAGCCAGGCAACAAATAATGTGACTCCATTGCCCACCACAGGCCAACATAGTTCTCTGTTATCAAAGATGTTGGACAAATGGCTTGCCAATGGGTGAGGACAGAGTCAAAAATGGTGGGGGAAGGAAGAAGGGGGGAAGAGGAAAAAAAAATTCCTGAAAGTTTAGGTCAAGCATCCCATGTTACCCCATAAATCTCTATTTATTGTTCAAAAGTACAAGTACCCAATATTTACCACTGGCATCTAACAAGAAATAATAACTTGATGCTGCCCCCATATGCTCTGCAAGTGACAGTGGATGACAGTGGAGTCAATACGTGTAGGGACCAAAGTAGTCTATGCTGTAGCCCTTTTTCTCGTTGAGGATCATGGATGTGACTCCTTATCCACATTAAGCTCTCCTGTTTATGCTTTATGCTGATGAAGTGAATTTCACCCTACATAATTTCGCCTACCCTAGCTCAAGTCACTTAGGAAGCCTTTATGTAGATTTTACACTTAATTAACATAACCTCATCAGACTTGGTATTTTCTGGAATTTACACAAACTGGGTGTCTTAAGAAACTCTGACTGGAGACAATGATGTAAAGATTGCTTTATTGAGAGAGAGGAAGAAAAATACTGTATACAGCAATAAGGTGAAGAAAAATTTGGATTAGAAGATGGATTTAGCGGGTTAAGAAGTCGCAGAACTTTGACAAAGCACAACTTTACTAATACAAATAAGAATCCTGAGCTGCATTTGAATTCACATCACACCACACCTGGTAAGAATTAGTCTAGCACAGCATCATCAATCATAGTGTGGTTGTCAGTTTTGACATCCTTTAAGTCTACGTTGTGTGCTTAATGACTACATTACAGAAAATGTAAACAGACACCAAACATACAGGTATGCCCTATATTTTTTTAAAACTTGCTGTATATTTAAAAATAATAATGAAGAATCACCAACAGTGTTTAGTATAGAGAGTGAAGAAGTGAACTTTAAAACAAGCTGCTATAAAATAATCAGAAAAAAAGTTTCTAAAAACGAGATAAAAAAAAAAGAAAAAAGCTTGCAATATTTAGGAATTTTGATTGAGCCAAACGGGAAAAATGTCAATTAATATCAAGAGGAAATAGAGACTCCCTTATATTTTGCTATTGTATATTTTCTCTCTCATATCCTGCAGAGGTTAAATATTATCTTTACTATACATCCTGTGAATTTTTCAGTTAGATATTGTAACCATGATTTACTAATAAGGACTCTGGAGTCACTTGTGAGCCCATTACAAGCCCTGTATTAATAATTCATAAGGGAAAAACACACTGAAGAAGTGCTTGGGATCATGACCTAAGTGAAATGCCTGAGTTCAAACTAAAAATCTCCCAAATTCCATTTTTATTGTTAGCAGATTCCTAGAATTACAATACTTACAAGAAAGCCTTCAATTCTGCAGCTCAGAAAGTTGCCCAGGTATTATGAATATAAGACCCCTTATCTGATTTGCTTGTGTGATTTGTGATTAAAACTTCTGCAGACTTTAGTGAGTGCAGGATCAGGTCCCTCAGCAATTCATTCAGGGGGACGCTTAATTTGAGATTTTAGTGAGTGTTTATTTTCTGGCTCAACAGCAGCATATTTGGGAGGTGGGAAAAATGTATGCAAAGAAAGGTCAAAATCCAGATGTAAGAATGAATAGCAAGAATACATACAAAGGGTGCTGGAGGAGTGAGAACTGTAAATACATGTCTGATTTGGTCTGTGGAAGGTAACGCTATCTCCTTACTGAAACTACATTATACGTTCTCGTGGTATGTATGTAACTGTGTCTGCAGGGGAATGAAAAAGGTTTTAAAATAAAAAGACCTTACTTTTTCTTTGTAAATTAGTTCTATTAAGTTTCCAAAGTAAAAAGAAGAGCCAGAAAACAATCCTTTATTTTAATTCATGTGAAGAATCTTCCTCATTTCTTCAATCTATCACTCACAGACAAGAAGCACTTTGTGAATTTTATTATTTCTACAAAATATATCTTATTCAATTAGCAACTGTCAGTGAAAAAAAATAGACAATAAACCTCCAGATCTGATTAAAATGGAAAGAAATGTTGAGTGTAATGCATGATATTGAAAGCTGTTATATTTCTTTGAAAATGAGCATTCTTACAGAAATTACTTTCGAAGTTTTTTACTGAATGTGAATCAAAGGCCCAAAGTTGGTTTGATTTTAGTCATTGAGAGAAAAATTTGAATTGGGAACTGCCTCAGATATCTGTAGTTTTAATCTAGCTATTTGTTTTTAGAAATAATAATGTTTCAAAGCTTTGAGGGAGTTCATATGTCTTCTTGGAATTTTGATATATTCTTTTAGGATTCCTCATTCATTTCCAGGACAAGGAAAAATAAGAAAAAGAGAAGTATTCTATTATCCTAACTTTATTAAAACATAACAACTCAAAGAAAGAAACTTTACGATTTCACTTATCCTAATTTGTAAATGAGAATTTTATTATGACAACATCTTAGAGAAAATAATACAATTAAAATACTTTCATGTTTGTTATCACAAATCTGGATTATTATTTAAAAGCTGAGATGCTTTCACAAATACATGCGGGTTGCGCACCAACAAAGTATTGAATATTAATTACTATTTTTATAAAGTAATTCTCATAAGTCTTCGGTCTAAGCCAACAGTCCTTACTAAAGCAAAACAACTTGAATGCTGTGGGAGTTTTACCTAGCTCAGTACTTCAATCTCCTTAGAGATCAATAAATAATTAAAAAATTTATCATCATATGAGCTACTGAGCTACTGTGCTTTAAAATTGACTTCTTTTAAATTAATCCTTGCTTTACTTGTTGGAAAGATGGTAAGGAATTTCTCCCCTGCCTTTGTGCCTGCACCCCCTCAGAAAAACCTGTGCAGACAGCATCCTGCAATGTGACATCCAGCCCTAGTTTGGTTCTGAAATAGTCCCATTTTTGGATTGCTTTTCCTTTAACAACCTGATTACATTGCACAATTTACTTCCACAGTTCCAGCTCTCCTCATTATTAATTCCAATAGCAAAAACTTGCCAGAACCCCTGAGAAGCAAACCTTCAAATCTAGAATTAAATAACAGAATATATTACACATTGGACATTTGCAGGAAAACTTTACTTGAGGGAAAATAAATACAAACATCTTGTTCTGTGATCTGTAAGTAAACTAACCGCTGTGCTGCTCCTAGAAAGGCTTCTGACAATTACGTCTTTCAAGCCAAAGTTTTAACAGTGTGTTTCTGAGGCCAGTATATATACTTCATACAGTATTAATAAAGGGTTTCCCGAAATAATGAAAATGTACCATGTTCACATATAATGAATAAGCACCTAATTAAAAGCACAGTAAAGCCAGGAGCACAGATATTGGGTTTTTTTATATTAATATCCATTGTATTACTTTAGCCTTTAATGTGAGCCTCTTCAGCTGACTGATGCCCAAAGGGGAGCTAACAAATCGCTCAGCTGGTGGCTGACACTGGTCCTGAAGAAAGCTAGTAAGGAACACTTTGCAGTCTTTCAGAGCCTCTACACCAGCTGTCACCCAGCTATGGGTGCTGAAAAGCTCCTGTCACTTCATCCAAAGGGATTTACTTGGTCAGAAGGAAAATTTAAATACAAAGCATGCAGCTAAGAAGCTAGTGAAAAGGATTATGAGTGCACAAGAGCACATGTGTATAAGACACTAATACATCTTTAGGAAATTTCAGATCCCCAAAGCCAGGATTACTGCCAGAGGCAGGGTGGTATACGTATGCTAGGACCTTTACCGTTAGAGTTATTATCTCCCAACTATTCAACTTTATAGTTCTTTCATCATGTGAGGGGGGGGTGTTCAGTGGTGGTGGGGAGGAGGAGGAGGTTGTTTTAAAAAACGCTTCCCTTATCTTCAATAGGGGAGTAAGAAAAGACATTCCTGATCTATTATTCTGTAGAATTCACCTGCATTTAAAACACTCTATAGCTTTCAGTTATTGTCTGACATTTAATTTGTGTGTGTGTGCGTGCACACCGTTGTCCAAATGGACCCAAATGTCCAGCTTAATTGTTTAATCATGACTAAAGCAAATAAAGCACGGCGTCTCACTCTCACCATCAGAGCTGCTGAGTGGATGAGATGAGAAAGCAGGAATGACGCATGACAGGAGCAACCTGCCCAGCCAGAAGAAGGTTTCTGACTCTGATCTGGCCATCTTTGCAAATTGGCACTCAAGAAAATGACACACTAGACCTGCTAGCTGAATTTGAAGGGGAATGACAGTGGGGAAAACGTTGTGTTACAGAGCGTTGGAAAAGCTGTGCCACAAAGAGTTGAGGGAGGGCAGCTGGTTATCGACTCTAGCCTTCTTTTCTTGTTCCTTTTTTTTTTTTTCCTTTTCTTTCATAAACATCATTTTAAAATCACCGAAGGGAAAAGGAAAGGAAAAGAAAATGTGAAACAGAAGAGTAACATCTATAAAAACTTACATTTTTAACCAGCTTAACACTGCAGTCAAACTTGACTCGGAGCAGCACCCATGCTGGCTGGCCTGTGGCGAGGTACTGTTATTCTATGTTAATAAAGCCCCTGGCCTGGCCTGCTGGATGCAGGAAAGTTGATGATAATGCCAAGTTGTTTAGAGGAGGGACAGAAAGCGAGACCACAGCACGAGACGCTGGCTACCACCGCCGAGCCCCAGGGGAGGGTCATGCAAGTTGTGGCTGCTGTTAGCTTGGGCGCACAGCCCTGGCTTGGCCCCTGGCGCAGGCGGGCGCAGCGTCACAAATCTGGGAGGGAGAGGAAAGTAGAGGGGTGAGGGGGAGGAGGGGGTGCTGGCAGGCAAGCAGTAGGGCTGGGATGTGGGGTTCACCTGCGGTCAGTCTGGACAATGGGGAGGAGGTGGGGACGTGGCAATGGAACGTGGAAGGTTTCATGGGAAAATCATATTTTTGGGGAAAATTCCCCATGTAGAGACCTTAGGAACATTAGCATTATGCGTACTACAAAGCTGGAGGTTTAACAAAAAGCGCTACACAGCGCAAACCAGCTGCCTTTAGAGGTCACTAGAACATCGCTGCAGTATTTACAAATTTTGCATGAAGGATTAGAAGTTAGTCTAAAGCCCTATATACAGTTCCAGTGGATGCTGTATACTATTATCTAAATTTCTTCACATAGACTATCATGTATCTGCCCCAGCAAAGCTGATTAGTGAAGCAGCTTGACTCTGACATATCCTTTATGCCATCCACAAGCTGCCTTGCACAGCCACCTTATTCACTGTGGAGACAGGCCTGAAGCAAGATTGTAACACAACAAATGCAAATGAGATGAGCCTTACACCACTTAAACCGAGATGGCTATAATATGTAACAGCTTAATGTGCCCACAGAAGTGATTGATGCCCCTTCCATATCTCTAAAGAGCTTCGGTTTTGATGCACTCTGTTTTTAACTAATATTTCTTTTTACTCCTCTTCCTGGCGATGCCTTTCTCTTTATTGTCAATGTGGGGAAAGGAGGAATAAAACAAAATACCAAGCAACTTATCAAAACTGGTGGTCTTTCCCAAGATCATGACTTGTCAAAAACAAAATTTGGAGGATGTCTTAATCAGCTCCAGGTGGTTTATTTAGATTATTCCAGCAGAACTTTGGCCCCTTGTAAATCAGTCATTGCTGATAATAAGCAATGTTTCTTTCTAGGCAAAGCAGCAATGTTTGTAAACTGGCAAACTGCTTGTCATAGGGCAATGCAGTCTAAGGGTCTCAAGGAACCATTGCCATTAATCCCAACAGACCACAGCCCCGCTGCCATTCTGCCCGAGTAGCAGATAGCCATGAATTTGGGGAGAATTTTAGACAAATCTAACATCCTGTACTAACCCAACCAAATGCTGCACTAACCTAACTGGCTATACATTTCTAATCAGTATTCGTTCCCTGTCCTTAAAATAAACAGAAAACAGATTTCTCCGTTTCCCCTAAAATCAATCTTTCACTGTATCTGTCAGTTGCTTTCTCCCAATTAGTATTCTAAATTCATTTATTTTTGTCATAAATTAATTTTTTTTTGCATACCTTGGCACAAGTTTTTCATTCAATACTTGTGAGTAATGTGACAGACTTAACGTTGTGTTGCTTAGCAGTAATAAAAAAAAAATAACTTTGTTAATGAATGGAGATGAATCAAAAATGTCTTATTAATTATTGCTTGCCTAGTAGGCTAAGCTTTGGCTCTTCACCTCACTGGCCCAGAGAACATTTCTTGCCTTTGGCCATGTCGGAGGGCCTCATTAAAACATCTCTTGGGAACAGATAGAAATTGTTAGTGAAAAGCAATGGTCAGTGCCTCAGCTAGAACCCAGCAGGGAAGGGAATCCCTCATCACTGAGAGCTAACAAGGCTGTATGTATTACACCTGTAATCAAACTGCTCTGAAAATGCCAGGAGACCACTGGGCTCTCTTTGTGATTGGTGAAGTTATCTGAAAATGCTGAATCCAATCCATAATTGATGTGCACACATACAATTACAAGCCTCCAGATATCAGTTACAATGTTGCAGTTGCAAGCCTTAAGGAGTGGTAAACCTTAACATGCATGGCATAAAATAAGGTGTTTGACATAATAAAAGTGAACCTGTTTTGCTTCCATGCACTGCCAGTTAAATTTTAATTGAATTTGCTACATTGTGTTAACAGATGTAATTATAGAAAACCTCACTGAAAAACAATGATATATGGATGGGCTTGGGTATCTTGTAGACATTTTGTGAATTAATTTGTATGTTTAAGTAAAGATCTACATCACTGTTTTGCCTAAGGTAAGTAAAATTTACTATGACATGTAATGTGACCTTGGAATATTGAAGCCTGAGAATTTTACATGTCCTAAGCTTCAGGTTAGGATAAGGTGAAACACTAGTGCCTCTTGAAGTCTTGTGTTTGTATCTGGCCTCCCTATGGTCTCCTAGAAAAGTCCAAATTGCAAACTGTTTTCAAAGCTTGGCTTCCAAGTAAATCACCCTTTAGTAGATGAGAAGCTGTGATGAAAGTAGTAGATGAGATGAAAAATGGCCTAAATGAGCTGAGCAGATAAATTTAGAAGTCAGTAGAATAGCATTCTCCAAAACAATATATATATTTATGATAGTTGATGCAGTTAGCCTCAGGATTAGTATTTTCCTTTAATTTTTATATTTGCTTGCTTCTTGGTTATTGTATGAGAAAGAAACTATCTTCTGGTGTGATGTATAAGGAGACAAAGTTCTAGAGATGCTGAAGATTGCAATCACTCCTTTCTTGCTCTGAGGAGAGGACAGTGGGGAGGCTGTGTAAGGGAGAAAGAGCAAGTGGAGAAAAAGAGAATGCAGAACCAGCAAACTACCTACCATAAATATTTTTGGGGTGCACCCACAAGTTTAATATGGAAGAAATATTACTGCTATTCACTAGGACTTCCTTTGTGAAGTACTTTGATTTTGAGAAATGGTAGGTAGATCTGAGGGCAGATGTGAACCCTGTATCAATGGCATTGAAAACTGGTTCATGAGACTACACACGAAGAACATGCTCTGCTACACTTTATTTGTTGATACTGTTTATGCCATATCTGACTCTATGGCATTCTTCTAACAATTACAAGAATAAGCCAAAATTTATATTAGCCATTAATGAACAGGAATAACAGAATGTCTCTTTCCAGTGCATCCGGCACTGTTTGGACTCCTCTCTCTTAACCTTACTAGGTCAGGTGTTCCTCTCCCCAGGCTTAACTGCTTCAAAATGTGCTGCCCTGAGTTAGGTGCCCAGGGTCCCTCTGTAAATGCTGGAAAGGGACAGCCATGCCCAAAAGGCAAGTTATCCCACCTGTCTTAGAGTGGCAGATTTGTGCTTTGGAGGCACAGGCAGTCCAGTTGAGGCAGAGGAAGGCAAAGGTAAAATGAATCCTGGCTAAAGTGGTTTGTTTTGTTTTTTTTTTTAAGTTTTCATTCATAATCTCACTAAAGCCCTCTAAACCCCTAAAATATTTTTCTGTCTGGATTTTTGTTTCAGCAAGGCTTCATTTCATATTCTCTTTTAATTGTACATTTTTAAGAAATATAACAAACTGGGAGGAGGGAGAAGAAAAGTTGCTGATCTTGAAGGGCTGGATTGGGAGGTGTAGAAAGAGTTCAAATACCTATTGACATTTATTTGAAGGCATATTATGTTTTCTATTTTATTTTTATATATGAGATTGAAAAGGGGAAAATATACAAAACCACAGACACAGGCAATTCCTTAAAAATAAAAAAAACACCCCTTTTTCTTATTATTCCTAAACTGTAAGGCAGGTAGCTGAGATATAAATGAATTTCAAACTATTGTCACTCTGAAATTTCATTCTGCCACCCAAATAAACAGTATAAGGACCTGCTTGTTGTGAGGATTGTATGTTTGACTAGAAGCACCATTTATTGTGGTAGAAGTCCTTTCTGCTAAGTGCTGTAGAAAGAGAGAACAAAAAAGACATTCACCACCCTCTGAGAGCAAACAGTTTAAAGTACATCACCAAGTTTGTGACATCTGTGGTTTAATTTGTAACACTATCCTGGTACTAAGAGAATATAAATACCAGACCAAATTTGCCCAGAAATCACTGGTTACATTCAGATCACGTGAGATATGAATTTGGTCTGTTTACTTTGGTGGTGTAAATGAAGGATGCTGAAGAAGTGGACAAAAGCAGATTTCCTCTGCTTTTGCCCCCTCTGAATTTAAGGGCTGACAGCAGCTCATATGTGTAATTCAGAACACCTCAAGGTTATTCTAAGCTCTACTGAATCATAACAGCCTCTGAGGTGCTTCTGTATCACCAAGGGATTTCCAGGGTGTATGTTATGGCCATGGGCCCTGCAGTAGGGTGGAGCAGAACGAGATTGTTGGCTCTGCAGCACTTGGGGATCCCCCGGATCCAAGGTAATCCTCCAGCCTCCATTAAGACAGTTTTCCAGATCTTTGCACTGCTGCAGTCAGAGCTGTGCTCTGCTTGTGAAGTTGCATCCTTGCCATTAAATGTCAGAAAGATGAAGGGATGTTAATTTGTCACACAGGTTGTATCATCAGCTCATGGAAAGATTTTTGCCATACCTGCTTTTGGCCTAGGCATTTGCAAGGGATTTGTCTCCACTTTCAAATTTTGCCTGAAGATGACCTTAGCTTTTGAATTATTGCCAAATATATATATATGTATATAATACTTGGAGTAATTTAGAAAAACTTGCATCTACTAAACCTTTTAATCAAATGTGGGATCAGTAATATCAGTAATCAGAGACTACTAATATGTCAGTGCACAAGTAATTAACAAAGTAGCAAGAATTGATATGTGGTAGGAATTAAAATGACAGGTGTCAATTACTATATTGAAGTCAGTGGTTGTGTATACCCGTACATGCAATGCACGTGCTGGGGTATATGTAGCTTTCATAAGTTCAGGTTTAACAACCTTTATATACATACTGACATACATGGTACAGTTTCCAATCAAGACAAATGGAGCTCCAAACTGACCATTTAAACAGCAAGCAAATGATGCTTGCAGCCTGTGGTCCCTGCTCTGAATACAAGCAGGTGAGAAATGGTGCTAAATGCTTTTGATGTTGCTAGTTCCCATTTGCCACCCAACTTTTTTCTCCTCCAAAACCTCTTAACAAACTTCAAAGGCCTCCTTGCTTCTTGCCTTAATCCAGTGCACTGAGACCTCTAGTTCAAAGAACTTTCCTTAAACCCTCTTCTTAAACTGCAACCAAAACTTTTTCTTTCCTTTCCACAAAGTAGCAATTACAGCTCTGTTGCGTGGCAATTGGGCTTGGGCCGATCAGCTCCTGCTATTAATTAATCTCACAAAGGGGGCTCATTTCCTGGCATTCAAATTGACAAGAGAGCAGAGAACAGAAAGCCCTTTCAAAGCAGTTCCAGTTAACTGAGGGAAGAGGTATCAGAAGAAAGAGCCCCACAGTATTTGAGGTAGAGGGCACATTTGATACTGCCTATGCTTGCTACTGATTGAATGATTTTGTTAAGGAGCTCTTTACTAATCTTTTACCTGCAAAAAGCTCAAGAGCAAGTAAGTGCAGCACAAATATTGTTAAATTGTGGCAGAGAGGCTTCACAGGCCAGGCTTTCGATTTCACTCTCCCAGTGCATCTTCTTGAGCATTATACTTACTTTAAACAGAAAGTGTTCACTTTACTAACACAGAAAAGCTCTTGGAAGAAGGGGGGGAGAGATGAAGAGGCAAGAAAGAATAGCAGACAAGAGATTAAAGCTTTTATTCAGTATCTCTTTCGTATTCAAATTGTGCTAAGGGCTCTGTGAAAGTTAGAAGCAAGCTTGTTCAGGAGGGCTTCTAAAGTGTGTACATGGATTTCATGGGAATAGAAAAGAAGCCATGGACTGGGTAATGAAAGAAAGATAAGATGTCCTATATAAAACAACTCAAGAGTGGTTCAATTACTTCAGCAAACCATCAAGCAAGCTTTGAAGATTTGAGGAAACTGTTAAAATGTAACAAAAACCTCATGTTGCAGGTTTTGTACAACTATATGTTTGTATACTGTGTGAATTACTTAAGCTATATTCCCCCTGTGAATGTTGTTTATTTCTTTGGGGGTTTTATTATTATTTTTCTGGAAGAGCTATGTTTGTCTGGAAGAGTTATGGAAAATGAAACATTCACATTTGATCTTTGTATATCTGTGAAAGGGAGTGTGCCATAAAAAAAATGGCATCATTGTTTACAAAGATAAACCTCGGAATTAAAGGTCTGTGGCTGACAGTTTCACATATTTCTCTTTGCAATTAAAATAGCCCTCCTGACAAAGGCTAAATGGTATAAGAAATAATCAAGCGCTTTGACCCAGGGAAGGGTCTGAACTGAGGAATATGCCAACTACAAAAATAAAAGTCTGCAGTTTAGAAAACACCTATTTTTAATTGCAGCTATCTCTTTCTCTCTCTGTCTCCTTCACCTCCCCAGTTTTCTATGTCTGAGACTTGACAAATAGTATCAAACATGGCCCAAGAACAAAGATAACCAGCCATGGCCTGCAGCATCCTTCAACCAAAAGTCACCTTTAGTCAAGCTTTTCCATCTAATTTGCAGTGTTTCTGTTTGCACTCTTCAAGGAGAAGTCCTAAAACTCTTGCAGTATAAAGCTTTCCTGGTTTCTGCCCAGTAAGATTATAATGGGAATGGTGGAATGATTTGACGCTTTTAGCAATCGTCAGCCCTAGCCACCCTGGTGCTCTGACTTCAGAAACACAGAGCTGAGCCTGCTACTTTATTTCTCTTAAGTTCATTTTGTGGGTTTCTTTTAGTGCATTCTGAGTAACACATCTGTAAGGCTCCCAATTTAAAGTGCAACTCAATCCCCTTCTGTGCCAAGTGTCCTGAAACAGTGCTAAATTACCTTCATAGATTATTGTTTTTTTAATTTACTTGGGTCAAATAGATGGCAATACTATATCTCATCAAGTGAAAGACAGCAATGCCTTGTTTGCTTGAACCAACATAAACAAAGACAGTTTACAGGTCCTTTTCTCACAAAAGAAAAATGGAATGTCACCAGCAAAACTCATCAACTCATGAAGACAATGAAACACAAGGGAAAAATGAAACCTAAAAACCAAAGGAAATCTCCATTTTCCTGCCACATGATTAAGGAAAGTCATATAAACTCATTAAGCATAGCATTAACACTCAAGATACCAAGATTTTTTGTCAGTGAACTGTCAAAGATCTCATGGTTCTCTAAAAACTCAGAGCATTAACTTGAGACCTTAGATGGTCATTAAAATGAGGCACTGCTCACAGTCTAACAGTCCTCTTGGACTCACAGATACTCAGAAAAAGATTATATAAGTTGTGTTTTGTCTTGTAGTCATTTAAGCACTTAATGCCACATGAACAAACCACCTATAGTAAACAATTCTATTCTGCCTCTGAGTCTCTGAATGTCTACTATGGCTGGGATGCAATGGTGTTGGTGCCCCATTAGCTGGATCCTGGGCTTTCCCTCTGAAGACTGGCTGCTGAAAAGGACTGTGATGAGAACCGACATATTGGGTAATCCAATAAACCAATGTGGAAAACGCTTCAGTAACCAAAGGTAAACACTAGTCATGATTGGAACACCTTTTAAAAGCATTTTTTTTTTTTTTTTTAAAAAAAAAACATGTTAATACAGAAATCAAAACAATGTCCAAGTCTTTTCCACAATTTTATATGAACTACATGATTTTTCCATTTTTTTTAAAATACCTCCCCTGAAACCTATATGAAAGAAACATCTTGGATTCCCTCACTTCAGACATGCCAAAACATACTTTGAATGAGACATATTTCATGAGATAGGACCATCTACTCTCCTCCATCCCTACAAGAAGTCCTGTCAACCACAGAAGGAGGACAGTGAAGAAATTAAAGAACAATTTCTATCTTGTAAATGAACTTTCTTTGTTCTTTGATTTTTATGATGGTCTTTATAATACACTGGTAAAATATAGTTGCTACTAGGACTAATCCTTTAACTGTACTTTCTTCATTTAGTTGCCCCCATTCTCAATGAATTTTGTTTCTTTCATTCTTTTGTATATCACTATTTTTGCCTCTGCACTTTATTCTATGGTAATTTACATCCTAGTGGAATTACTTCAGTTCATCCTCAACAGAACATCTCTACATACCCTTCAAATAGTGACATTAAAACCCATCAAATTCTTGGATTTCATATACACATGTGAGTCTGCCAGCCTCTTCCTGGTGTGTTTGGAGTGCTGCACCATATATTACATTTTTCACCTAAGTAATGTCTGGAGTGTACTTTCAACCTTGCAGCAAATAAAATAACTACAACAAACTCAGGCCAACTAAGACTTCATATACAGTTATATGCCACATGTTAAGAATATCTTGGTAATATCTGTCAGTACCTGTACCACCTTCACTAAAACAGTGAGAGATAATCTTTAATTACATTTACAAAAGAATTGAATGTTCCCCTGACTTCTGTTGTCTTTCTCTTCTTTGCTTCCCACTCTTTCTCCCTCTGGTCTGTTCTTTTACCTGATTAATTTAGATTGCATGCTTGTTGAAGCATCACTCTTGCCATTTTATGGGTTTTGCTTATTGCACATAGATAAACTCCCATTGACTTGGAAAGCCATGTATATACATATAGGAGATATATAACTCCGGAATATACCTGTCTGCCTCTAAAGGTTGTAAGTATGCAAGTCTTCAGAAGTCAAAGTTCTTTGGAAACTCTCACTAGGAATGTGATATTCCTTGTGTTCCTTTAAAGTTAATAGCAAGTTTTTCATTGCTATTGATGGGAGTTAGATTAGGTATCAAACAGCAAGGATTTTTATTTTTTTTAAAGAAAATACAAAAGCTTATAGTGAAAGAATTCCTTGGATTCTCTCATTTTAGACATGCCAAGAGGCAAAACAGCTCTCAGACTGCCTAAAATTCTCTCTGATTTCTAAAGACAATTTCACAGGAAATAAATAAAAAGCTTCTGATTAACCGAGCAACAAAGCAAAGGTCCTTCTCTCTTCCTAAAATGAGCAATTCCCTTCTCTATCAGCTTAATAAAATTGTCCAGGGCAATTTTGCTGGTTCTGAACTTGATATAAAGACAAATGTCATTCTCGAGAGACTATAAAGCATACCACTAGATCAATAGAGCATAGGAAATCCTCCAGAGATACAGTCTTGTTTATGGTCAGAGAAGTCTTTCTGGGGGTCGAAAGGGAGAGTTTCACAGTATTCAGGTTCATTAGAGTAAGTATCAGCCTAGAGGAGCCCTAATTTCTTTGAGACCACAAAAAGAGATTCAATTGAAACCTAAGCCCTTTTTCAATTGTGGTACTGGAATAATAGATTCTATGGCAAGTATCTTGGAGACGGTGGAAACGGCTGCTCGCTTTTTTATGCATAGTTCACTGATTAACATCTGCCTGATTGAACCCTTATAAACTCAGAATGGACTGAAATTTTATTGAGTAGGCTTGCTGAAAGGTCTCTGAAATACATGTATACAATGCCTGCGGGCATATAG
>VYZX01019422.1:0-44255 GCA_013401335.1 Brachypteracias leptosomus
ATTCTGTGATTCTGTGATTTGGGACAAATAACTTAATCTCACTATAAATCAGCTGCTGACTTATTAAGTAACAAGATAAATCCAGTAATACTTGGTGTTGTGGTTTAAGGTTTGGGGAAGGGGGGGACAGGTGGAGCGGCTATTCTCCTCCCCTTCCTGCCACACTCTATAAAAGGACACAGGAAGTTCCGCTCTCCCCCCTCCTCGCTGGAATTTGCTGCTGGCTCTGGACAGCTCTGTGGCTGCTACAACTCCACGTGGCTCCGGCGAAATCCAGTGGCATCCGAGGATCGGTGTTGTATATATTTGTATATATACCTTCCCTTGTTGCTTCTGTATATTTCCCTTCCTCTGATACCCCTTTTGTTACTCCCTGTTAAAAGTTGTGATCTTAATTTTCCAACTTTGTGTGAGGCCTTTCTTCCTCCCCTGGGAGGGAAGAGGGGAGGGGGAAGAGGGGTGAAACTAATTCTGTTCCGTGGGGGTTGCCCTGAGCCCTAAACGGAGACACTTGGATATTTGTGAGTCCTTCAAAAAATACTACAATAAAGTTCAATAAATAGATTCCAACAGGGCAAAGGAGAGGATGCATCTCCTTAAGTTCTGAATCATCTGTCTTACTGTAAGACAAGCTGTGCCATAAGAGTGTCATTGACAACACAGATAGGAGGTTTAGCTCCAGGGTAGACATTTGTCATGTAGACATCTGCATTTGGTTAGAAGAATCTCACCCAGGAAGCTATGATGTAAAACTGCTTCCTCATGCCAGAAACTTTCAGATGTAGCATTAATCAGAACAGAATAAGAAGTAGGACGGATGTTTCTCTTCTCCAGTCTCTCAATAATTGCGCTTGGTGAGGGGCGCTTTTTTTGGCATTGTTGACAATAATACATTGACTAAAACACATTGTAATTGCTGTATTCAAAAAACTAGATTATTACAATCATACAGCTGCCCCAGTGCCTTCCAAGAAATAAACTTCTGGAAGAAAAACCAAATGGTTCAAATTAAACTCAGGTTAAATATGAATGATGATTGGGAAAAATATCTTTGGAATTGTCCTAGGACACGTACACTGACTATTTACATACAGAGACATCTCTGCTAATTCTTTAAACAGCACAAATCCCTTGTACTCTTCAATTCGCACTGGGCTTTTTGAATGCCAAGTTCACCACAAAAATGAGACAAGACTTCTTTCATCTGATGTTCAGGAGATACTATGTCCTGTGTTTACAATCGGTGGTCTGTCTGCCTACACTTTCCACACATCCTAATGCAATTAATACTTCTCCAGGCGTGAAACAGTAGGTGAAGCAATATACAAGAGAAGAAAAAGAGAACCTCTACCACAAGGTTGAGTTCAGTAAAGGAAAAAATCCATCCTGGAGCAAAACTCTTCTCCAACTATTTTATCATTGATATAAAGATATGGAGTTCTTCCAAAAGTAAATGAGTTTACCAACTTATTATCTGCTGCCACATCTATTTTCCTAACCATGCTTCTATAAAGTCCCATCTCAGCTCTCTCTTCTGATGTCTTCCACTTTGACATTCTTCCTGGAATTACAGTTAGCCTGATTTAGTTTAATTAGCATAATGATGATGTACACATGTTCTACCACACTATTACTTATAGTCTTATAAGCATGCGTCTCTATCCCCAAGGGCAAAGAAATTGCTTCTAGTTTAAGAAACCATCAAAATCTACACATTTAATGATAAGTAAAATCCAGAAGAATAAAATAATCAAAATCCATTGTCATTGTTGGCAGATCTTAATGATGGGATATAATTTAAAATGCTTCAAACCCATATTGCTTGGTTCTTGGGAAAATTATAAGGTAGATTCAAGCAGATAAGAACAGCAAATATATCACTTCAGCTTTTCATCAGATTCTGGTCTGCTACAAGGTCAGTATGTGTGAAGCGTGTGGTCTTCCTTACGCTGCTGTCTGATTTCCTCCTCCCTGAGAACAATGCAATGAATGGGACTGGGGAGGCAGGAGAGCATCCAGGCCTGGAGGACAGCTATTCATGCTGCTCCAGCCAGAGGCCTGTCAGCATTTCCACTCTTTCACATGTGTCCCAGCTTCAGACAGGGATTACATCATTTTAACCACTTTTCTCACATTTAAAAAAGTCAAAATTAGTCAAAACAAAAACAGCAACCATGTGTGCTCAGGGATGTGAGCGGAGAAATAAGGATAAACAAATCTGCTGTTTTGCATATCCTACCAGCAGTTTGTCTCAGCATGATCCTTAAAAACAGTAGGGTGCCCAGCCTCAGCTTTTATCAAATAACATTTATAGGACGCCCCACATTCCCTATCAGTGCACCACAAAGAATCAACAGGGAACTAATAGGCTGTCCTTTATTTTTGAAATGTTAGGGTCCAGCTTACTCAAAAAATACCATGATGTATTTTGTTTTGTTTTGTTTTGTTTTATAGCATGGGAAAGAATGAATGAGAAGTGACCCATACAGGCTTACTTACGAAAAATTATGGTTCATATTACAGGCATGTTTATGAAACTGTGCCTAAGGACAAATACCCTCCAAAATTTCTGCCCCATTCTGCATCTGCATGGACACATGAAGTTTGCTGTAAAGTCTGTTTTAAAGGATTGTCATTTTTTCAGCATAAGAAGAGGGAAGGCAGGCTCTAGCCTGTCTAGACAGACGTGTTCAGGGGTGCTGTCCCTAGACAGCAGAGGATATATGGTGTTTAAAGAGGACAAAGATTGGCTTTGCTATAAAAGAACAAGCTACTTCCTGGAGAGGAAGATGCACTGATTTTTTAGGAAAATGCAGACACATTGTGAGGTCCAAGGAACAGCGATCTAGAGAGGAAGGAAGAGGCTGCAGTGTGAGGACTAAACATTACCTGCCTATAAACTTTGCAATTAAGGCTCATAGCCTGTTATAAATGAGTCTTTGTACAATCTTCACCTAGATGACAAGAAGCAAATGCTTTATTTTATGTCTTTATTGTTTTCCTCTTCTGCTTCTCTCCTGCTTGAAGAAGAAGAAAAAAACTTGTAAAACACACCTGTAATATGGATTTCACTGCTTGTAAGGAAGAAAGCCAAGGCAGAATATGCGTTGTAAGAGAGGCAAGAGTCTCTGCACTCAGGGAAAGACAAAGAAAGAGACTGTAGAGATAAGCAGATAACGCAAGGGAATTTCCCAATGAGGTGCCACGACTCCATGCTTAGACATCCATCTGGACTCTCAAAGTTTCAGGGAAAAGCTGGAACTGTTATGTTCATAGAATTCATATGAAAGTAGTATATGTTTTCCAAAATTTTAATAACATATTTTTTTAAGTCAGTAGGTTAGATTTCACTACAGGAAAATTCAGAAAAGCAAGAAAAATATGTGAAAGGGAGACAAAAATTGGTTTTTAGCTTTCATATTTCAACAAGTAAGCACATAACATCCTTCCTTTAGCTATAAGGCAGTGATGTTCTCTAATATTTTATTGTGAATAAGCACAGATACCAGTTCAAGGAGTTCTCTACCATGATTCCCTGCTGTGGCTTTTAACTTCTGAATAAATTCATTCAGCTGTGTTTCTTTCTCCAAATTTTCCAAAAGATTAAGTTATTTTAACAATATGATAAAGATTAATGTATTGAGGTTTTACCTATCACAACTCAGTAGCTTGTGGTTTTAAAAGGGAAAGGAAGTGCGGGGGTAGGACAGATGTAAAATCCTTTGAACAGAGAAATAATCCTGAATTCTACTCTTCTCTTTCTTATCACCTAACATTCACCTCTTATTATGTTCAAATATGCCAGACAGTGGTTAATAAGAGATAAGTGTATCTAGAATGAAGACCAAACCCATCATTTCATGCTTCTTATCTCTGTAATCTTCATTCAGAGGAATTCTCCTTCTGGAATCTGGGGCAACTTTTCTGGAAACCACAGCAACAGCAAACTAGAGTAAGTTATCAGTCCTCACAACATGTGTGAGTTGTGGCTGCAAGCAGACCAGATGAAGATATCGACTAACAGCAGATTTTTTTCCATAATATCTGGAATTAGACTAAAGAAAGCATGAGCTCATGGCATGCTGGGTACAAAACAAATGATTGAATAACTTCACAAGGCTTTAAGGAAAACTGCCAGAAAAAGTGTGGGGAAATGTGGCATTGAAACAGAACAGCAGATCAATGCAATAACCTCTTACTCTCAGACTAGTAGGAAGCTAGCTGAGATTATTACTGAATATTTCTCCGCTCACATCCCCATTTAGTAGACTTTTGGGAACATATCTCAAAGACAGAGGATAATTTTTAGTCTGTCTTTGAAAATCATCCAGGAAAAGTGCAGAAGCACATGTTTTAGGCTGGATCTGAGGGCTGCTTCAAGGAATAAACAAAACATGTTGGCAGGCAGAGCTAACTATGGGTAAGGTAAAATGCTGGAGCGCACCTGATGTCTACACTCTTGTCTTTATTTAAATAGTGGGAAAATGCTGATTTGTAGAGCTTTGGAAACACACTGGATATACTTTGTTTTAAGAATTTTGTGACCAACATTGGCCAGCATAGTTATTGCCTCTGTATGATAGCTACATGTGAGACCTGATGCTTTAGTCTTACGTTCATAAAAATGGGAAATAAGAAAGAATATAAATATATTCAGAAATACCTTCTGTTCTGAGGGAGAGAGTAGGTGAAATATCTTACCACCCAATCTCAATGCTACTTCTCAGCATATAATGAAAATTAAGTTGTTTCTTGTGGGCAGTGAGCAAATCCACATGTCAGCTCTCACTATAAAAAGTTGTAATCTCTCTTAGCCAAATCTTGTGCACTGCAAAGCTACAACACAGCCCACCTTTTAGAGCATGATCCTTATTTACACTCTTTAGACAGAAATATCCCAGAGGAGAAGGCTTCAGACATTCTTCCTTCCTCTCTTTCTCAAAGGATTTTTTTCATCTTTTCAGGATGGTCAGCATGCTATTCTGAAGCAGAAGCCAAAAGCTATAGCTTTTATTACAATCAAATTTAGTAGCAATAGAGAGGGAAAATAAAATTTGGGAAAAATAATAATCATAGTTTTAATGTAGATATAGTTGTTCATGAAATCATAGAGTCATAGAATGGCTTAGATTGGAAGGGACCCTAGAGATGATCTAGTCCAACCTTCCTGCTATGGGTAGGGACGCCTCTCAACTAGACCAGGTTGCTCAAGGCCTCATCCAACCTTGTGTAGATCCAATTTCTAGCTAGGGCAGAGCCCCCAAAAATGAGTATTCTGCCTTGGTTTTCAAGCAGAGTGAGAAAGTATGACATGGTAGCAAGGTTGAATGGCAATTTTGAAGAAAACTGTAGAATTGGAAATGTCTGTTTCCAAGGTGGTAGAAAATTTTTAAAAACTGAATGGCCTAATTTTAATCATCTAGGTAATTTTCATCCTCCAATACTGAAAGAAACAGCACAGCAATCACAAACCTCACAATAAGGATCTTCAATAAATCTTACAAATTTATATTGATTTAGGAGCTATACTTAAGAAAGAGGGGGAAAGGATATTGCAGATAAGAGTAGGGTCAATAATCTGATAATAACAATATGCATAGTTTTAGAAAAAACTTTGAAGGAGAGGATAATTAAGCATTAGGCAAATGGAAAATAACATGGAGCAAAAATTTTCTAAGAGGAGGCTGTGTCAAAGTAATACAATATCCTTCCTTGATCATGTAAATGGGATTTTGAAAATAGTAAAGTACAGTTCTCAGCTAGCATAATTTCAGTTTAGTATTTGATACAATGTCACAAGGAAAAATATTGTTTAAGATGGAGAAGAAAGGTGCCAATGGTAGAATTGAAATGCAAATAAAATATTACTCAGAGAGAAGACTATAATGAAGTGCCTTGAAATGTGATGATTCCGGATATATTGGACTTCCTCAGGGACTGTTTTCCGGATCAGTCTTATTTAACATTTCCATAACTGATGATCCCACAAGTAGAAATATCTTAATTAAAGTTAATGGTAGCCCAGAAAGTCAGGAGGTCACAAACCAGAGGAACATCGGACTAATCATATGTGGATTACTTCAGAATAATAGAAATGTAACAGGATAAAACAGGGTCATTGACTAGAGATTAAGAACAGACTTCCCTCAGCAAACTAGGACCTCACCATTTAAAGATCTGTAGTGAAGAGAAAGCCTGAGAGTAGGCTATGAAGCACCAGTGTGCTGCAAATGCGAAAAAAGTCAAATGGGATTCTAAACTATATGAGAAGAATTATATTACTCTAGTTGGTCACTGATGTGACCTCATGTGAAGCACTTTACAAAAGTCTGACTACTCAGGTTGAAGAAATGTAAGACTGGAGCATGTTATGGGAAGAGTTACTGGGATTATCAGAGGAACAGATGACCTGGAGGCTTCATGTCCTCTTCATGGAGGAAGAACTATGTGAGCTAAAAGCCACCAGAACAAATAGATATAAACTTGCTTTAAACGATTTCTGGCCAGACAAAGTTTTCATGACCAGAGCAACAAGGTTGCAACACAACCTCCCAGAATAAGCACAGTTAAGGAAGGAGGAAGAGGAATGGGATCAAGTTAACTTTAATATACAAGTTTATTAAGATGTTATGAAAATAATTATATAGCACCCCCCTTTGTAACAACAGTGGACAAGACACAGTGAGCCAAGAGGAGCCTTGAATCCAAATGTGATCCCATGTCAACCTCCCTTCCCACTCCTCGCCTCCCTTGAGCCCGTATATTACTTTGATCTGCCCACTCTGATCCGCCACCACAAAGGTACTCACACAAATTTACTCTCAGAGGAGGATATGACAGTGTCTCTTGAAATGTCCACTGTATATATTTCCCAAATCCTTTCAGGACTGTTTGCTTCTTTGAATAAATGGTTTGGGGTTTGTTTTTCCGGTAATCTTTTACAACTTAAAAAAGTCCTTCTGAAGAAACCACACAAGTTTTCACGGTTAATTCAATCTTCTTTGTTCCAGTCTAAATCTAATTCTTTAAAATATTTGCCTTTTTTTTTTGCTTTGCTTCTTAATTTTTTTTTAACCTGAGATATTACTTTGAATCCAATTCACAATTTTCTTTTATAAAAATGGAGCTCCTGATTTCTTCTGAAACTAAAAATAGAGAATTTGCCTGATAGTATTATCTTAATTTATTTCCTTTCTCCTTAGTTTTAGTTTAATATGTTAAATAAAAACACTCTACAACATTGTAATAGTATGTGCTTCAGCAACTTTTTGCAAATAAACTCATATCGACTCTCTGCTGCAACATTCTTTTTTTAGTAAGTGTAGAGCTGCCACTCCGAAATCATTGACGGTTTCTGTTACAAGCATTTCCTAATGATGCTATATAAACTGAATAGGAAATCTCATTGTAAAACAGAGTTCCAGCAACACACTTTCAGCATCTTTCAACAATAAACTTGAGTATAGGAACATGATTTAAGAGGTTAGCATGACGCATATAACAAAAAAGTAATTCATGTCATAAAACAGGTAGCTGTAGAGACTCAGAAGTAAGAAATGCAATACAAAGAACAAAAAAAAGTTAAGCCCATTGTGTGGAAAACCTGCAGTGAGGAAGTATGAATAAAATCATCCATGGAAAATGTATAATCATAGTTTCCAGAAAAAATGAGCAAAAGTAAAATTTGGAGTACATTATTTTCTCCATAGAAACAATTAATTAACTGCCAACATCCTTTACAACATAATAGTGTTGAATTTCATAAAAGGTTTTCCTGAAGAAATACTGTAATAGTTCTTCTGTAAAAACACAATGCTGCTGTTTTGCTCCAGCCCTGACTCAGGGAAGTCCACTCCGTGGGATCACTGCACCCGTGTGGAACCCTCTGGAATTCAAGCAGACTCTCTGCAAGTGTCAGGGTTTCCATCCAAGCTGCCTGCTGTCAGCTACGATTTCTGCTTACCTACATGCGAGCAAACTGCAGTTTTCTATCAGAAATGAGTCATCATATTGAAACCTAAACCCAGGCTTGGCCAAAATTCAGGAGGTTCTAGACCCACTTCTGATTCTGCTGGCTAAACCGAGGCACCGCTGGCTCACATCCTGAGGAGTTCAACGCAGAACTGCCTTTGAAGATTTGAGCCTTAACTCTTTCGAAGCCAGCCACCACCAGGCCACCAGAAACTTTGTCACGCTTCTAGGAAAGAAAAAGCACACGGAGAAAAATTTCTGATGACAGTTTGCTGTAGGGAAAAGAAACATTTTTTTTGAGTGATGCATGTATTTTTGCTGAAAATGTCTTTTCTATGTAAAATGCCAACTCTTCCATTTGGTGATTCTGGGCTCATTTATTGTCTTGGGCAGTAAGAGGAAATTAGGGTGACTTCTGATTATCTTGCTGCTTAATGGATGTGGTTATGAGTCAGAGCAGTCCCGACCCCCCTTTTGCTGCTAGGCATTTTGGCAAACTCTTGGGTGATTTTTTTTCCTGCACAGTAGCAGGAATGGGAAGTGATGTTCCATTCATTTCTTTCAGCTCTGACTACTATTAATTATTTTCAAGGTTTCTCTTAGGAAGACACTCCACAGGAAACGTGCTCTTAGTCTCACCTATATGTGCAGGGTGGTTATGCTTCTGTGAGGCAAATCCCTCCAGGCTAAGGGGGAAGACAAAAACATTTTTCTGTGAATTATTATGAGGGACTTGGTTTCAGTGCCAAAAAAAAAGAGTGTATGGAGCAGTGAGGTCCTGATTATGTGAACACTGGCTAGATTAAACGTTGGACTCAGTCTGAAGGACTAGTTTAAGACTAATATTGCCACAAGGCAGTAATGGAGCTTACTGAAAATAGTTATTCAGCCATTAATAGGGAAATAGGCCCACGAGCATTCCCCCCAGGTACTGCCCGTGTAGCTCCAGCTGTATACATTGCTTTTTATCTTTCGACCCTGTTTTTCCATTATTCTCACAGCATTGCGAGCGGAGAGAAAAAAGTACTCAAAATAAACCACAAGTACCTACCCCTCGGCCGGGATGCAGGGAGGCGGCTGGCGACGCCGAGGAGGAGGCTGGTGTTCGGCTCCTGAGCAGCCCCTAGTGACTGGCTCTCCCCAGCACAGCTCCTGCTCGCCGGAGTCCTCAGGAGCGCAGAGAATCCCGGGTTTCTCAGTGTCCCGCCAAATAAAGAAGTCGTAGGCTTACAAAAGCACTGACAAGCTGCAAAAGAAGTCATCACTTTAAGACAACAAGGATGTCTTTTTATTCCAAGTACGTAACGTGGATTAAAGAAACAACTGGCATCCCTTGATTGACCTACCAAGATAGGAACTGGAGACACTTCTACAGATGTATTCTCTTTCCAGCCAAATTAACTAATGACTTAAAAATCAAATAATGGAAGGAGTGATTGTTGGTATTACTTCCCCACTGGATGCTACGGCACATTAAAAAAGTTTACATTTCACAGAGGGACAACAATGGACTTTTTTTTGGTCATCTTTTGGACTGCTGCTTGCTGCATTTGAATGATGAGGATGGGCACGTTTTGACCCAAGAAAATCCTGGGGACTGTAGGGTTTGCTGGTAAACAAACAGGAAAAAATCATCTGCTTCGGCAATATCTGGGGTTCTTTTTTTTTTTCTCTCCCTGCAACAGTAACTTTTTTTCTAAATACTTTCACCAGCTTCAGGAAAGGGTGGGTTAGAGTCAGGGGTTTCCTGAGCCTTTTCAGAACATGGTTTTAACGTAGCCGTGTGTTCAGAAGAGCCCCTAGAGAGTCTTGTTTTGGAACACTCTGACGCCTACACTTTATTATCTTTGCTACGTTTTGCAGTTTTGTGTGAAATTTATTTTTAATCTTTAACAAAACATGCCCCTGTTTATCTTAAATTCAGAAAAGGTTTAATAATTTAAAACAAAATAACTTTTAAAATAATTAGATTTACAATGAATGCCAAAACATAAAAGCATAAAGCAAGCTAACAAGAAAGGGCTTCTTAAAGATCAAAGAAAATGTGTTTATTTGATTTGATTAAAAACAAATAAAAAGTACTTTCACTTTAACAGGTTATAACTGGCTGTTGACAGAAACCAGTGAAAGATTTTCCCAGTCCCACAGGATAAAGGCTTTCTTCTGATAGAGGTTCACGTACTCAGAACAGATTGCCCACTGACACGTCAAAGGAATTATATTTTGAAAAGCGACAAATCTGCATCAATATTGAAAACTATGGATAGAAAGGCCAGTTTCCTTGGACAACATACTCTTTTTGATGCCATTGAGTGGGACTGATGGTGTAAAACAGTGGGTACTTCTATCTTCCATTCCTCTAGACACAAAAAAGCTCCGGGAATGGGAGAGGTAAAAAGTACCATTTAATTAAGTGGAAAGGCAGGACATATTAGCTCAAAACCTGCTTTAACTTAGCAGTAGAGTCCCCAGAAGACAGTTGGCTTCTGTAGATCTCCTCCTGCATGGCCAGAGGAGGCTGGTATGTGGCAGCCTCTGGCCCATCAGCCATGCTGTGTCTCTCTCATGACAAATTTTGAGCCTACTGGGTAAGTCTCTCCCTGAGACTTCAATGGAAAATGTGCAGACCTCTCATTAAATGATGTCAGCCTGGGATCCAGGCAAGCAAATGCTATGTGATTGAGACAGGAATCTGCTTTAAGTCAGGCTGTCTAAAACTTTGTTTAATGAGGTTTCATGTTTGTTAATACCAATTTAACAGCTAAAAGAGCATTTGAAACAGCAGAGGTTTTTTAAAGAGTAAACACTTCCCTCATTTCTAAAAGATAAAAGAATCCATGGTCTAAAGATTGCTGGAAACCTCAGTGAAGTTCCTCAGCTAAACCAAAAAGACCAGATTCAGCATTCAAAAAATGTCAAGGTAAAAACCACCCGGAAAATATTTAAAACATTCATACATTTCAGACCTTCTCTACACAAAATGATGAAAAAATAATTCTTTAAAAAAAGAATAATTTGCAGGTTGTCTTTAAAAGCAACACGTGAAATTCATCTTCCTAACTTTACAGAAGGAATCATTTTAGAGGAGCAGTGGTTATTTTCACACTAATTTTAGAGTGTCTACACACTCTGAAGAGTCTGTCCACATACCCTTTTAAGAGTGTCCACATACAAGAATGACCTCTTTAGCAACCACAGCCACTGCATCTCACTTCCTACCCCATTACCATAGGCCCAGAAGACGCCTCCAGATAGACTATCCAGACCTGCACGCCAGCAGCACTCCCCCTGACAGGCAGGCTTCAGCTCCCGGGGTACTGCGTGGTGGGACTGCTGTGACTGGCGCAGAGCCTGTGGGCTCCTGTCTGCAATTCAGTGAGCCCAGTGCTGGGGCAGCCTTGAAATCACCCCCAGCACAAAGGACAGCCATAGCTGCTGCATCTGAGCAGCCAGAGCACTCATCGCTCACCACATGCTCTCATTTCTGATCAAAGGTTTGGTCAGCCCCACAGTTGCTCATGGAACTCCTATTAACTTGCAGCTGGGCTGCAGAGAGGAATAAGCTACTGCTCCTATCATCCACTGTTGAGATGGTCACTGTAAGATCATTAAAACAAAGCTGGGTGTGAAAGAAATCAAGCCTTGGTCCAGTTTAAAACACTTGGTAATTTGATGAGAAAATATGTGGGTAATTTGTGTTTATGTCTGGAAGTTTTCCCTAGTGTGAAAGCCTTTAAAGGAAAATCAGATCTTTCTTGCAATGTATGTTCTTTTATGTTATGCAGCCTAGACTGTGGATTGCAGTGATGTCGAAAAATGTACATGGAGTGATTGCATCCTGTCTCTGTCCTGCAAGAATGACTTTGAAATGTAGATGTTTCATCTCTACAGTCATATCCTGATCAACAAACTCAGTCAATAAATAAATACATTTAGTGACAAACCTATTTTTTTTCTGTAAGCTGCAGTTAAACAGGAACTTGATTTGTTTTTTGTATTCACATCTATTCTATAATAATGAATCCAGCACCACAATATCCAAGGACCCATTATAATTATAAGATCAGAGAAACCTTTGTGGTACCCGTTTTCCTAAAAATTACTTAAAAAACTCAGTCTCACATTCTCATTCTTTTGAAGTCTTTGCTTTAAGCCTAAGACCTGAATACAAAGGGCTAAAACTTTGGCTGAGAATGGGTTTTTTTAAGTGGTGAACCGATTTTGCCCAAGAAACTGGAAAATAAAGTGTATGCAATTTTCAGTTATTTTTTCCTAAGCTGAGTGTGATATTAAAACATACATAAAATTTTCATTTAAGTACTGGGGGGTTTGTGCAAGATGTGATGCTTAATTGTTGCATATGAAATTTGTAGCACCAGGGCAATCTGGGGCAAAATATTCAAGGGTTGAATGAGCTACAGGTCTCAGAAGAAATATGCAACATAGATACACCACACACACATATGGAGCTATGCATTGAAATCTGTGGAAAAATTTCTCATAATCATTCAAAAGTCTTTCAAAGTTCTTTAAGTGCAAGCCAATATTAATTCAATTACCATACTATTAACACGGCTATTAACATAGCAGCTTTTATCCATTATTCTCAAAACTAATTTCCAAAGGTTAACCTGCCGCAGGCCCGTCCCTGTTGGACACTGACATAAGATGAGGGCCCTGAGGGCTGCTCGAGGTCCCTGGTAGAGCAGTGCACCCTGACACCTCTCCTTGGCACAACGCTGCCCCAACAGGCCCCATGGCTGGCCCACGTTGTGGAGTTTGTGTTCACCTCAGGAAGCATCGATGCCTCGTTTTGCTACCTCAGGCTGTCATCCCTGTGATGCTGTTGGGGTCCCCCAAGCTCTCTGCTTTTGCTGCCTGTGGGAGAGGATGGGTTTGACCAGAACAAGCAGCCCCACAACATGGCTGCCCTGCTCTACTGTGGGACACCAGCCATTGGTCACCTCCAGCTCCTGCCTGTGGCCATGATGGTACCAGAGCAGACAAGTTTTGTGGGCATGTGAGGACAGTGCCATCACAGAACAGAAGGGACCTCACGGGTTGGAAGGGATCTCAAAGATCATCTGGTTCCAACCCCCCTGCCATGGCAGGGACATTTCCCACTAGACCTGGCTGCTCAAGGCCCCATCCTGGTCTAGTCTACGAGCAACAGCCCTAGAAGCAGCCGAGCCACGGCCAAGGAGCGTACAAGGCCGGAGAGGGAGCACCCGCTCCCCACATCCCCTCAGCGAGGAGGCTTGCGCCCGCCCCCAGCCGTCCCCCGCCGCTGCCCCGACCCCCCCCCCGCGCAGGGGCGGGGGGGGGGNCGCCGCTGCCCCGCCCCCCCCCCCGCGCAGGGGCGGGAGGGGAGGTGCTTGTCGCTGTTCCCTCCCTGCGTCTGACGCAAGCGCCGGGGGCGGGGCGGAAGTGAGGGGGAGGAGGAGGCGGAAGTGGCTGCGCGTGTGGGGCCAAGATGGTGAGTATAGAGCGGCGGTGGTGCTGGGTGGTGGGTTGTCCTGGTGCGGGCGCGGGGCGGCCCGGCTCGGCTCGGCCCGGCCCGGCCCGCGCTCTCCCGTGGCCGTGCATCTCCTTCAACCCCCCCGGTGTTGAGGGCCCGGAGGTGGCGGCCGCTGGGCGAGGGGCGCTGGGGCTCTGCTGAGTCACGGGGGGTCCGCCGCGGCCATGGCGGGCGCTCGTGCTGGCGGGCCGGGGCCCCGCACCGGGGAAGAGGCGTCCCTCTCCACACGGGTCGGTCTCCACTGGGCCTCCTCACGGGCGCTCGGGACCGCGAAGGGTGCGCGGCTGCGGGTAAAGACCTTTTCGTGGGCGAAGGGAGGCCGAGCCCCGGTAATCCTCAGCTTCCCGGGGCCGGGGGCTTCGTGCGCCGCAGCTGTGGCGGAAGGAGGTCCTGCCTCGATCCTCCGCGGCGCAGAGCGGTGCTGCGGCCACCTAGGACGGACCGGGCACTGGTTTGGCTTGAGCGCCTCGTTTCTGGGGAGTATGTCATGGTTTTCCCCTTACTTTTGACTTTCACGCTGACCTTTCCTCTTGTCAATCATCTGGGTAATGTATCTCTTTAATGCTGTCACTTACAACGATCTCAGAAAATTCTGGTCAGTGCTGAGTATGTCAGTTGGTAGATGCTTTATGTGCATGTAATGGCAGGTATTTTAGNCGTACAAGGCCGGAGAGGGAGCACCCGCTCCCCACATCCCCTCAGCGAGGAGGCTTGCGCCCGCCCCCAGCCGTCCCCCGCCGCTGCCCCGACCCCCCCCNCGCTCTCCCGTGGCCGTGCATCTCCTTCAACCCCCCCGGTGTTGAGGGCCCGGAGGTGGCGGCCGCTGGGCGAGGGGCGCTGGGGCTCTGCTGAGTCACGGGGGGTCCGCCGCGGCCATGGCGGGCGCTCGTGCTGGCGGGCCGGGGCCCCGCACCGGGGAAGAGGCGTCCCTCTCCACACGGGTCGGTCTCCACTGGGCCTCCTCACGGGCGCTCGGGACCGCGAAGGGTGCGCGGCTGCGGGTAAAGACCTTTTCGTGGGCGAAGGGAGGCCGAGCCCCGGTAATCCTCAGCTTCCCGGGGCCGGGGGCTTCGTGCGCCGCAGCTGTGGCGGAAGGAGGTCCTGCCTCGATCCTCCGCGGCGCAGAGCGGTGCTGCGGCCACCTAGGACGGACCGGGCACTGGTTTGGCTTGAGCGCCTCGTTTCTGGGGAGTATGTCATGGTTTTCCCCTTACTTTTGACTTTCACGCTGACCTTTCCTCTTGTCAATCATCTGGGTAATGTATCTCTTTAATGCTGTCACTTACAACGATCTCAGAAAATTCTGGTCAGTGCTGAGTATGTCAGTTGGTAGATGCTTTATGTGCATGTAATGGCAGGTATTTTAGAGTTTTCTAATAGCTGTTAGGTTATTGACAGTACAAATGTTAGTACAGAAGACCTTAACTGTAAGCATGAATTCTCTGTTGGATCCAACAGCGCTGCTGGAGGAAACTCCTGTGCTGAACGACTCATCACTGTCACTTTCCAGGCATTACTGCTGTCACCTTCCAGAATTTATTATACATTGGCCAATTGGTGGAGCAATTTGTATGAGCAATACTAAAATCACTTCAGTAAAATTGGGCAGGTTAGCATGAAATTAGTGGTCTGGGTTAAGATGGCTTTACTTAGTAAGCCCATGGGGGGGGGAGGGGTGTGTGGTCATCTGCTACAAGTTGTTGTAGTTTTTCCTTTGCTCCTTCAGTTAACTGATATGCTAGACCACTTGAATACACCTTGTCCTCTTTATGACAGCCTTAAACAATAGATAAAATCAGTCTGATCTTACTTGTTTGTAGATGTACTGAAGTAAATGAAGGAATGCTCAGACATGTTCCTTTCTGTCCTGTCAACTGAACATGACCTGCCTTTTTCCTTTCCTGCAGTCCAGGGTGGGAATGAACAAGAGATAATTTTGAGTTTTAACTGTTTCAGCCAGATCAAAAAAGAGCGTTATCAGTACCTTTAGCTGTCATCAGACTCTCTGAAAGAATTCTAATTTAGTGTGGGGGTTGTGTTTTGGTGGTGTGATTTTGTTTCTTTTTAAAGAAACCCTAAAGTGTTGGGCTTGTATAGGAGTGGTTTAAGGAGTCTTTGAGCACTTTGTTTCATTTGCCTGGCCTAAAAGCCCATGTGAAAGGAGTCTGGTTTTGTTAAAGTAATCTTTGCTTTTTTTGTTTCAGAATTCCAGAGGCACTTCTTCTCTGCTGAAGGATAGCATCCCACTTATTGAGTTTTCAGCTTCAGGACCGTTTGAAGGTTATGATCTTCTGCGTAGAGGGTACGCTTTACTTCCTGTTGAGTTGTGCCATACCTGATGTTCAACTTCAGATAAAGGAAGAAAGTGTGTATTAGATGTTGACTTTTTAAAGAAGGTTCTTGGCAGAGATGTGTCAAAAGCTGTAGCCTAAAGAACACGTGTTTAGTCAGGTTGTATTTCAAGCTTGAATTTTCTGTGAGACTTTTCGCCTCAAGAAATAGGTAATATTAATGTGCTTCTACCTTTTTAATAGTGATGGCAAAGTATTAATAATTATGAAAAATGTAATAGTTGTAAAATACATGTATATTAGTGTGTCATAGCACTGTGCAAAATTGGTTAATTTCAGCATTGGTACAAAAAGTATGTAGTGAATTTAGTGAAAATAGTGGGTTTGATTTTTTACATTTTACATGAGTGCAAAACTATGTACATGTGTTGGATAACAAGCCTAAAATAAGTTCATGGAGTTTAAAGTGTGAGTAATACAACTAGGTGGGGGAGGGAGAAAGGTATTTACAATACTCAGCTCCAAAAGCTTGAAGACTTCTAAATTTTAATTCTTATTAAAGTGGTGACATTTTCATTTATTAATATTTTTCTCTATTTCTGAAAGGGGTCAGGGAGGAAAAGCTGTCATTCTGTTTTGTCAAACATGAAGAAAAAAGGATGACTGAAATATTTTTTTTTATTATTATTTTTTTGCCTCCCTTCTGGAAATGCTGTAGTTAGAGGTCTTATTTGCCACTTCACTGTTAAGTTGGTTTGGGTTTTCCTTGTGGTTTGAAGTGTGCTAATTTTATGTGTCTCTAGGTTGATGTTTGTATCTGCGATGAGTTTTGGAATGCAACTTAAAAAGTGAAGTTCAGTATTTTTACTTCTATTTTTAGATTTACGAGTGTGAAAAATGAATTGATGCCCTCCCACCCGCTGGAGCTGTCAGAAAAAAATGTAAGTATAACATCAAATGTAGCCATCCTCACCTTAACTAATTATATAAGTTAACAATGTGGTTGCCACCACTGCTTTATGTGGTAACAAGTCATGAGCAGGGTGTGCCTTTAACAGAATAAAGGTGTTAAACAGTAACATTTTATTTATATAAATAACGTTGTTGCCAAATTTGTTTAATGTTAACCTCCCACATGTGACTCTCTACACTTCAAGTATGTGAGTGACTTTCAGAGTAGGGGTTTACTTAATAAGGTTTAGTAACCTAGAAGCTGTTAAACTAGTTGTGTATTCAGCCTCTGCAGTTAGGTGGAGAGCACAGCTGTCACCTCTGGAAGACTGATCCTTCTGTTTTGTCTAAGTTTACCATATATTTTCATTTTCAGACTTTCAGTCTGTGAACCTATGAATATTTTTCCTTAAATTATTTGATCCCGTCTAGAAATTCTACACGTACATTTGTCCTAAGCATATGTAGTCTTCTCTGGCTTAGTCATTGCTCATAGACCACCTAAGAATGGTGTGTGGACCATAGGTTGAAGGTGAGGGAAGACTAGACTGACAGGTTTGGCTAAATAGCTGGTTGAACTGGATATTGTCTCTGGTGCCTGTTTTGTCAGCACGGAAGATTTGATGTAATAAAATGTACTGAAGGAATGGCAGTATTTGGATGTAATGTTCCAAATTGATAAGCTAATCAGCATGTTGAGGTCTGAATGTAATGTCTAATGTATTGTAATTTTAACCAGTGCAAATGTTGTCTTGAGTTAAAAGGATGATGTTAATGTGGCACTAGCTTCACAAACTTATTTAAAGATAACTACAGATAAAGCCTGCATAACTGAAAGATTACATGCTAAAGAGAAAAAGGGCACAGAAATAAGTAAAATGGACAATGTGATCCCCTAAGAAGTACGTGAAACTTTAAATTTTTATTTTTTTTTTCCACATACTGTTTGGTTAGTTCTGCTCTAAGTTTATGGCTGATTTATCCAAGAAATATTTTCAAGTACATTCGAATGGGAAAAGACTTACTTATGGTTGTTTTTACTGCTGTAAATAGTAGTTTTTCAGGTAGCATTGGGGAAGCCAAATCTTTCTGCTACCCAGATAAAGACCTCTACTTCTATAAAATGAAACAAATGGAAAAATAATGTAACCAGAATTGCAAGTTTGGGGTGCGGCATATAAACAGTATTTTCTGCTAACTTTTGAAGAGCATTCAATACAGGTTGTTGTGAGGAAAATACATGTTATGCATTTGACTTGTATTTTCCTGTTGGTTTTTTAAATCCTTCTGAAGAAACAGGATGATGTTCTCAGACTAGTAGGCTTTTGTCGTGGTGATTGTGTTTTAAAAGAAAAGATTTGTAATTTTGTTGTACTTTACAGTATTGCATTGTATCAATCTTAAAGGCGTGCAGTTGCTTCTATAAAAGCCAAATTTGAGGCTGGATTAGTCAAGCTTAAGTTTAACATTAAGAATGTTACTTTTGTGTATTTCAGTATTCATGAGCCAGTACTTTTTTCATTAAAAGAACTGTCTACTAAATAAATTGTCTTATTGATCATAATTTTGGCAACTGCTCCAAAACTAGCTTTCTTTTGCTTTTTGGAGTCATATGGAGTATATGGGGTCCTCTATCTTTCTATGTGATCAGAAAATAAGTATTTGAAGTGTAGAGTCTTTGATGTCTAACATTAACATGTTTATGGGCTTAAAGTTTGTGTTGTTACTTCAAACCCGACTTAGCTTCCAATTTGTGCTGACAATACTGTAGTAAAGTAGTGCGAGACTACACCACTTGGTGGTGTTACATGTCCTGATTGTCAAAAATAACAAAATAAAATTGCTACTATTGATTTGTAATAAAATCCACCAAAAAGGAATTTTAGTTTCATAAAACAAATCTCACTGCTTTACTATCTTCCATGTACATTTGACACATATGACAGTATCTCCAAATTTTTACATATAAATTTAATAAGTGTGTTCATTTAAGTAGAATGTTTGTGGCTGTACTTGAAAATAACCTTTTCTGAAGTAAAAATCAATGTTGTTTGTGATAGTTCCAGTTAAATCAAGATAAAACGAGCTTTGCCACCCTGAGAAATATTCAAGGACTCCATGCACCCTTAAAGCTGCAGATGGAATTCAGAGCAGTGAAACAGGTAGGCATTTTTATTCGACTGGTATAACATAAACTGCTTTAAAAAAATTTTATCTTGGAACAGGCTTCCAGAGAAACATGTTTCTTTGTTGAAATACCTTATGATTCCAAAAGAAAGGGGAGGGGTTTGAGGGCTACAAGGATGACTAAGGGACTGGAACATCTCCCTTACAAGGAAAGGGTGAGAGACCTGGGGCTGTTTATCCTGGGAGAAGGCTGAAAGGGGTTCTGATCAATGTTTATAAATATCTTCCTAAATATCTTCAGATATCAGGAAGATGGAGCCAGTCTCTTTTCAGTGATGCCCAGTAATAGGATGAGGGGCGACAGGTGCAAACTGGAACACAGGAAGTTCCACTTCAACATGAAGAGAAACTTTACCATGAAGGTGATGGAGCACTGGCACAGGTTGCCCAGAGAGGTTGTGGGGTCTCCTTCTCTGGAGACTTTCAAAACCTGCCTGGACGTGTTTCTGTGTAACCTGCTGTAGGTGAACCTGCTTTGTCAGGGGGTTGGACTAGATGATCTCCAGAGGTCCCTTCCAACCCCTACCATTCTGTGATTCTGTGAAATTTTTTCACTGGACTGCTTTTATTAAAACCTAACAAACACTGCAATTAGTAGTTTTCAGAACAGTCAATATGCTAAAGCTTTTCAGCTGCTGTTCTTTTATTTGTTACTTGCTGAAGTGGTAACTGCTCTAGCTTTTCTGTGGACTAGCTTCCTGTAAGGCTTCAGAGAAAAGCAGGAGGAATTCTCTTCTGTAGAATGTATGACCTTCATGGGAAGGAATCTCTGCACCTGTAGGAAAAAGACTTAGAGGTCTGAAGGAGGTAGTGATTTGGGAGTGAATATAGAGCTAAGGTGAAATGTGAAGCGGAGAATTTGCTATGTGCTTATTTTGTTCCACAGCCTTTCTTGAAAGAACAGGGGAGGTCTACAGGGAGTTAAGTTCAAAGGTTTTAACTCTTTAATTGGGAAGCTGAGTCTGTCTCCTTTACCTTCTTACCTGTTAGGATGGAGACTAAACTTCAGGGAGGCTGACTTTGTCCATTAGAAAATACTAAAAGCCCATTGCTTCTAGTAAACTTTTTTTGGCTTGTTGAAGGTTGTCAGACTACTGAGAGCTGTTTTAGTAAGGGAGTTAGAGCAATTTTATACTCCCTTCCAGTGGATTGGATGCTACTGGACCACAGTGAGTTGCATTAAACTTGGCAGAAATGACTGGTCTTGAAGATGTGAAAGTCAGACAGGATCTATGAGAACAGCCCTTGATCTCAGCTGTGATGTTTTATGAGGAAAAATCATTTTCCTAATTTATGGCAGAAGAGGAGGCAGATAAGGATACCCTGCTAGTGTATCTCCACAGGTATTCTTGGGAGGGGGGCGAAACATGGTAATTGCAAGGTCTTTCACTCCCAGCTTCATGTTAGTTATACAAGTTCTCTTGTGGTTTAATTTCACTGTTCTAAAATACTTACTGGAATAGTGTATTTGAACTTCCGATAATTGTAGCAGCAGTGATTATGAAAATCTGGCACATTTTGTGTAAAGAGATTGCTACACAATCATTTTATAGTTGTAAAATATCTTCATGGTATGACTGAAGCGTCACTACTAGTAATGAATGTAGTTGTAAGTACAGATATGCCATTCTCAGAATATTTGGGATCCTAATACTGTTGTGTACTGCTTAAGGGTTTTTGTAATACTGTGGGTGAAGGGTACAGATGAGTGTTGAAAGTAACTAGGAATAGACTTGGAGCTTAAGAATTTGTGGGGATCAGAGAAATTATTATTTAGATTAACTGCAAGGAGGATGATGTTTAGGTGTGAAAATCAATATAGCTCTTTCACTTACATTCTTGACTTGTGTCAGGAAGCTTAGAAAGTGGTTTCCAAACACTGCAGTATATGTCAGTTGCACAATACTGACCTTGGAGTGTAGGTGTTTTGTTGCAATTAGCCTCCCCAGCTTTGTGATAAGAGGAGGAAAAAACTTTTTTTTTTCACTTTTTTTTTTTAAACTACACTGTTTGCTGTAGTAGCTACACTGCAGTGAAAGCTATGAATCTAGTGAGAGGCTGCTCTTTTCAAAACAGATAAACAATAGAAGATGGTGGTGTTAGGTAGGTTTTGCTATCTCTGTGCCAGTAATTCTATTATTTCATTGTTAGTTTTGAAGGAAGAAGTGACTTTGCCTGTTGCATTTCTCAGTCACTTCAGACTGAGAAATCCAAATATAAACCCAATTTCAGACTCACAGTAACTTAAACTCATGTCTTCTTTACAGGCCCAGCGTCTCCCGTTTCTTCACAGCTCAAACATAGCGCTAGATACTCTGAGAGGAAATGATGAATGCATCAGTTTTGAGGATATCCTTAACGGTAAATACATTCTATTTTGAATGCTATGGAAACATTTAGAGGTAATATTTGAGAACTGTAAAGTTCTTTGCCTCTAAGGAATAAGAGAATTAAACACACAAAAAGAATTCCTAAAGGCAAAGAGGCACTGGGAAAAGGAGACATAAATGTAGTTCAGCTGCTAGTTGTGTGGAGATTTCTCTGAAATACTGAGTAAGCCAGTATTTGCTTGTAGGCTGGGTTTCTGAAGGAGTAGAAGATAATGCATTTATGTTGTATGCCTGTTTCCCCAGAAACTTTTGAACTGCTTATGCAGCTTTTGACAGGTGGAGGTTACAAAGATACTAAGTTCTAATAAGTTCTATAATTAAAAAGAAAGGCTAGAGAAAATATACTGAACTAATGAACCAGAGATGTGGCAGGGGGAAGGCTCCCTCAAATTAACTCAACAGTTTACAGTCTGCAAACAGTTTGCAGGTGGGTTACTGACTGACAGTATGTATGGAATAGAATAAACCTGGAAAAATAGGTGTGTTTTTTTTAAAAAAAAATATTTCCTAGGTGGTAGTTAAGGACATGGAGGGGTAGGCAGAGGGTATTTTGAGGTGAGATTAGAAATGGAAAGAGATAGGAAACTGGAAATACTGGAGGGAATCTAGAGGCATGAGGTAAATCTGGGATTATTTTCTGGGATGAATTTAGAGGGAGCAAGGGAAGGAGTCTTTAGATTGTTGTGGTTCAGGGAACAGAGCAATGTCAAACAATTAATGGGAAATTGGTTATTTGTCATTGCTTACAACAAACTGTTACGTATTTATAGAGTGCTAGGGAGTGAGTGGGTTAAAAGTGTTTTTTGGTAAGGTTCTATTTATCACCTGGGGTAATTTTGGTGTTGATTTTCTGAAGGAATAAAAGGCATTAACTTGCCTTATGTATGGAAGGAAAACACTTCTGATACACCCATAAAGAAAGGTATCTTTCTTCCAGAGTACAGTCACAACCTTTTCCCTGGCCTTTGATTTTGTTCTGCTTTTTTAAATGGTTTTTTTTTTTTTTTTGGTATGAAAATGAAGTTCATACTGCCAGTATTAGTATCTCTTGTTCTCTGCACATTCCTTGATAACCTTTGAGTACATTGATGTCAACCATACTTCACAGAATGCTGGAAATCGCAGAGATATTTAAGGGCATAGAACTTCTGTGAAACTAGGCAGTTAAGCAGGGAAGAGAAACCATGGGTGTATCCTGACTGGCAGAAGGAAGAAGCATAAGCTCCTATTATGCAGAGACGTTGCACTAGAAAGAGATGTAGGACATCTATGAGCTTCAGTCAGATTTGAGTTTTCTTAAAACACACAAAACTCAGATCAGCCTTGAGATTCAGGCTACAGGAGACTCTGCTTATGTAGAACTGGTTGGTTTTACTTGAAGTGTGAATGTCTGAGTCCTGAAACACTAGATATTCCCTGATCCTTGCTTTGGATAGAGACTTAGGAGTTACAGGCCTGTGTTGTGCAACACTGTCAAAAATCAGTCAAGTAACTGTTGCACTAAGCATTAGAACTAAGAAAAAAAATTGTTGTGTTTGTAGTTATTGTTGGTCTTTGTGGCTTGATAATCTCATGCTGTTGACTTCACTTTTTTCCAGATCCTTCACAGAGTGAGGTTATGGGAGAACCACACATGATGATGGAATACAAGCTTGGTTTATTGTAACAAAATGTACTCAACAAAAATTGTTTTGTGTGTGTCTTTATACAGCAGATCTAAATACATGATACTAAATTGACACAGTGTTAAGCAGTCTTACCGTTATCATTTGCCTTCCTTGATGAAAAGGCACATTAAATGTTTAAAGTCTATAAGTTGTTCTGTGCTTGTTGTCAATTATATCAATGTCCTGTAACTAGGTATTTTAAATAATGTCTCTTGGTACACTGCTCAGGACAACAGCTTCTTAACTATGGAAATACTATATATGTGTACAAGAAATCCAAAAATACCCATACATTTTAAAAACTGCTGTGGGTAAATGCATTTAATGGATGTTCTTGCAGAAGAGTTTTTTAAGGGGGAAAAGAAGGTATTTTCCATTGAGTAACTCTTTGTTCATGAAAATTTCCATACACTTTTTGAACTATTGAATAAAAGTTTGCTATAAATGCTGTTGCGTCCCAAAATATATTTAATCATAAATCAAGAATCTCTTATCTACAACACAGAGTGTTGTTCCTTTTCTTGCAGTATCCTTAAAGATCTTTAAGTTCTGCACTGCCAATGGAATCCTGAAAAACACATTTTATCCCCCCCTGTTGACAGTTGTTTGTGACTGAACCGTTAAGTTTTTGTGTAGAATTGGAAGTATCACTGTAAGAAGGAAGTTAAAGGCCTGGCTTGTTGTGTCCCTGACAGGATATTCTGCTTTCTGAAAGTAGAAGCAAGATTCTCTCAGGAGTTTAAAGAGGTATTTTAAAATCCATTTGGGAACATAATCCAAAAGAGCTCTCCTAGATCTAGGTATTTTAGTATTCAGATAGCAAGAATGGATGCAGTGCCTAATTATGACAGTACTTAATAAAGCTGCTGCAGTGAGAACATGGAGATACAGTTTTACTAGAGGACAAATACAGAAACTATTTTGTGGCTTTGCCAAAATCAGATCATAAGGGAGAATGAGAGACCTATAGTTAAATACATCTTCTAAAGGAGCGGGCTGCTGAAAGGATTTTGTAATGCTTAAGTAGAGGAGGTGTGTTACTAAATTCAGAGTTGTAACAACTATTTTCTGATGTCATACACATGCATATATCAAAATCCCACAAGGCAGCTAGTATGATGTGGAATATTAGAAGGAAAAAAAGGTCTATGGTTCAAAAGATGTCATCTCTTGTCATATGTAGGCAGCTTGAAACAGTATTTCTAAGCCAGAAACAGTCTTTATTCAGCAGGTTTTAATGACTTGGTTAAACTAAGTGCACTGTTTTGTGTTCTCATGTAGGTAATTGTAGCAGAAATATTGCTATAAACCTCTTTTCACAATCCCAAACATCTCTTGTGCTTTTCAGTGTGCTTAAAGCTGCCACAAATTCCTACCCATGTGGGCGGAAGCCTCTGGTTTCCCTCCTGTAAACTTTGTGGTGCTTTTTTGTGTGCCTCTAATGTGAAGTATTGCAGAAAATTTAAAACTTTGAGATGACAGATTATACACTTTACTGGCAGTTTTATTTGGTTTTCTCTTTAAACTTATTTCAGTTAAGAAGTGAAGCTTCTAAAATTGTCTTACTAGAGGGCTGCAGAGATTAGAGGCTTGTGCTGTGAAATACAAGCTATTTCATTTGTGAGCTTAAACATAAGACCATTAATTTGAATGCACAAACACAGACATACTCACTGTTCTGTTTTCCATAGCTGTCCTGGTCCTTTTGTGACCTGATATACATTATTAAATATCAGAATTGGCTCCTATTTTATAATTGACAACTTTGTTGGTTAGTTTTGTATAAAGCAGAAGTAAACTTGTTACAAAGCAAGCTTGGCGTTCAGTAGGTTTTTGTATTGCTCTAGGCTCAGGTCAGAAAGGCTGAGAGATTACCTTGCCAGATCTGGGGCAAATTAAGGAATGGCATGGACTTTAGGAGGATTTTCAGGTCTGGCTGCCTACCTTCCTGGAAAACAGGGAGCCATCCCACCACTGTACAGTTACTAGTACCTTGTAGCTGCTTGCCTCTGTCTTGTTGGCCTTTCCTGTGTTGGTTGAAAGATGGATGCTGTTGTATCTGAGAAAAACTACGTTGAGTAATTTAGTGAATAGTAGACACAGATGAAGAGGCTGGATGCAATTTCTTGGTGCTTTTCTTCAACAACTAGTATACTTTATTATAATCTTGGGTGAAATCAAGCTGTGTTCAGAGCAAGTAAGTTGTATTGTTCATTATGTCTGTAAGGAAGCTAATTTTAGGAGTTAGCCAGGCTGGAAAGCAAATGGTATGTGTAAGAGGCCTGTGCAAGAATTTGTCTTTAATAAAGTAATGGGAGTTAAAGAGGACTGAGGCAAAGAGCTTTTGAGTTAAAAAGGAAGGGTTACACTTGCACAGTGCTGTGGTGTGTTGAGCTGGGGACCGGGCTTCCTGGCTCCACCCCTTCTCCCTGTTTTTAGAAGCCTCATTCTGTAAAACAGGTGCCGCAGATAGGAACCTGTGGAGGTGTGCTGGCAAACAGAGCTGGGACAGAGTCAGCCTTGGTCTCGCGTTGGACCCAACCTGGGCAAGGGGAGGAACGCAGTTACAGATCCACTGGTCTGACAGGTGGAGCACAGCCCCCACACTGAGTTCTTGCAGACAGCAGTGCTGTCCTTGCTCTGCAGTTCCCTGCCTCGTCTTGGTGTTGATGTTCCGGGCAGAGTCCCCTCCCTAAGTGCAGGAGGGAGGCAAAAGCACATCTTCCTGCAACGCTGTTTTTTATGACCACAAAAAATAGATACCAAAGCACTGCTGCTTCTGTTCACATGAACATTACTCCACCAGTCATCCCATTAGGCCATTTGTCAATAAAACAAAGCAAGAACTACAAATACAACATAGAGTTTAAAAAAACAAGCTTCATTGTTAATTTCTGTCAAAATAATTTGCATTTATGTACAAACAGAGCAACTATTATAAACTTAGAAGATTTTTTTTTTTATTTAATAATCTGGAGCACATCAGTACCTGGTTTCCTCAACTTGCACTGTGCTAGGTGCTTTAAAAACACAGTTCATATCCTTTGTTTTTTGACCTAAACTTACAATCGGTTCCTAAATGCTGCCTCTATCAGAAATACTTTGCAAAGGAGCAAGTATTTTGTACAGCAAAGTCAAACCATAACAAAGCCATTCCTGAAGTGTTCATGCTTGTTCTCAGACTGACAGAAGGGGCTTGCTTGGTTGCTACCGTCTGAGTGCTGGCAGAGGTGTGCATTGAAGTGAAGGCACATGCCCCTTATTTTGCTTTACTTTTTCTAGGCAGTTTTGTGTGAAACAGTTAATTTCATAAAGCCTTACATAACTGCATAATGAAGAGGCAAGGAAGACAATGTGATCTTTGTGCTGAAGTCCTTTACATCAGTGTTTTCTTAATCTCTCTACAAGTACCCATTATGTTTTGGACCCACCGATTATTGTAAAACTTGTCTCACTTCTCCAACAATTTGGCAGCAATTTGGGCACCTCAGGGGAGGAGAGTTAAGCAGCTTTATTTACTAGCTAGTGTCTCAACCAGCTAGGAAAAGCTAATGATCTTTAATTGCCAACATCAGCCTTGGTAGTTCAGGACAGAAGTGTAAGGGCTGGCTAGAGTTGTTAGCTGTGTAAATATTCATCACCTCTGTCCTGGATAAACAGTGTTGTTTTCACCAGTGATGGGTAAGTAGTGGTCTCCTGGATAGTGTAAACCCTCCTTTACTTTATTTGAACTCTATTCCAAAGTCCTCTGAGATTATGATGCATAGCATGGAAACAACACTGTTGTTCAAACAAAAAGGATCAACAGTCATATCATCATGATGTGGTGCTAATTTGTTTTGGTGGAGTACAACTGAGAAGTTCTGCAGAAGTACTCTGTTTCCACGATGGATATTAATGGCTGTGAGCAGATGAATGATCATACAGCATATGCTGTATCAGTCATTCATTTTTATCCCATTTTGTGTGCATGTGAAGTCAGCTCCCACATCATAGTTGCTTTCCTAGAGTTTTCCTTCTGTCCACGTGGACTGCTTTACATTACTTTGATTTCTCTACCTCATCTGTTTTGGAGGAAGAGAGTCATGTACAACCTACCTTTACTTTCAGGGATCAGAACAATATTGGCTGTCAAACTGTCTCTGATAAAAACACGTGAGAGTGGTCCTTAACATGGTGTTATATTCACACTTTTGCTGTGCATTCCAGAAGCTAATACTCTGGATAATTTCTACTTAAAGATCTCATTCAAGAAAGTGAAAAAGCAATGTAGAAACTCATTCCTAGGTTAGGCAGTCTCACCTTTTTGCATTCTGGCCCTGGGCAAGTCACTTGTCCTCTCTTAATTTTTTGCTTTCTGCAACAGGGAGGATAATATCTATTATGGAAGGAGGTTCTTAATAGCATTTATAAAGTGCTTTGAAGATGAGAAATGCTGTTCAAGTGTCTCATAAATTGTGCTGCATTCATTACAAGATGATTAGATTCATGATTCAGATTTGGCCACCTCATTTCAGGGTTGTTAGATAATCAAACATCCACTGAAAAATGCTATTACAGCCTTTCACTAGAAGAAACATTTAAGCTAAATACAGCCAACTGAACTAGAAACCAAGAAATATCTATGGGACAAAAAATAGAGGTGTCTGTGTGCAGCCTGTAATGTATGGAAAATGATAAAAATAAATGTGCAATATGGCCTCTGCAAAATGTAGGCATAGGCTTAACTTCACACTCTGCAAGCTGGAAATTTTCTAAGTATGACAATTCTGTGTGAAAATCCCTTTTAAGAACTAAGTCACAGGCAAGGTCCACACATCATACATTAAACTTGCACAAACACTCTCTGCTAATTGCAGAGCAGTCGGTCTGCTTACAGCAGGTGCAAGTGCTGCCTCCAGTTCGGTTGCTTTCTAAAAGAAACACCTTTTAGTTTATTAATTTTAGGCAGGTTTTGGGGCTTCACCATTAACACAGGACTTTTAAGACGTACACAGTGGATGGCATCCTCAGCTAGCATAAGCTCCACTGGCTTCAGTAGAACTGCCAGCACCCTCTGGGTTGATAAGCTTATCTCTGTCACTCCTCTTAGAATGATACACAATGTATCACAATCCAGAGCTGACATTCCCAAACTTGGAGAAAGGGTAAGTGGAAAGAGAGTATCATCCTACCTTATTTTTTTCTCCATGCTGAAAGCAGCATTAGAATCTCCATTGACAGCCTATTTGCATAGTTAAGTCTAAGAGCTAGCTTTATTCAAGTGCTAGAAAGAGACTGACTAAAGAGTGCTACCAGTTCAGTGCTTACTGCTGCAGGGCCACTTTGAGATTGCATCTGGCAACTGTTGTGTTATCTCTATGGTCTCTGTATGATGTAATGGCCTCTGCCACTGCACGTCAGATTAGAAAACCCAGGTGGATGAATCCCTTGTTCAACTATCAATGCTCTCTATGCTGGATACTTCTTCAGGTACAAGCAGGGCCAAGTCCTCCCCACTCCAGCTTGTGCACAGAAGCCAGCTGTAAGACACAGATAGGACAGATATCTTTAGCTGAGACAGTGAAGTACAGCATGCTGATTCAGCGCCAACAGACACGCCTGGTCGCTCTGTTAGAGACATCTTCTGTGGCACAAAGCTGTTGACTATCGCGGTAAACAAAAGCAACAACAGCACTTTCCCTTATTATACACATTAGACAATATCATTACTGCTGTCTTTGACAAGTACTAAACTACTGTGCCTGATTTATTATGGACTGGAACAACTACGCTTTCTGCTCTCAAACAGTAATATCATGTGACACTCGAAAGAAAAGTTTTAGAGAAAGGTTATTCAAAGGGTGGGATAACTGAGTCACTGATGACAGAAGGAAAAGAAAAATAACTTTTAAAAATGTATGGTGATGATGGACTACAGTCATAATTGCAGGCCGGACTAATTGATGGCAAATATCTGTTACCTCTTGCACAGAAGAGAGTGCTTTCTTAACATAAACCTTCTTGACCATACAGCAGTGAACCAAAATAAAGGTAATATTTAATAAAACAAGTGTTTTTATTGGGCCTTTGTTAATATAACTGAATTCCTCAATTCTTTATTACTTTACTGAAAAGCATTCTCCATGCACACACATGACCCCTTTGCTTCAATCCCCTCAGGTCTAAGACCCATCACTACCTTAGTCTTAAGTTACTGTTAGTGCAGCTCCTCTGAATAGACTGTGTAAAACACTGTAGCGAGGCAGACACAGACTTGAAATTATATGAAATGTTCTAAATCTACAGTGTTATCTCTGCCTACTTAAAATGAAGCTGATGTAGAGATAAAAATGACTGAGGTGAAGTCTAAGCATTAGGAGAAAAGACACAAGTCTCCAGCAAGAGTACCACCCTCCTCAGAAAAAGAACTTTTTTCTCCCTGAATATAAATCTCTCTAATGAAAGTTGATCCTTCTGTCACTCACATCTATCTTCCAGCATCCTAAAAAGATGTAATTTATATTGGAAATAATGTAAAGTGAACTTTGCTTTTGTGAATACGCATGAATAATGATATTTCACTGTCAGTATTACTAGATGGTCACTAGATATGATTAGATTGCAAATATTATAGAGTATGTTTTTAAGCCATGTCTAGAGGTTTATTCATATGGGCCTTAAAGTTAGTGCAGATCTTTTACAGATTTCAGTGGCACTGGGTCACAAGGTACTTGTGGCCAAGGACCATGACAGACAGCTTTCTATTAAATTCACTGGGTCATTGGTCATGTTTATAACCCTCATTAGCATCTAGAAGAGCTCAGATTGCAAAATAAAGCTCATGCCTTGCAAGTGATCTGTTACTTTTGTTTTTCTTGAAAGGCTTTCCTGTAAGAAAGACCATGTAAAAGTCTCAAACCAAGGGAAGGCACATGCCGTCAAGGATACGGTGTATCCCACTAGTAGTACGCTCAGGGTAGATTTCAGCTTGGGGGAATTAGGTGACAAGTTCACAGCGTGGAGCTGACAGGAGGTAGCTGGATCAGGGCCAGAACGGGATTAATGATGGGAAATCTCCAGCAAAGGTGTAAGGGGGTAAGTGTTGAAGACAAAAGAAGTGTGAAACTAGAGCACACTAGAAAACACTGAAGTTTGAGAACTACTACACTAAACCATTTCATTTCAACTCATGTCAGAACAGGTGAAAGCAGTCAGAAGTACCCTCCTGATCGGTACTTACCATAGGACAGCCAGTGGAATTAGGCAAAGGCCTGCTGACAGGAGGAAGCTGAAGCCTGAAAACCATGCAACAGTAGCTGCATAGAGAATATTAAAAACTGAAAGTGAAATAGTGCTGGTCACAACTTCCAAACAGGCAATACAAGCAAACACAGCACCTGCAAAACACAAATGGATGGATTAAAACAAAATAAAACCAAAACCCCTTCAAAGTATTGAAGGTTTTAAACTGGTTTTGAAAGACCTATGTATCTACAGCACTTTAGCAAGGATGCAAGTAACAAGTAATGGATGCACCCGAGTATCATATGTCTTTGCTATGGAACTGTCTTCCGTGGAGACTCCTACAAAAAACATGGTTTTGAAATTAAAAAAAACAAAACCAAAGAAAACCATTTTGCTGATGGAAACTATTTTTATTTGCTACTATTCTATAACCATACCTGCTTTCTTGGATCTGCTATTCACATGAAGTTCAAACTGTTCATCCACACTAATCATGTTACACATATCTCCATCCTTTACCCCTTCCAATTCTCCTCTCCATTCTCACTCATCCCTTTCTTGTTTCTTCCTTATCTTCACTCTTACATGTGGAAAAGCCTCTGATCCAACAAAGATTGCTGGTTCAGCACGTAACCATCTCCTCAGTTTTGAAAGAAAAGAAACAACTTTTTTTTCACTGAACTACCCATTGGAGTCTCAGTCTATCCCATCAGTGCCTTGTCGAACACATTTTCCCAAGTCACACTCATATTCACGGGACCATAAATGAAATCACAATAGGTAAGCAGAAAAGGATGAGAAGAGGCAACCTGATTCCTGCATCAAACTACTCAAGTAGCCAAAGCCCTGAAGAATGCCAAGAAACTGCAAAAATAGGTGTATGTTAGCACAGTTACGTACAAAGAGATACTTGTTTTAGTGTATAAAGATACGTCTTTAAAAAAATAAAGCAAAACAACTCAAGAGAGTGCTTCTAGAAAGTATATGCTCCCCAAAAGCAAAACATGGGATTACAGACCAACAAGTTGAGGCCTGACATGCCTCAAGGACTTTGAGAAGTAATATGTTCTATCTCTTGGGACACACCTGAGTAGCCACAGGCACCTGTGAAGCTGGGTAGATAGCTCAGGATCCAAGTCTAATTGTTTTCAGGTGCTTTGAAGCACTTCCTGCTTATCTTTTTAAATTATTAAGTGCAACATTGACTAAATAACAGAAATATATCTTTTTCTGCATGTCAAAATCTTGTGAATGTAGAAGCACTTGTGAAATCACATCTGTATAAATCTTGAGCATTCCTCTGCATCAAGTTCCCCACGGTCTTTATTTTTACAGCAGTATCTCCTTTGAAGGTTCAAGCTTGCAGTAGTTTTTAAACACAATCTTGTTTACATTAAATTCAGAATCAAAAGCCATTAATATCATGACACAGGGTCATATTGTATGGAACTTGAAAGAAAAGCAGTCTTAAAATACTAATACATACCTGTTTAAAGGTAATCTTGATGCATCTCTGTTCTGAAATACTGTATTACTGTATTGTTTAAAAACAAATTCTACTCACCCTGCTCACCAGTGAGAACCACTTTTGACAGCATGGATCGGAGAACAGGAATAGGCATAAAGCACAGCAAAGATGGCACTCTTACTGTAAAGCAATGAATCAGTCCTGAGGCATTGAAGTGATAAAAATCCAGGATTTTACAAATACATTGCAAATGAATTAGTCATATACTTTTGAATGCTCTGTTCCACAAATAGTAAAAAGCAATAGAAAGTCAAACTAGAAGTGCTTTGAAACAATTTTCAAAGCACAGAGAAGTTAATAAATCCAATATATCTGTGTGGCACTAAAACTGAATCATAAGCAAATAATTCCATTCTCTCTCCACGCACTTCATCTTTTACTTAAATTCTAAATCAGTCTGACCTACACTGTATATTTTACCTCTCTAAGACCCTTTCAGGATGGTACATCAACCAACTGCACTTACTACAGATAACAGCAGTATTTTCATGTATATTGTTGACCATGTAACAATTGATTCCCAACTCACCTAAAAACATGAGCAGGGTAGTTTTGGCAAAGGCAGCCATGACCATTCCTCCAATGTAAGAAAACATCCCGATAAAGACAATATAAATGTCTTTGAGACATTTGGAAAATAAGTAAACTCCTAAAAAGCTGGTCAGAGAAACAGAAGTGGATGCAGCTGCTCCATATCCAATGTATACTTCGTTCCAGCAGAGTGGCTCATCCAGTTCATACAATGTAAAAAGTGAACTCCCACCAACCATGGTAAAAAAGTAAGTCATAAATGTAAAAAGTAACACAATTATTAAAATTCTCTTTTTATAAGGGGCAGTTTTAAAAAGCATGTACACTCCAGAAAATGTCTCTTTAAGAAGTTCTTTACAGGATACTGGTGCCTCGTGCTGGAGTTCAGATATGCCTACTGTGTCTCCCAGAAAAAATATAATATAGATAATATTAACGACATGAAGCAGAGATGCTGTCACAAATGCCCACGTAAAGCCTATTCCTCTAAGAAAGTAGCCAGAGGACAGTCCTGCCAATCCAGACACAACTCCAAAAATCAAATCCACCACAGCTATTCGCGTTGTTTTCTGCTTCTCATCATGACACACATCTGCTATAAAAGCAAAGCCTCCTCCAAGGAAAGTTGCCATACTCCCAAACAGTCCAGTAATAAATGCAACTGCAAATAGGACAGAGAGAGGCAAGGAAAAATATGATAGTACAGTGAGGCAAATATTAGCAGTCAAAGCCCCCATTGATGGTAAAACTAAAGACCTTTTGCGTCCCTGGCGATCTCCATTAGCTACAATGACAAAGGCAACTATAAGGCTGGGAACTGCCCCAGTTAAGTCCAACTGCATATTAAAAACAGAGGCTTTTTCTTGAACTTCCTGCAAAGAGAAAACAAAAATAACTGTAAGTACTACAGTACATTGTAAAAAAAACCAAACTGTAATAATGTTACACTTAACAATTAGTATGCAATTTCATGTATAGCACAGTATATATTTATAGATTATAAATTGTATTATTATAAACCATAATATATACAATATAATTTTATAAGATTATATGATATTATAATGTATTATGCTATAATAAAATACAGTATATTATCATATTTTATAAAAATACATTATATTACAGTAATCAATAATACACAGGAATTGCATATTCAAAGACTCCCACTTTTGTAATTTTACCTTCAATATTCCTCAAACATTCCATGTTACCTTTTAAGCCAGAATTTATTCTTAAGATACAGGCTTACTAGTACTCTTGACAAAGAAGTTTCAATGGACACAAGAGGACAATTCTTCTGAAAATGCATTTTCAAGAACTTGTGCTTACACTGTATCTCTTTCCATATAGGGTATGGCAAAAGGACACTGGACCTGTTTTAATCTCAGAAATCAGCAGAAATATAGTCTTTGACTGAAGATCATACCTCATGCTCCCTACTCACAGGAGGTTCTTTTTCCTCCCAAATAGTCCTACTGAGATGGTTACAAGAAACAATTCACTGACTAGCACATTGTGCCAGTCAACAGATCAGGATCTGCTCTGACATCCCAGTGTACAATGTTAATAACAACAACCACCGTAAATGTGAAACACAGCATTAAAAATGACACCAACTCACAGATACGTGAATTAACTAATTTTTAAAACACCAGAAAGCTCTGGGTTCAGAAACTGTCCAAAACAGTGATATCTCTATAGATATGTTACAGCGGGTATTCACATAAGGAAGAGCAGCTATAACACTATGACAATAAACTGTAAACACCCATTATGGGAAAAATTACAGAGTTCTTTTTAACAGAAGCATAAAAATCAAATGTAGCTGAAATACAACCTGTTAAGAGAACTGCAGAACAAGGAACTAAAGAAAAGTTAATTAAAAAAGAAGATGATTTTGTTATGAAGCCAGCTGCTAAATGATGCTCAGCAAGGTAAGTCAGATCTTGCTTTTAATGCATCGATCTGGGCTAGACAGACAGCAGCCACAACAGCCCCTTCAAAGACAACCACCTGATCAGACAGAAGAGCAGCAGGTAAAAAGGAAGTCACTTCATTTGCACAAACCCTTTATAAGATACATTTTCAGATACAGAGGATAAAGTCACACTAAAAGTTTTCTTGAAGTTTTCTGAGGTGTCCCACTGACTTGGGCAGGGGTTGCACTCTCCAATTGGCAGCAGACACAGCTGTGTAAGTCTTCCCAAGCCGTTTTCAGCCTGTATTCAAACCATCTATATTCCATGTTTCAGGTGTTTCCTCTGCAGCCAACATAATCCCCACTGAGTAGCATCCAAAAGATGAAAAAACTCTAGAATTTTCAGGAATGTGCTTCAGACAATTTTAAAAGCTTCTGAATGCATACTTCTATTTATAGGCAAAGACCATGAGTTTCAGGTTCAATCTCTTCCTTTGTTTACAAGATACCAGGTTTTATTGCAAGAGGAAAATTCAACTGAATCTGAAAGCCTCAAGAACCCCAGCACTCTGGAGTCTTTTACTCTTCCCTTATGGTGTCTGACTACCTTAGGATTCATGATGTCCTGTCCACTGGCCAGCACTATTGTCATCCTGGAAGGGTCAAAACCATGAAGACTGAACAAAACAAGATGAAGAATGATATTCTAGTCTTTAACTCCTCCCCTGCTGACAAAGAGAACTCTAGTTGCAGGCATTGCTTCTTTACTAGGATTATCATGTTCAAAGACATGAGCATCAAAGAAATGCTAATACATTAGAAATAAAACTAAATGTTTTCATATATAATCTCAACCCACATTAACCATACAATACAAATATTATTTCCAAACCATAATGAAATGTAATACTGAAGGATTAAAACAGCAAAGACTTGGGTTTCATTGTTTTGGAAGCAATTGTGCAACATAAAGAGCGTGGCTACACATCCAGTTACCACAAATGACCATAATCTTGCTGACATAAATGACTTATTGTCTACTGAGAAGAAGACTAAAAGACAAAAATGCAGGAAAACTCCATTTAGAGTGTAAGGCACTCAACTGCCTACTTCATATTTTTATGAAGTCAGTGGAAAGGAATATAGAAAATGATAGGTCAAACCTTCAGCTGCTTTAAAATCATGTTATTCTATTAAATAATCAATGGAATGACATAAATTTAAAGAGAAAGGTCCAGTTTTTTAGTCTGCAAATTCAGTCTAGGCTGAAAAAAATACAGTGGACAGAAATTTTCTTAAAATCACAGATTTCAAAATTAAAAGAATGAAGAAGCAATTCACTTAGGTAGCAATTAAATTAAGAGACAAGTGTAGTGCCCAAGGCTGAACAATGTATAGGACATGATAAACTGACAGGCTTATAAAATAAAAAAATACTACTGAGTAGCAAAGGAAGATGCATGGATTGCATAATAAATAAACTGGATGGTAAATAATGTTTAATGATTAATAATATAGCTCCTTCTGAACTAAACAAAAGGATTATCCAGCCAGTGATTGGAATGCTTCAGCTTGTATTCAAATTACCTTTGAACTAATTTTATTATAAAATTATTAATTTCCTTCAAATTGAAAAAAATAATTAATCTACATGCTGCAAAGACATTTTGAACTATCTTCTACTTTTGTGCAGGCTCCAAGTGATTTCTGTCTTTAATTTCCTTTTCCATTTTGCTTTAAAATACGTGAGACTAGTATAAAGCTTCTCCATTCTCAGAACAGAAGGACTTATACTAAATCAACTATTAAGGGAGGTGTTCCTTTAAAAGTTGATGCCAAACAGGGCCTGTTGGGAACACTCCTGGCAGCAAAATGTACAACATCTGGAAATGTAAGTCAGTTAGGATGGTGTTGGAAAACCCAGAAAAGCCTACTTCACACATCCCCAGGAAAGCGCTTGGGACTGAGTTACTAATTCTACACTTTGGCCCATACACAGGATTACTACTTAGCACAGAGACCGAGTTCCACTGAAATTAATGGGTGTTTTACGCATTTTACATTTTTATACAGTGGTAACAAGTGTGGTATCAAAATGCAGGCCAGACATCCAGACAAGAGCATAATTGTTCAAAAGCTCATGTCCTGCTGGCAGTCACTGAAATGGAGAGAATGGAAATTTGGCAGGAAAGAGAAACAAAGTTCTGTCGGATATTATTCAACTACAGTCTTGAAGGATTCATATTCTCAAATATCAAGTTAATTATACTTTGTAACCTTTATGCCAAAAAACCTGTGTGAATTCACCACTGCATCAATCAGAGATGCTTTCTAAACTTCAGCTGAAATTAAGAACTCTGCTTCAGTGTTTTGCAAAAAGAAATACAAAGTCTTACATCCTGAACCATAGGTGACTGCCACTTGAAAACCAGGTTGAATTTGGAGGGTTTCTAGCAAACGTAAAGTTAAGAAATGTATGTGATATGGTAGGATTCCTGATGGGCTCTAGGAGTAGAACTGTATGCACCACGTAGGGTTTCCTTAAGAGTTGCTCTTTCTGTATGACAAAATGCCCACACACAGCACCAAACAAGGAGCTGATAATAAAACGCTCTGGGGGAGTAACATACAAGCATCACTCCGACAATAATTGGTTATTATCTCCAAATCAATTCCAATGGGTGGCATACATTAAATTCCTCTGTTGATGGGTCAGCCCAGAAGACATTCTACTGACCTTTACTTTCACATTCTTACTACTAAGACCAGCTTCAACATCAGGAAGAACCGACTCCACACTAAAAATCTTGAATTATTTCTTTGATCATCTTCAATAGCACCACATACTATTAAAAATTTTCTTTTATATATGACAAATGAGGCCTAGGTATTCAATCTTGTGCATACACAGCACATCAGAGATTCAAATCTGGAATGTGAGCAAAAATTTTCAAGTGCCACATTTCAGCAGCACAGGGGAATGCCAGCTGGCTGTTTCCATAACACCATCTTCTGTGTAATTTACAGTTCAAGTCATCTACTTTTCTGATCTTATAGTGGTTTCATGTTCCACTTAATCCAATCTAACTGCCAGTTGTTGTTGTCGTGGACAGTTCTGTTGAAACTTCTGGAAACATGTTCCCTCTGCCATTCCCATGTTAGATACAGGAATCATGGGGCCACAGAGCATGTCAGAGCAGTGCACTGCTTCCGAAAAAGACAACACTCAAAAGAAGAGATGACCTTTCTGTTGAATCAGTGTCTCCTGATCAAATCCAAACCATGACCTGTAACTGCAGAACTGTGAGATACAACAAATGGTGGGGAGCAATGGAGGGAAAAGGGGAAAGGAAAATGGAGTATGATCATCTTTTCTGCTGGCAGCCCACAGTTAACTCTGCTTAAGTATAGCACTAAAACTACACTGGAAGCACAACAGAAGAGATTCCAATCAACAACTAGCTATCCAGCATGTTGAACCATGAGAAAGCACTAAAAATGTAATTGTCCATGGGATGCTGTCATCTTGATGTCTTTGAATTTCAACAAGGCAGACTAGCACCCTGAATGGTTAACCATTGATTACATTTGATTGCGCAAACATTAGTTACAATCTTTTTCACATTTTAAAATTAGGATTTTTATTGATTTATTTTAATCTCCCCCATTCTTCACTCTTGTCATTCCTCTGAAATAAACATATTCTAAACTAGCTCTTACTCCTGAAAATTACAGGACACTTGCTAAGCTTAACATAATTACAAAGAACACTAGAAGTCACAGGGCTCATAAACACACGCATAACCATTACTGGAAGGAGGAGCCTTCAGTGGTACCCATTGTAACGTCAGCCCAATGCCAATTTGGGCCTGATCCTCTCAGATGATTTCCAACTGCCGCTAAAATATGAATTTATCTCAGCATCTTTCTGGAAACAGATCTTTGTCTTTAAAGCACTACAACCACCTACAGTGCAACACAAGAGCAATGAGTAGAGTGACAGCAGGTTACAAAACTACCGCTTTTCCATATACGAAAGGTTAAGCAATGTTATATAAAAAGGAGGTTACGCTGAGACAGCACCTCCTGGCTGCAAGTTTATTTACAGTCGTGGGGGTTTTTTTGCCCTCTTACCTTCTGCTTGATATAAGTCGGGCTACTTTTATTCTGCTCACAGTAAGTGGCATTGCTGTCGCTTACGAACGTGGAGTTGTACTCCTCCTCCCACAGCCGCCGGTAGATGAACTGCTGCACCAGCGGGCTCGTCAAGTAAGATGCGAAGATGTAGACGAAGATGACGGGCTCCACGCACAAAACCTTCCTCATCTCCGTTGGCGTTTAATCCTGGGTGTCAGAAAACAAACTGCAATTAGGAGGTGAAGGGAAAACACCCCGCCCCGCCGGCGCGCTCCGCCCCGGTTGCTGGCAGCCCCTACCTGCCCGGCAGCCCCCACCTGCCCGGCAGCCCTCATGGACGAGCCCCCTGCTCTGAGCGCACCTGCTCCGCCTGCACAGCCCTCCCGCTGCCACCGCCCAGCCCCGCGGCGCCTGTCCCCCGCCCCCCGCCCGCTCGCCACCGCCCCGCTCCGCCCCGGCCCCGTCGGAGGTCACGCAGTGTCGGCGGTGCGTGACACCGAGAGGCGGGCCGAGGGGAACGGTCGCGGCCCTCGACGGGGCAGCGTCCCCCGCCCCCTCGGCAGGATGGAGCCGGGTGCCGCCATCTCTGCCCGCTATCCCTCGGACCCGAGCGGCCTGCGGGCGGGTCCGCGGCCTGGCGCTGCGCGACCAGTCTGGGCAGGCCGCCCCGCCGGGCCGGGCCGGGCCGGGCCGGGGAGGGGAGGGGGACAACCCTCGGCCTAGCGGCTGACCCCGGGGGGCTCGTCAGGACGAGGGGACGTGGCTTCCTCCACGGCCTGGGGGCAGGCCTCACCCGGGCGGAGAAGGGCCTCCCCCCGCTGTCTTTGCCCAGGCCGGGGACACGCGGGGTTGCCACTGGGAACCGTGACAACTCCGCAGCTTTGTGCCGTCACCCCCGAGCAGCAGCGTGCCGGGCACCGCGGTCCCGCGGTGTTTACTCGGCCAGAGGGCTTTTTTTGGCCGGTTACGCAACGAGGCTCTTCCTTAACAGCGGTGCCTCCGGCCTGATTTGACCCCGCACGGGTGAGCCCCGCGCTGCAGCTCCGGCTGCTGGGGATCCACTCGGCCCGGGGACCCATGCACCCCGCTCTGGCCGAGGAGGAAGCTGAGGGTTGCTCCTGCTCCGGGCTGCCATGTTTTCCATTCTCAACTGACGTGATTTAGAGGTTTTATTACAGCCGGCTCCCCTTCCACATGTTCTTGGCTTGTGTTAAAGCAGCACTTGTTAGCCGCCAACTGGTCTCTGGTTAATACATCCCATTCTCTCCGAGTCTGGGGCCGTGTGTCAGGAGAAAGGTGTGGTGGCCTGTGCCTCTGGTGGAACAGCTGCTGTGACACATGCTTCGGCTCTGTAAGAAAGGTCATGCTGGTGCAGATCCACGGTTGTGCTGATTAGGCATGACCTCTACCCACCCTGATGTACACAACGGAGGGAGCACACCCTGGCTTCAGAGAGATAAAACTTCAGGGTGTGTTCCCTTGTGCAAACTACAGAAGCCTTGTCTGCTCTCTGATGATGGCTGCTCGTTGGATTATGGATACTAGTTTCTCTCTGCTTTGAGGTTGGGTGCTCTGGGACGGACACCACAGTACCCCTGCTCTCTTCTTTCTCTTTGGTGCACTGACACCTTGAGACACTGAGTAATGATACTGTCTCCTCACAGGTGTCCTACAAGGAGAGATGACATAGATGAGGAGACCCAAAGGACCTCCTTTTATTCTTAAATGTTGCTTTTCAATTACATATATTGCAAAAAGTCATATTTGCTAAAAGCATATCAAAACTTCAAAGGTTCCCTGATGGTTTTTTTTTTGCTTAAAAGAAATGCAGTTTAATATCTTAATGAATATTCAGTTCCTTCATAAACTGATTTAAAACCAGGGTAACTGTAATATGTTACAGTAACTGTTACATTCAAGATCATATGATCTCGAGTAAAGCTTTAGTTTGTTTCACTGACATGTGACATGTCATTCAGTCCCAAATTTAGGGACAACACTGGCCTGTCATGTGTCTCTTAGCACAGGATCAGCCCAATGTGCAAGCTCAGTGGCCTTGATTATTTACTTCAGAGGGCAAGCTTGCTTGGTCTGGCATAATAGACCCAGAGATACACAGACAGGTAGGCAGACAGTGATGCAAAAAAAAAAGTGCAACTCTGGCCTGAGATCAACTGTAGAGAGTACTCTCGTTCTGGTCGACCTATTCAGGTCCAAAGTCTGATTCATCCTGTGACAGTATTTTGTTTTTTCACAAGGTAAAGCAAAAACATGTGAGGGTTGCACGCAAATGGGCTGCTAGATGACAGAGGCTATTCAGGTCACTCAGCCAGTCATTAACATTTATTTGGGCATGGTGAAGAAGGGATTTTAAGACTGTGGGAAGTTTATATTGTTCCATAGAAGGGTATTGTCCAGAGGACCATTAGGTCTCCTGCTAGATTAATCTCTGCTGAAAGGCATGTCACTCATCAACACAAGTGTCTGAGAACAGTTCTGCTTGCTGGGCAAAACTTGTTTTAGCTAGCAGTCCCTTCAGGACAGCTTTCCCCACTTTGGAGAGGTCCTCCACTTCTGTCCTTCGTACCTCCAGCAGCTGTGTTTAAGTTTGGGCTTGGGTTTGCAGAGCCAAGTGGCTCCAGCAAAGTTGTGGCCTCACCAATGCTGAAGGCAAGGCTGCAGCATGAGCTGAGCACCTCTAAATGCCTGATTATCCAACAGCTTGAAGCCTGCTCGTGAGTTTCTTCTAGTGCCGAGAGGTAACACGTACTCCTCACTCAGGTGTTCTGGAACAGACTTGGACCTCCATTGTTCCCAGTCTCCACCTGCAAGGGGAACAAAAAGCAACAGATGTGATCGAACTTTTAATATCAGACTTAGCCAGGTGATGCTTATCCTTCAAAGTCAAACCTTTCCAAATAAGAGACCACAGGGCAAACAAGCTTCCTCTGTCCCCTATCACCAATACTCGTGTTGGCCCAAATTTGAGTCACATGCCAGTGAGCAGGTTTCACAAAGTTCACTGGCTTGTGGTGGCTTCAGCTTTGCAGTTTGTATTGATTGATTACTGACATCCTCAATGCATGACTTCAGTAAAGCCTTTGACAAGGTCTCCCACAGCATCCTCACAGCTAAACTGAGGAAGTGTGGACTGGGCGAAAGAGTAGTGAGGTGGACTACCAACTGGCTGAAGGAAAGAAGCCAGAGAGTCGTGGTCAATGGGGCAGAGTCCAGTTGGAGGCCTGTAACTAGTGGAGTGCCCCAAGGGTCAGTACTGGGGCCAGTATTATTCAATATATTCATCAATGACTTAGATGAGGGAGTTGAGTGTACTATCAGCAAATTTGCTGATGACACCAAGCTGGGAGGAGTGGCTGACACACCAGAGGGCTGTGCTGCCATCCAGCGAGACCTGGACAGGCTGGAGAGTTGGGCAGGAAAAAATTTAATGAAATATAACAAGGGAAAGTGCAGAGTCCTGCATCTGGGCAGGAACAACCCCAGGTTCCAGTATAAATTGGGGAATGACCTATTAGAGAGCAGTGTAGGGGAAAGGGACCTGGGGGTCCTGGTGGACAGCAGGATGACCATGAGCCAGCAATGTGCCCTTNGGTTGAAGGAGCCCATGTATTCATTGTGGAGGTCAGGCTTTGGGGGAGCACTTGCTCAGCCTTCCATCAAAAAGTCTTGTAAAACAGTTTGCTGATCTTTGACGGTAGTATGTTGCTTGTGTGTCAGGGCATGGAAAAAAGGAGACATATAATGAAGTTCAAAATTCAGAACATTAGGAGACTTTTGAGAGATCCCACCAGCACTGGTCAAAGATCAAAGACATTATGTTATCTTCAGTGATATAAATCTTCAAACAAAGCCTCCCGCGCTTCAAGGGATTGTGCATGACTTACATTGCAAGACCTTGGCATTCAGTGATTGCTACAATTGCATTCTCAGACAACTTTGTTGCTGCAAAAAAACCCCCACCAATTTTAAATTTTATATATATACACAAATCATTAATACTATATATATTTTTCTAGGAAATTCTTTTGATCAAGATGAAGTTGGAGACATTTTGGAGATCTGGATAGTCACATTTCTTTGCTGAAAAAATTAAGTGCTTTAATAAATAGTTTTGCCATGTAAAACACTGTTTTAATTGCCTTCTAAGAAGTTAAGTACTTTTAAAAATGAAAGTGCCTTTAATTTTCAACATTAACAGTCTTCTGATATCATGGAGGACCTTAGCCCTCTACAAGTCATTTATGGATTAAAAAGCAACAGTAAGAAGTACCATGTCTACTTACATCCCACTCATGTTTTCAAGGCTATCTTGATAACAATGGTTAGCACAAAGTAAAAAAAAGAAACCTAAAGAGGGAAGAGAGAAGCACACTTTCTGCAGAGATCCAATTTTATACAAAAAGTAGTTCTGCAGAAACCTTGCGTACCCTGCATCTTGCCCAAGAGTGTGGGAAGTACTCCAAATAGTACCACTGGGGGAAAGGAGAATAAGCCTCATAATTCTGCAGAGGCATGCTTGGCTTTAGATCTGTTTGTTTTGTTTTAATTATAATTTGCTTCATTGCTGAAGTTTAAATGCAAACACTGACAACAGAGGGTAGTAATGAAGATCTAAATATGAGACTGAAAGAGAATGTGATAAGGAAAATTTGAGCAACAAATGCAACCACACCGTTTTGAAGTACCTCTCTTTTGTAAAAAGAGACAAGGAGAGACTTTTACCATCATCCAACCCAGAGAAAACCTGTGCAGGGTTTGTATCACTAATTCTCATTCGGTGCAGATCGTCACTGACTTTCAGGGCCTAAAATGGCATCCCTGATCTTTGACAATTTACAAAGCTAAAGGCACCTGTCCCAGCAAGCGGTCGCTGGCCTGCAGCCCAAATAGCACAGAGTCTCACACTTTTACCACTCTCTCCTTCAACTGGCTACATCCACATTGTGTGGCATTTGGTCTCAGTCTCCTCTGGCCCCACGGGGTAACTGAAAGCCACAGTAATCATAAAAAATAACATTTTTGTCTTTTATTTTTTACAATCCAGAATATCTGAAACAATGTGACTGAATTCATCTGGTGTGAACAAAGGTGCTTGAAAGGTATGGGCAAGGACATCCCACTGACCCAGTACTGCTGAAAATGAGGTGTTGTTCTGAACCCTTCTGTCACAGCACAAGCACTACTGCTGACTGTAGTCTCCATGCTACGTGGTACTTACTACTGTTCTTAAGTGCTGTGCTGAAAATTTGTGCTTATTTGAGTCCTCAGACATGTGTTATACATCAGGAGATACTTATTTTCTCTGAATTAGATAATCCTAATAGAACTGACATTCTTGGTGACCTCTCATCACGCACATCACATAACAGCAGCCATTTCCAAATGGTGTGGTTTATTCAGTGTTTTTGCTTTTCAGTTATTTTCCTCTCATACTGATGTATTTGCAAGTCCTCAGTTCTCATCTCTGATTATTTCTCATCTCAGATGTAGATATTTCCATTGAAAGCCCTTTAACCTGGTGGCTGTTCTGTTTAGCTCTTTTCATGCTGGGTTCAGGTGCAGCTTATATGGACAGCCTGTTGTGGTTTTGTCCAATCCAAAACAAAACTACAAGGTGCTATTAGAGGTCTGGATGAGGATTCGAAATTTAATGCAGCTACTTGGTTCTATTTGTGGGGTTTTTTGTTTGGTTGTTTTTCTCTTCCTGTTCTGCTTTCAATCACATTTATGTCCTTGACATGTGACAGTTCTTTGCTGTAGATAGGTGATGTAAGTTGTGTAAGTCTTGACCAGAATGCTTAACACAGAAATTCTCCTGAGCTGTTCTACAACTCCAATTTGGCACCTTAGTCTTACTTTGCAAGACCGCTTTGAAAACTCTTGGGTTTTTTTCTTGCTGTCCTGCCTGCCACTCT